>JACVEI010000040.1:316080-335891 GCA_018115615.1 Pestalotiopsis sp. DP-2020a | reverse complement strand
GGGGGGGGTTTCCAAAAAGCCACTTTATACAAGAATCGTGTGGGTTTCTACCCAAATCCAAAACCGTTCCCAGGCAAAAGACGCCAAAAATATTGATACAATAAGCGATCATGTAAGCGTAGGTATTATGCCAGGATGTAGTGACATTCAAAACTTTTGTCGCGTCTCGCCTCAGGATTACTTTGGAGCCGGGCTGAGCGGGCTCTTGCCCGGTCCCATGGCTTTCCTGAGTTGTCTGAGTTCTTCTTCGATCTTTCTCCTGCCCATTTGTTCCTCCTATTGTAAAGGTCAGCGAGGCAATATTCGAGAATAACACGGTACCGTGTGGAACTTGGAAACTTACCCTGAGCTGCTGTTCGTACTTCTTCCTCTCGGCTCTGAGCGCATCTCTGTACGAGTCGGTCAAGATGCTGGCGTTGGGCCTTCCGCTGGGGGACAGCGGCATGGCCGTGGCCTTGAGCCTCTCCTGGTCGAGCGACTCCTGAAGGTGCTCCTTGTCCTTGCGGGCTCGCTGGTTGGACCTGTCGAGCTCCGTCTCCAGGTCTGCAATCTTGGTCTCGGCTTCGATGGCCTGCTTTGTAATGTCCTTCAGGTCCTGGGCAGTACCCTTGAGCTCGGCCTCCAGCTCGTCGATGCGAGGCTGGAGACGCTCAACCCTGAGTTTCAGTTTCTCCGTCTCGGCGCTGTTGTAGAGAGCCGCGGCGTCCTTGGCGCGCTCTGCACGGCTGCCATACGCACCATCCAGCTCGGCCTTAGCGAGCGTAGCCTCGATCTTGTACTCGGCACACATGCCAGTCATATCGTCAAGCTCCTTCTGCTGCTCCTTCATCTCCTTCTCCTTGGCCGCAAGTCGCTCATCGACGTCGTTCTTAGCATCGTTAGCCTCTCTGAGCTGATTTGTGATGGTAGTGATGTTGGCTTCGGCTGCGGAGAGGCGCATCTGCATATCCTTGGTGTTATTCTGCAGAGCGAGAAGTTGCGCGCTACGCTCCTTCAGCTGAGCCTGAACCTCGTTGACAGCCGAAGACGACTCCTGGCTTGACTGCGTAATGTGGTTCTGGGCAGTCTCGTACTTGAAAACAAGATCAGACAACTGTTGACGAGCATCGCCAGCCTCCTTCTCAACGCGGCCAAGGGCAGTACGGGTCTTTTCAAGCTCGACTTCCTTGGCTCGGAAGGCCTCGTCCTTTTCGCTGTCCGACTTGTTGTTGAGCTCACGTTGCTGCTTGATCTGTCGCTTCAAAACGGCCTTCTGCTCCTTGAGCTTGGTAGCCTGAGCGTACAGCCACTGGACCTTGGTGGAGAAAGCAGCCAGAGAGTACTCTTCGTTGGGGTCGAATGCCTCCGTGTCCGACATGTCGTCATCTTCTGGTATGAGACCCTTGTCGAGCTGGGTCTTCCTCCTGTCTTGCTTGCGTTGCTCGATATCAGCAAAGCCCATCTGGATGATTTCCCAGACGCCCATGAGCACGGCGTCGTTTTGCTCGCCCTTCTGTCGGTCGGCAGCACCAGCAGCTGACCGCTCGTTGGCCACCCTCAGAGTGGTGTCAAGGCTGGAGAATGCGCCATACATGTAGTTGACCTGCTCCTCGAATCCAGCGTCGGGGTTTGGTGGGCTCGCGTACTCGACGTCGTTGGATGTCAAAAGATGCTGCACTTGGCCGTTGAGATCGAACAGTGTCTCCATGGCCTCGCGGTTGTTGCCCGGGTTGTCGTTCATCGTGACAAGGGCCTTCTGCAGATAGTCCAAGTGGCTCTCGAGCAGAGCCCCGGGTTCCTGCTGGCCAGACGGAGGAGCACCGTATTCTGCATTTTTGACCGGATCCGCCTTTATGATCAGCTGCTGCATCTGCCCGTTGAAATTCTCCAGCTTTTGTTCCGTTTCCGAGATCAGGCGCCATTGATCGGTTCCTTCCCGTTTGATCGCTTCCAATTCTGCGTTGAGGGATGCGGTCTGTTTCCGCAGCTCCTCAGCCTCCTGCTGAAGTGACACATTCTCCTCCCGAAGTCTTTCGCTTTCCTCGGTCAGTTGCTTGTGCTGGACCCGCACTGGTGATTTCAGGGGTATCTCGATGGTGTTCTTCTTGGGATTGACACCAGGAAAGTCCAGCACATCGTCGAAAGATCTGGTCCAGGAATCCTCGTCGAACAGAGGTACGTCGTCGGGGTCCATGCTGTTTCTACCATTGGAGGTCGTGTACATGCTCTCGGGACTAGCTGGGATTCCGTTCACCAATGGGGCTCTCATGCGCGGCGTTCCGGCGCCTCTGTTCTTGCCCGGGTTCTTGTGCGTCAGCTGCAGGATACCCGCCGTGTGTTCGAGCAGTCTCCTTTGCGGCTTAATGATCAGGCTCTCGAGATTGTGTAGTTCCGAGGCGAGGGATTCGCATCTCTTTTGACACGCATCACGTTGGACTTCGACCTCGGAGGCAGAGCTGCTGACACTGGTCCGGTTCCCTAATAAGCTCTTGCGCCTGCCTGCCGCTGGCGAGTACAGCCGAGCCATGGACACGGCGGCATCCCGGTATTTAGACTGCACAACCAGGTCGGCTTGAGTCTGTTCGATCTTCCGGCTGAGAGTCCGGACTTCCTTCTTGAGGTCGTCCACCTCCTCTTGGGCCAGGATCTTGTACTCCCTACTGTCGTACAAGGCCGTCTCGGTGAGCAGATGCACCTGCACGGTGTCGCGCAAGTCGACAGGCGCCGAGCTCTGCATTCTGTCCGCGTTCCTCTGTCAACAGTATTAGCATGTCGGTCTGCAGCAGCATGTACTGCAGCACGCATATGCACGAGCAGCAGCAGCAGCAGCTTCAAGGTGGGAGAATCCTCTCGTTTCGTACCTGATCAAGGCGCGGCTTCTCCATCTGAGGACTACTCATAGCATCGACCACGACGGGGCCATTGAGAGCGCCCAAGGGCCGGGGGACTGGCGCCCGCCCATCGTACCCATTGGGGCCCCTCGCCGCTATGCCGTTCATATTATGTGTGTATTTCCAAGCGAATTCATGCGGCACGTTATCAAAAAGACATTATCCAACAACAAGCAAGTCGTAATATAAGTGCTGAGGGGGAAAAAAAGCTCGAGGTGGTCGTAAGAGGTTTTTCCTCTCTGCGATCGGGTATCTGCTGCCTTGTCTAGGGACACCGGCGGTTGTGTGTTTTCTCGTCGACCTCGTATCACGGGCAGTGAAACTAGCAACTTAGTAGAGTGGCTCCCAGGATCGAAGCAGGCGGGCTCGGGCTTTTTGCGGGACGGGTATTATTATATGTACAATAGAGGAGTGGGAAATACGGGCGCAGAAGAAGAGCAGGGCAAAAAGGAAAGAACGAAAAATCAAGCACTCGAGGCAAACAACACGGCAAGTAACCAAGAAACGTGCTGGTGGACGGAGAGGTTTAGGTTGGGGCGCACCCAGAGACGATGAGGGAGGATGGAGGGATTAGGATGGGCTGGCCCAGTAGGAGAGAGAGGAACCCGAATTGCGCGGCATGTACGAGGTAGGTACAATTAGGAAAAAGAAGGCAGGGGGGAAGGGAGACTTTTGGGCGGTTCTCTGGAGTCTCTGTCTGTACCTTAACCGGGGACAGGAAGATTCGAAGTTGCATTTGCTAGGTGCGTTCCCACCCCCCGAAGCCGTGCAGACGCAGGACCCAAAAGCCAGTCCGACCACTAACGAGGCCTGCCAGGCTATTTTCCCCTGGCCCAGAACGAGCGTTGACACCTACGAAAAGTGGGCTGGCCTTCCTCTTTTGGGCGTCCTTGGCCCCGTCCGAGGGATTTGCTAGCTACACTCGGTAATAACTGCTACAATGTCCCCTGTTGACATCGCGTGGCTGGGCATTTGCGCTCGTTGCTGACTGGTGCCCTGGGGTTGGGGCCAGATGTATTGCTAACTGACAGCTCCATGCTATTTTACAAGCCGTCTGCCGCGCTGTCGCACCTAGAATTGATACTCTCAAAAGTCACCCGTATTTTCTCTCTTGGTCATTAATAAGGTTGAGGAACTCTCACATGCAGCCCATACGGTTTTTCACTCTGAGACTTGATCTTGGTCCCTTCTTTTTCCCATGGCGGCTTGTCATTCACGCGGACCATATTATAACGTACGCATGAGGTGGCTTTCCCATCAAATGTCTTCCCCCACCCACCCAACCGCTCTGTTCCCCTCCGACTCTGAGGCGCTTCGTTCGACCCCTAAAATTAAAAATATCTGGGTGCATGCGATTGGCTTCTTGTATCACCGAGAGATACATTACACCAACGTCTTTTCTTCTGCACGCTGGAACCATCGCTGACGTTGTACGATGCCCATCAAATCATCTTCCAACGAGGAGACTTATGCCGTCCTACCTCGCGGCCTCGTCAATCTCTCAACGGACGTGCCGAGTTCCTTTTTTATTTTTTTCGTCATTGTTTTCTTTCGATGAAATGACGGGTCGGCAATTGGCTGCTAATTTCCCGGGGCGGCACCAAAGTCCTACGGTGACTGTTTTTTTTTCGTACTAACAACTATACGACCCCCCTCGATTCCCACCAAGCACGAGCCGCTTCTTGCCATTTCGGTAATTTTGGGGGATGGGGGAGCTGGAGATGACCCAAGATTCGTTCAGCTGAGGGATGACGAGATCTGCCGCCTCACCCTCCGGGCTGTGTTCCCTTAGCAGCGCCTTGTCGTTAGGATCTCATGACCCTAATAAGGAGCCAACCACGATCCGGCTGTCGCAATGCAGAACGAGAGGTTCCCTGCTTGTTTATTATTTCTCCATCCCGCTTACAAGCAGTTGCGAGTACTGTGTAGGTAGATCACGGGAACTGCCACCTCCAGCCGTAAGGATGTCCCTTGCAGACTTCATTGTCTGTGTCCTGGTTTGACAGCTCCGGCTCGTCTCACGGATGAATTAGACCACTGGGGACTGGCCGAGTATTCTCGGACTTATGATGTGCTCCAATCTAAAATAGCAGCAGCAAGATAGTTGGATACGCATAGCCATTCTGTCATGGCAATACCCGCCCAAGATGCGGAAGCTCTACGATTGGCGGTCAAAGGCTATTTTTTTTTCGGTAAATATGTCCGGGCCGTCTAGTATTGCGTAGGTACATGCTCTTCTAGACTCTAGAGTGCTCCTCCGAAACGGTCCACAAGCTGCTCGCCTATATTCCGTCGGCGCCCACCATCGCCTTCGGTATTGCTATCGATGCCGCTCGCAGCACCCGTTGACCCTTCGCCCTCCAGTCTCCTCCTGAGGCCCTCGAACTCTTCACTCCGTCGCTGCGTGCGGATCCCGACCATCCAGCCGGGGATCCTCCACTTGGTCAGGGCTCGGGGGAGCAGCTCCAGCCTCCAGGCGTACCCGACCGTCCAGCCGACAAAGGCGCCCAGTATAGATCCCGGCCACTGGAAGAAGGCCAGCTGTGCCGCGAGGAGATATTTGTACGTCTTGTCGGACAGCGTGATGCCCTGAAACTGGTCGCTGGGCGTGTTGGACGTGGCGATGCGGTACTTGTACATGTGCGGCACGATGGCGTGGTACTGCGCCAGCAGGGCAAATACGATCGGGGTCGGGCCCGCCGGTAGGTAGTTGAACACGCCGAAGCTCAACGGTCTCAGGATACAGGCTAGGATCGCCGTAGGTAGTATACTCGTTAACAGCGAGGTCACGATGAGGAAGGACTGTACAGAGCCTTAAAGTCAGCCAAATGACACAAATGAGAAAAGAGGCAAGTGCACTCTTTTATTGGGAGAATGGTCTCGACGTACAGCATACTTGCGCGATCCCCACATGTGCTCGACGACCCTTAAGCTATACAGAGTGATTGCGCCAAAGAGGACCTCGGACGAGTTGGTGTAGCATAGCTGGTAGATGAGCGGGCGCCAGACCTGGTGGAAGCGCCAGAGGTGCAGGTCGACCAGGATGTAGAAGTAATGCTTCAGGTCGAGGAGGCTCACCGCGATGGAGCTGCCTATCAAGCCGTAGACCAGACCTCGCGTGACGGGAGCATTGGTGAAGGACATGTTGGTGCTGCCTGTTGAGATCGGTAGACTGGGCGGTGGCAAACTCTCGCTATACGATATCCCACAGATAGGCGCCGGTATACACCGTAATCATGACCAGGTCGGCGCGGCCGCGATGTTGCGTCTTTCCAGAAGAGCTGCTGGTCGTGATGGACGTGGCCAGTTTGAGATGACGATTGAGAGGGTGGGTAGGGGTACAAAGTACAAATATACAGATCCCAGAGTTATGTATCGGGTTATGGAGACCGCTAATGCAAGACTCAAGGTGTCCCTACTTTAATGTTTAGTGGGTGTCGGCCAATTATGCCCGTGCGCACAGGTACAAGTTCAAGGTTGCATCTGTCGATCCCGTCTGGATGATGAGCATCCAACCAAGATCTGCTGCGAAACCCGGTTGACGAGCAGTTGAATGCCGCTGGATTGAATGCTTAAGGTCGTCAGCTCACTTGGAGTTCTATATTGATTCATACCTAAGGTATATATGCGTCCTTGATATCAGCTTTAGTGTCTGTGTGCTCAGTATGATTCAAAGTCAAGGCATGAGAATGGATTCACGATGCATGTATCTAATAACGTTCTTTTGCAGTCACATATGTAAAGAATAGGTACATACTTTTATTGATTCCGAATTAGCATCAAACACAAAGAACCAAGCATATAAAAGGACAAGATAATGATAGATGATTGAGTTTATTCATGTTTTTGGCAGTATATTATTATCAGTGTGAGGGCTATCTTGACAGTCCAGTCTCACTGCCCTGAACGATGAGTTGGCTAAAACAAATTATGCTAACATGTAATGCAAAGGTATTTCTTGCTTTCCAAACGCCATGAATTCGCAACAAAAATCTCGTCGTAATCCATTTGCAACGTGAACAGATTTTATGAATCCCCCGACCAGTCTAAATGATGGGATCCTTTTATTTTTGAAATATTATCTTTTTGCTTTGGACACGAGTGATACGGTGTTACACCTGGCCCCTAGACCTCTCCTGCTGCAGCTTGGTCACGTTCGAAAGAGCCGCGTGGTCAGGGGCGTCTGCCTTCTCGCCGTTGGCGCTGTCCGAGGTGTTCTCGCTGCCCTCGTTCTCCTCGACGGCGGGTGCCGCGGCAGGAGGAGGACCGTTGTTGTTGGTCGGTGCAAAGGCGCTCTTGGACCGGATCTTGCCGCCGTACAGGTAGAAGATGACGGGGATGGGGACGAGCACGGCGGCGACGCAGCCCAGGACCGTCGAGGCGTAGTTGATGCCGAGCCCGTTGAACATGTACGTCGAGAAGAGCGGGAAGCCGGCGCCGCAGAGGGACCGCAGGAACGTGTTGCCCGCGATCGCCGAGGCCGCGAACATGAGGTACGCGTCGACCAGGTAGTTGAGGGCCTGGAGGAAGATGGCCATCAGCCCGAAGCCCGTCAGGATGCCCGACGCCGCCGGCACGATCCAGTGCACGTCGGCCCGGTAGCCGCTCCAGCCGAACCAGAAGATGCCGCCGGTGAAGGCGATGCCGCCGGCGATGACCACGGGGAGACGCCACTCGGGGATTGGGACACCGTTGTTGGCGGCCAGCTTTCTCTGGTACCTGGGCTGGTCGAGCAGGACGACGGTGCCTGCAATAAGCTGACCGATGATCATTCCAAAGAAAGCAAGACCAGACTCGCCAGCATTGAAACCGTGGACGCCCTCGAAGACGAACGGATAAGCCGTCAAGAACAGGTAGAGCAGACCGTAGATGAAAGCCATGTAGATCGACAGGAGGGTGACAATGGGCTCGAGAAACAGGAGCCGCATCGGTCGGGTAAAGTTCTTTTGGAGCAGCTCCTTGAAGTCGACCTCGATTTCCTCCTGCTTGGCGTGGATGCCCCAATTCTTGGTGCGTCGTCGCAGCTCGGCGGCCTTTTCGATCAGAATGACCGGAGGATACGTCTCCTTCAGAAAGAGGAAGTCGAGGATGAATGCGACCCAGCCCATGATCGAGGTGATGTACATGGTCCACCTCCATCCCAGATAGCTGGTGACGATGAAGCCTCCCACAAACGGCGCCAGAAGGGGACCGGTAAACACGGCCATGGAGAATATCGTAATAGCAGCGCCACGGGTAGCATTGTTGAACATGTCAGAGAAGACGGCGGCAACGACAGCCAACGGACAAGCTCCCATGAAGCCGGCAAAGAAGCGACAGATCAAAAGTGTCTGCAAATCCTTGGCGACCGCACAGGCGATGGTGAAGACGGAGAAGCCAAACATGGCTATGACGATGGGCAGCCTTCTGCCCTTCAACTCGGACAGCGGCGCCCAGAAGGTAGGACCGGTCGCAAAGCCCAGAACGTAGAGCGAGACTCCCAGAACGCCGACTTCCGTGCTGACGCCGAATTCGGCGGCGACTTGGGATGAAGCGGCGGAGAAGATACTTGAGGTGAAAGCAGATGTCATGGTGGTATAGCCGAGCATGGCAGCAGTCAGGAGCCTGGTTGAAGGAGCGCATTAGTACGAGACATGTCAACGGCAAAGAGATATATGCCTAGCCAGCCGACTTACTTCCTGCTGGTCGCCCAGTTCTGGGCATGGTATGGGTCGTCCGGCCCATCAAATTCGACGACATATTCTTCCTGATCCGGCAGGGAAGGGGGAAACGACTTGCCGGCGCCAAAGCTCGGCAGGGGCTTCGACTTGGTGGAGTGTCGGCTGCGAAGGCTTCGCCCGATGGTCTCGCTGTGCTGGCTGCGCGCCGTGTGTATCCGGCTGAGCTCGGTAGGGTGTCTCTCAAGATCGCGCTGCGTGGGCACCCTGCTCATGCCGACCGTCCGCTGTCTGCCCATGCCGTCGCTCGAGGACGTCGAGACCGACGACGCCGTCACGACTCGCTCGACCTCATTGCTCGGTCTTCTGACACCCTTTTGCTGCTGGTGATTTTGCCATTGGGCGTCCTCCTCGGCCGCGATCAGTTCGCGGTCGACCTCGTCCAAGTGCACCATGGTTTCTAGAGGTGTTTGCGCTCCTCGGCGCCTTGTCGCAAAGTCGGGAGGCGACAGCTATAGTAGAGATTATATCGCGGGCACTACGTCACAAGCACTAGGTTAGAGCTAGGTATACGAGTGGACGAGCTTCGGCGCAAGCAGAGGATGATGGGTGATGGTGGTATTAGATTATAAAGTATGAAGGAAAAGGTACAGACTCCAGAAATATGCTAATGTGTGAATTGAGTCGAGAACAATAAAATAAACATACAAGAACAGAAAAAGCAAGGCTCTTTTGCAATTGAGGGTGGGCACAGCTTCCTCTTTAACTTTTTTTCTACCTCCTAGGATCAGATATTATTGCTCTCGGGTAGTACCTCGGGCGAGCAGGGGGAGGGATTAGCTTCCTAGCTGATAAGTTTCCTTTCCCTCCCATTGCCATTCCCCGGGGAGCCGAAAGGGATCAGCCTCTGAACTGACTGGGGTAGATACGCGTTCAGGGATACATTGGGCAGATATTGGTAATCGACGGAGTCATGATTTTTTCCTTCTCTTGCTTGAAGAGACAGCAGACAGGTTCCGGACCGCATCCATTCAGAGTTTACATGGAACAGACCTCGGGAAGGGGAGCCAGTGCTACTGTACATTAGTCAACAAGCTATGGATTGGTTAAGGCATGCCCCGAACCATCACCAACCATGACTGACAGGATTGACTCGCGGTTATGTCTATGGATTCATAAGGCGAGTGCCAGTTACGCCATTCCCGTCTTGGCCCTCTTTCTATGCCTTGTAGTAGCTTGGTATGCTGGGATGACGAACACTCGACAATACATTATGAACTGGTGTATCCTAGAAGCAACGTACATACGGTATCACATGGTGGGCTGAATCAGGAGTAACAACTTTTTTTCCCCCTCCTTCTCCCTACTACTGCATACAGTGTCCAAACGACCAGTCACTACCGCAAACAGAAAACGTTCCCCCGTCCGATCAGGCCAGAATCCCGAAGGGCGGAAGGGCGTAACGAACGGTGGAGCCGAGTAATAATTGGGAGAAGGAAAAAAAAAAAAGCCAGCCCACCATCGGCGAGGTTCTAGGGGCGAATACCGATCCAAGCACCGCCCGTGTACGGCTGTTTACGGATTTAGCGGCCGAAATCGAGTATACCTCTGGCGGGGTGCTTGGAAATTGGTAGAAATTTCTGTTTTCTTGTTTTCTTTCGGTCAGCAAAAGCCGACATGGGCCAACTCGCTGGAGAAGAGGCAAATGCCCATGTTCTAGCCGTAGCAAATCCTTTCAATGGAGATGGAAAGGCCGGATTCTTGTGGTTCTCCGAGCCCATCTGTGTGATCTACAATAAGCTGCCAACAGGGTCAGAACAACACGACGTTCCGCCCCCAACCAGGGACAATGGCGGACTTTAGCTCAGTAGCAGGCTCGGCAGGACTTCTCGCGTCGCGAATCTCTTGGCCGCCGGGCCGCTTGGCTACCTACGTTAATGAGATGACGGGCGATCCTAGTGCCTGCGGCAGATGATCCGGTAGTAGACCTGATGAGACGGTTGTGGTTGTCCTTTACTCAGCAGCTTGCAGCTTTGGACCGTCTGACCATGGCCAACTCAGGAAAACCCTACAATTAATAAGTTCTTATATATAATTGTGATTGGAAACCCATACATGTGCTTATTATTAAAGTTGGACTGATTTCCTACAGCTATAATCACGAGAACAAGCTGAACATTCACACATTCATACAAGTATCGGTCAAGAAGGAAGCTGTCCTCAACGGCTAGAGTATAAAAGTGGAAAACTGGATGCAACTCAGTATCATTGATCACACTACGGTCCCGAAGGTTCTACTGGTGGTTCCCATTCCATGACCGTCTGTCTGCCATGGCGGCCCTCTGCGGAGTGACGATTCCGACGGGCCCCGCGGGGCCTTCTGTAGTAGACACGACGCTAGAACAAAAGAACAGGGCCGAATAGGCAAACGGAAAAAAATTTATACACACAAACAGCAAAAGAAATTGCTCAGCCACAGGATTGAACTGAGGACCTTCGCATAACTTGATATTCTCTTGTGGAGAATATTAGTACGACGCTCTAACCAACTGAGCTAGCCGAGCAACTGGTTTGTTGTTGACAACCACACTTTATATCAGACCAAGTAGACAAGCCAACTCGATGCGCATTCTCTCCAAGTTAAGTCTCGGAATGTAGCACCATAACGCCTTTGATTTCTATCCTTTCCATGACCCTGACAGGCTTGCCTCTATCTATAAACGAAGGAACTCTATTCTTCATGCCGGCTGTCCTCAACGTTGCCCAAGTTGACGTGACCGACCACGACAATGTATCGGGATGAAGCGCTGACAGCAGTCTCAATCCTGATTGAACACCACGAAATGGCGTGCCTAGAAGAGTCTTCACCTGCGAACGCCCCAGCCGTCTTCCAGGATGCTGGTACACTCTTCCAACGTGAGTCCAGACGTTTCGGGGTATATGAGCCATATAAAGACCCAACCTATAGCACATATCACTGCGTAAAGCATGAATGTCCAAGTCGGTTTCAGCAGGTCCATGAGTGGTAGGAAAGTCAGTCCCACCACAAAATTGGCAGACCAGTTGGTCGCAGTAGCGATGCCACTACCCAGTGAGCGCACACTAAGGGGAAACAGCTCGCTCTGCATCCAGGGCACGACACCAAGTCCGATGGCGTACGATGCGACGTAAAGAGTCATGCTCAAGAGAATCGTCGCAGCCGCCGTCTTCTCGGGCCTCACACTGGTACCAGGTCCAGGGTTTGCCGTGGTATCTATGTGGACAGAGGTAAAGCCGAAACCGGAAAGTGCAAGACCTGCAACCATGAATGGGATCGAGTATAGCAAGGTACGCCGCCGGCCGACACGGTCAATCACAAGTAGCGCGGCTACAGTGAACAAGAAATTTGTTACAGCAACGCTGAGCGAGGTGAGAGTTGGGTCGGAGAAACCGACAAGCATAAATATGGTGGCCGAAAAATACATCAAGGAGTTCTGTGCATGTTAGTATCATGAATGTGAGGTTTCGAGGATAGACTTACGAAACCACAAAGCTGTTGGACACCCTGCAGGAGGCATGCAATAGTCAAAGCCCGGCGATGTTTCGGTACATTCACGAGCTCGCGGAATCCATAAAGCCAACTTTGGCTATCTTTTCCGCCGCGCCGTCTGCTCTGGGCTTCTTCCCGGACCTCGGTCTGAATGTCTGTCAGGACCGCTCTCACGGCAGGATCTTTGGGCGATGCAAGACCTAAAGTCCTCTGGATGACCAGCCCAGCAGCCGAAGACTTGCCGGCTTGGACGAGCCATCTGGGCGTTTCGGGCATCAAGAAGAGGAGGAAACATTGGATGCCGGCCGGGACGGCGCCGAGTCCTACGATCCAGCGCCACCCGGTGAGAGGGTCCCCATACTCGGTGAACAACCACCCGATTATATACGCGACCACTTGACCAAAGGTGACGGCGAGATTGTTCATGGTAACAAGGCGGCCTCGGTGCGCCGCGGGTGCGAGCTCGGCAATGTACATGGGCGTCACGAAACTGGCAGCTCCGACCCCGGCACCGACGATCGACCTTCCCAGGACCATCGAAGAGACTGTGTAACTTCCAGCTTGTGCAACGGCGCCGAGGATGAAGAGCAGGTCGGCCAACAGAATCACGCGCTTGCGGCCGCAGGCATCGGCCAGGATGGAGGACAGCGGCGAGGCGATCAGGGCGAGGAGCGAGGCCGACGACGTGATGACGGACTTATCGAGTGAGGTGAGCTCTCTGTCGGAGAGGGATGTGCCTATCGATACAAGAGTCGCGGATATGACACCGGTGTCATCTTTGTACCAAGTCAGTGATTGAGGTCACGCGAGCCAGAGCTGTACGAGAGTACTCACATCCGAATAGGAGCCCGCTTATTCCGGCGGAAAGCACCAACAGCCACAAGAAAGCCCCTATTTCGCCATCATGAACTTGCCGTTCCGCGTCCGGGATGCTCTCAGTATCATGGTGTTCTTCGGTGTCTTGATGGGATATCAACGGTGCGTTGGCCGACTCGTCCATGTTCGCTTAGTTGCCGGCGCCAGTAGTCCCAGCGCAATCCATCGATCAGAACGAGGCCTGTCAGATATGCTGTGGTGCGTCTGTTCGGTTCGTGGTGACTAGAAGTTGTTGTCAAAGGACGAAAGTTTGAGCCTCGGAATGCCGGAGTCTACATTGGATGCGAAGGACGGTAAGACAAGAAAGACAGTTGACAGGCGACGGTCAGGTGGGTGGGTCCCCGGGAGGGTCCAGTTAGTGGTGTTACGTAGGTCTATTATAGCAGCGTGACCCCTGGATCTGGGGCCCCTGACCCAGCTTTCCGGGCCTCGTGCTTCTAGATCAGTGTACCGAAATGGCAAGTGCCGGCGAATACTGCCGCGGCCAGCACCATATTTGATGCCAGATTCATGCCAATTTCAATCAAGACTCCTGGGAAACATGGGTTCTTGCCGGATGTGTCATAAGAGGTATGTCTGCATGGCTCTGATCGCCGGACTCTGTTTGCAATATATCATGTCGGCCTGAAGCGAAAATACAATCAGGCTTACCAGCAAGTATATATAAAGATTTTGTACTACATACATATAATACACAATTGCTTCGTTTCATTAACCGGTTTCTCGGAACTTCCGCATACATGGCCATCATCATATTGACCAACATGATGGACAACGTACCCGCTGCATAAAATGGTACCGGTCATCCGGTTGTCGGCGTGCTATAGCTGATAGTCGATCTCTGTGGACCGTTTGAGAAATCAAGAGACCCGCATATGATGGAGACAAGGAGTATAATGGCAAGCGGTGCGAATTATACCACCACAACAAATTTGACGAGTGGTTAAATGCCCGGCGAGACACTAGTCAAGGACATCATCGTCAAGCTATAAGTCGATGAAGATCGAAAATGAAGTCTCGAGGCGTTCAACATAGTGCATGATGAAACTTCCTGTCGTATACTAGGTTAGGCACTTTGTACGGAGACCAACATGGGCCTATCATGGTAGCATGTACATTCGGGTATCGTGTTCTATATGTCTTGAAATCTAGCAAACAACCCTTCGGCGAAATCTCTTGAGACCCTCACCCCCTAACAGCCCGCGGAAGCCTCTGCTGCTTCTTGAGCTCCGACAGCCGCAACATGCACATGGCGGCCCCCATCCAGCCCAGCTCTCTCCTCTCCCACGTGCCGCCGTGGTCGTGGTGCTTCTCCCTCTTCCGGCCGAACCGCGGCTGCAGCGTGGCCATGGGCTCCGACGACACCTTCTCCAGGACCGGCGCCGGCGCCGGCTGCGCAGGAGGCAGCGACAGCGACGCCACCGGCGAGCCCGCGATAGCCGGCTCCGAGACCGAGATGGGGATCTGCTCGCTGTAGTCCGCGGCGGGCGGGTATCCGCTCTCCAGGTCGGGCATCGTCACCACCACGGGCTCGTCCTGTCCCACCCTCCCCATGCGATTCCAGCCCGTCTTGCCGTCGTCGTCGTCCCCGGGCCCCGAGCCCGACGACTGCCCCCGGGAATGGCTCGTCTGCACGTAGACGACCTCGCGGCGGATCGAGTCGGCGTAGATGACGAGCAGCGTCAGCACCGTGAGCGGCACGCCGGCGGCCCAGAAAACATAGAACAAATCGCCGCCCGGACCGAACGTGTCGCCCATGGACAGGATGCCCGAGACGATGGACAGGGGCAGCAGGACGCCGCCGAGGTACGACACGCGGTCGAGGCTGCGCTGGTTCTCCTCCGCGCCCATCGGCGGCGGCTGCTGCGGCTTGCTGTTCGTGTCGTCGGGGTACCACGGCTGCCGCGGCTTTTCCGTCGTCTCTGGCGGCCAGAGCACCGGCACGGCCTGTTCCAGCCGGGCCCGCAGCGACGCAATGTCGAACGCCAGGCGCCTGTGGCGCTCGCTCCGGTCCAGGAGTGCCTGCCAGTTTGGTCGCGCGTAGCCATATGCCTGTAATCCTGGACCGCCGCCGCCGCCGGAGGACAGCGACGACGCGGTCAGGTTTGCCTCTAGGCGGCGCTGTACTTCACAGGCCAAGGACACGGCGCCGCCCGTCGTGCTGTCCATGCCCGGCTGCAGGGTATCGAGGAACTCGACCCAGTGTTCGTGCACGGCCGCTTCGATGGTGCTTGGAAGACTTTCAGAAGACTCGTCGCTGGATATGCACTCCCAGACCTGGGTTACAAGTGTGTTCATCTCGGCAGCATTCTCAGGTCTATCGGACGATGACGGGTCTTGCCACCACGGTCGATCCAAGAACAAAACTACCAATTAGTTTAATCAGCTGTTTGACGCAAGTATAATTTCGTGGCCAACTCACCCGTCTTCTTCTCACACTGCCACGCAGCGACTCGACAAAATACGACTCCATCACTACCCGAGCTCGAGGTTGGGCAGACCAGGGGCTTCTCCATCTCGTCCCCAGCCTGGCCATAAATATCATCATAATCGGCGTTGCTGTCGTAAAGCGGCCCGGAGCAACCACTGCCCAAAAGCAGGGGGTACTCGAAGGAAACCACTGTCGTAGGGCCATGATCCTGTCTTCCCTGCTTCGGCTTAAACCTCCGCCTGGCCGCCACAGCTCTCAGGAAGCCTGGGTCCATGCCCAGCTCGCTGCTGAGAACTTGTGCGTATGCCGTCGGCAAGCCATGGACCACCACGAGGTATTTTGAGTCCGTCTCCAAAGTGCTCACATCTCCAAGCTCCTGCCGCAGAGCATCGGGACTCGTTGGGACGTATGTGGCCGGCGGTCCTGTCGAAGCAGAGACCACGTAGCACGGAGCCCTCCCAATCTCTGGACATATCGTCTCCGGCTCCGACGTATTCTTGACGCCGTCTGAGCTCTGATCGACCGACACGGCTTGTATACCATTCGTGTCCTTTTGCGCCATAGCCGCTGCCGTTACTCTGAAATCTGCCGTGCTATCATGCTGCGATCGGCAGAGAAGGTCCAGCAAGCATGCGTATATGGCGCTCCGTGGTATATATAGATGTCTTAATCTCGAAGGATCCTAGCGCGAGGGTGTCCCACGTTCCGAGAGTCTATTTTTGTGTCTGAGAGTAGAGATGCGCTCAAGTTTTAGATCTCACATAATTACTAAAAAGTGCGGTCTTCCAGCCTGTCTGAGACAGCTGACCTCCATGTCAAGGGTCACCACCAGCTTTGCGTAATGATACCTGTTCACATCCGCTAGTGGTGTTTAGTGCTGGCGGCTAGAGAAAATGTGTGTAGATCGCTGCGAGTCGAGAACTGGGTGGCTGGTCAGATCCTGTGATCGCTTCCACTGCCTGCGCCGATTAGCGCAGAAATGAATCGAGGTCTTTTGGTGCCCAGCCGTGCCACGGGACGAACGTCGGCCAAGACGAAAATCTGTAACATAAACAGTTGTTTTCTATGCTATGGGTTCGATTCTCATCGTATGCTATATCTATACATAAAACATTCCTCCAATCTTTACAAATGATGCAATGAGCATCAACCTCTGAAGTCGGCGAGTCCCTCGTCCTCTTCTAATAAAGTGCCGTAGGAAAACGGCGTAAACATGTGACCAGCGAACTCTGCGTACTTGGACTGTGCCTCGACCCATTGGAGACGGAGAGAGTGCAACTAGTGGGAAAGTCAGTCATCAAGTTGTATGCTGTGGACGTTGGGATCGGGAGTCTTACCATGGCAGAACAGCCTTCCATAGCGATAAGGATGGCGCAGGTCAAGAAGAACCACAAGTAGAAAGCGCAGACAATCGCAAAGACACCAAGAGCGCCAGTCATGGAGAGAACACCGCCGAGGGTCATGCTCCAGAGGACAACACTGAGCTGCTGGTGGGCAAGCGACAGAGCCCACAGACGAAGGTAGGAAGCAGTGTGCGAAATACAGTTCAAGCAGAATTCTAGTATGGCGTCAGCAAATCCGTACAAATTCATCATCAAGTCCATCTCTCCGTGTTGTAACTTACCAATGGTGTGAATGACCTGGTGAATTATGACTTCGCTGAATTCAAACTCGTGGTGGCCCTCCTCGTCATCATCAGCTGATGCAACAGCACCACCACCCTGGCCGTCATCCGTTTCGAAACTGGCTCTACCGTTTCCGACATGTCCATCACCATCTTCGTCGTCATCGAGGGCAGACACTCTCGAGTTTTCGCCAATACCGCGATAGCCCTTGGCGCGAGCTCGGTTGTGCTCCCAGCGGAGATAGAATGGCTTCAGGAATAGCAGAACTGGGACCTGGGCGAATGCGAGCAACAAGAGAATGACCTGGACGGTACCCTGTCCGCGGTACAACTGCTCGTCAACAAAACCCGGTCGCAGGAACATGTAAATCAACATGTTGAGCAGGCCAGGGGGCGAAGAGTCGGCCTTGGACCAGTCGATCGACCACTTGTAGATGATACAAATGACGAGGTAACCGAAGATGGACTGGAAAAAGATCATTCCAGGGACAAAGTTACCCCAAATATCGATTGGCTTCTTGAAGTGACGAGCGTTGAACCAGGAAAGGCACAACGAGTAGGTCATGTGGACCCAACCGAGAATGATACTCATCTTCATCTTGTAACTGTTGCTGAAGAGAAGGTCATTCTCAGTTCCGTGCCATCTCCAATCGATACCAAACGGATAGCGGTAGTCGCCCTTGAGCTCTCCGGTGAGGGTGTCGCCCTCCTTCCAGTCATCGGGGACGTTCCACTTCCAAGCACTGTCGAACAGAGTCATGGACTTGGAAAAGGCATCGTTGTAGATGAGACCAGTATACAGCGAGAAGATGGCCATAACCAGAGCAATGTAACGACCATAGTAGATCATGGCGAACAACTCAAAGGTGACCTTCTTGAGGGGCTTCTCCCAGTAGATCATAGCCAAGGAGGCAAGAAGCATGATGACGGCGTGTCCGAAGTCACCAAACATGACAGCAAAAAGGAAAGGAAAGGTAACGATAGCAGGCAGCGCAGGGTTAACCTCTTGGTATGTTGCGGTACCATAGGCGTTGATAATGGTCTGGAAAGCCTCGGTGAACTTGTTCGTCTTCAAGTACGTCGGGGGCGTCTTGTTCGTACGTATCTCGTTGATGATGGACGGAACAGAGAGACCTGCCCTGTTGGTCACATCCTGGAGGGTAGAACGGATCAGCGCCAAGTCGTTGGTAGGACACCAGCCCTCGGCAATGAGAGTCCTTCGCTGCCGATCGAAGGAGAACAGGTTGAGCGTCTGGTACGCAGCTTTCTCCTTGGTGACAAGAATCATCCAGGCCGACAGGGACTGAGCGATCTGAGTCAACTCGGCCTCCAAGGTGTTCTGGGTGTTCCTCAACACATTCTGAAGATCGTTGAGCCTGACGTTGACCTCGTGGACCTGGTCACGACGCTCGTTACCATCCTCATCGACCTTGTAGAGCTCAGCTCCCATGGACTCGGAAATCTTGCGAATCTTGGCCAGAATCTCTTTTCCGTGGGCAAAGATGACAAAGACGTTCTTGTTGACAGTCTCGTTGGTCGTGGGGTCGACCAGGGGCTCCGGGATCTCGGACTGGTTCATGTACAGGTTGCCACGAAGCGTACGCCAGAGGATACGCTCAAAGGGGCCAACGCGGTCGCGTGGGATGACACCAGCGACGAAGCCAATGTTCATGCCGGAGAAGGAGCGGTCGGCATCGGGCGCCGAGCCGTTCTGCTCAACGTCCTGCAGAAGGGGAGCGTCGTCATCCTCGGTCGAGTGTCGAATCTCCTCGACGTTGCCGTGGGCGCGGTCGAAGAAGCCGCCGGCCTCCTTGAGAACCCATCGCCATTCGGTCAGCTCAACCTCGCGCTTCTTCAGTGTTTCGTAGCTCTCGTTGAGCGAAGCGACTCGCGTCTCCAAGCTCTGGCTGCGCTCGGCCAGCTCGTCGATCTCGTGCGTGGTTGGGGAGGCGAGACTTTCGACATCGAGATCCAGCTTCCGGAGTGGAATGTTGGACTTTTCCATCTGGCTGTGGAAGTAGCCTGTCAAAAGTTAGAAACAGGTTCGTCGTCGCGGTCCTGATGGGACGCGGGACTTACGAAGCTGGCGTTCCACATTGTCGAGGCGGCGGATCTCCTGGGTGAAGGTACGCTGGAAGGCACTGACATCGCCGTTGAGCTGTATTTTCATTAGTCCGTTGAAACTGACACGATACGTGATGGGAGAGGCCGGCCGGATAAGAGGCAGCGGATTTGGTGGACCTCGAGGAGGTGTTGACGTACATCACGGAACTGGATGAGACCAAGCTCTCCCAGAGAGTTGACGACCTCTCTTCCGATTTCGTTCGATATGTACAGCTGGACCATGCTCATGTCCGCCGAGCGGAACATGGACGTCTGATTTGGAGCCATGGTGGGCGGTTTGGCTCCAAAAGCTGCGGGATGGATGGGTAAATGTTGTCGTAGGTAGACGTTGAGGCTGTTCCAAGCTTGGCCAACGGACCCAAGTGTCATTGCCTCGGTGTTTTGAGCTAGTGTCCTATCCAGGCTCTGGTAGTGGATAGATGCATATAAATCTGATTTAGCACTAACCTAGCTGTGCTACCAAAACGTCACAAGCAAGTGTGCATCTGGGAGCTGCGCCACCCTGGTACGTGCTCCGTATCCGTTCAAATCGTATCTGCTTGCTTGAGCTGTATCATCATCATCATCACTTAGAAGCCATAAAATAGCACATTGGGCTCTTTTTTTTTCTCTTTTTTTTTCTGTCCCGCCATCGTGAATTTTAAAAACAGCTCGTCTGACTGAGCCTTTCATGCACAATTATCTAATATAGTTTTTTTTT
>JACVEI010000040.1:236552-315983 GCA_018115615.1 Pestalotiopsis sp. DP-2020a | reverse complement strand
GGGGGGGGGGGGGCTGTCATGTATAAAGTGACGGAACGTTCGCCTCAGAGGTTCGTTGAGCGGGAGGGAAGAGGGAGCTTTACTCCGATAATATGCGGGCATTCGCTGGAGGATTGGTTCCGGGGCTGGACGGCGTGCCGACTGTGGCGTGTTCGGCGAAGATCGAGTAATTGTAACCAAGTCTTTCCCTGTTGTAACACTCAACAATATTTCCAAATACTTCGGGTATCGATAGTCGACGTGTAATATACGGCGTCACCAATGGGGATTGTGGTTCCGCCTGTTGAGAGCTTTGACTCTTTTACAATTGCGACTGTTTAATACGATGCCTTTCTGCTTTTGTGGTGAGCAGCTGCATGGCTCGCCGGAGCTGATTGGTATACATCACATCCGGAACGAGATGGGGAGGGATACATAAAAAGCACACGTTAGAAATTTCGAAGATGACTACACATGCAACAGCTTAATTCAAATCTCATTGCCACTCATTTACTTCAAGTCACTTATAGGCTGCAGTTATCAGAAGAGAAGGGTTCATGCATTCGTAATTCATACTATCTGGGTTTGATCCTATATGCTACCATTATGCTTTTATGCTGGATTATAAGTTTTTTTCTTTACTTTTACAGACTTTTCATTTTTCCCCCAATTGCGCCGCGCTTTCGTGCCAAACAAAATAATGATGCATAATGCTGCAGTGTCGTGAAACCCAGAAAAAGCCAGTGAGGGGAATAGTACCGAGCGATCTCGGCCGAGCAACGCTCCAGGCCGAGGAATTCAAGTCGGGCCAAAGCCAAGGCAAAGGGGGGTTTTTCCGAAAATGCAGTACGCCAACTCCGTGCTGAGGAATCAGAGCTTTCGCTTGAACATATAAGAGCCGTACATGCCGCCAACCTCTTGGCTGGCGACGGGTATCTTTCGCATGCCCCAGAACGAGGCGCCCAATTTCCATGAGCGCATGCCCGAGTCTCTCGGGCCGTCTTCTGCCAGGTGCTTTCGCACCATCCACGCCCTGTTTCCAAACTCCGTGACTGTCCAGCCACTCTTTTCGACGCTCGGCGACTTGGACAAACGCTTGTACACATCGTCGCCGATCTCGACAACCTCGAGGGGCGCCGAGTATCTCTCGAGGATCGAAGTCTTTCTGTTGAGCAGGGAGTTGAGGTCCAGCTCTGCAGAAAGGTAGTCGGAGACATCAATGTACTTGAGTGTATGTGGCACCCAGTCGATCTCCATGCTCAAATCATCGTCATTTTCGTCGGGCCTGAACAGGCGCTCAATGTCGTCGAGCTTCAATCTGCGACCCAAAGCCAGCTCCTCGAGATGCTTGGATAGAGGACGAAGCATTTCTATGTGCTTCTCCTCCATCTTGCTGCCCTTGAGGCTCAACGAGCGCAGAGTTGCCGGTAGAACAGGAATCAGAGCAGAAACATCATCGCAATCCAGTAGCTGATGGCTTCTGGCGTCAGCACCCAGGCTCAGGAAAACGAGTTCCTTGGCCGCAGGGTGGTTGGCGATAAAATCAGTAACAGCTCCGGCGGTGAGCTGCTTGCACCTTGAAAGGTTCAAGTGCGAGATCCTCGCCGTATGCGGGATCGATAGCAGTGCCTGATCGGTGATGCGGGTGCCGGAAACGTCCAGGTGAGTCAAGTGAGCTAGTTTCGGCAGTAGCGCCGAGAAAACCTCGGCGGGCAGGTTGATACACTTGTGGAAAGACAACCGCGACAAGCAGACAAAGTCAGGCAAATCGCCAGACACCATGGACGTCATGGAGTCCCGGAAAGAGGCCGAGAAACATCCCGTGAAGTCTGCAGCCTGCAATCTCTCGAGGCCAAAGAAGACCTTCCTGAGAACGTTGACATCAATCTCGTCGTCAATGTACTCTTGCGCCAAGAACTCTCTCAAGTATGGCGTGAGCTGAAGACATTGAAGTAGCGTCTCGGGTGTCAAGTTTTGAGTAGAGGCGCGCTCGGTCGCTGTCAAAAATAGCGTTTGCGGGTTGAAGTGGCTGAAATCAAGCCGCCGCACAATGGTGCCGAGTTCCTGGTTCGTCGAGAGGTGGTTGAGGAACTTGCGGAAGATCCTCGAGTGAGGAATGGTAATGTTCCTGTACAGCGCATTCAACGTGGCTGTATGGAGTGTCTTGGAAGAAACCAAGAGCGACATGAGATCAACATTTCGTGCCGTGAGCCCGTTGGGCGGAACGTCGAGAATGAGATGATCGATGATGGAACCTGTTTGGTGTCAGCGTACGGCTCATGAATCGGGATGAGTATTTTGCCATTTTAAGATATACATACCGAGTAGTTCAAGCGGCAATGTTTCGATTGCAGCTTGACCAGGCACTGGTCCGGCGGGCTTGGGCTTGGCCGTAGCGGCCGGCGACGACCATACTATTCTCAGGGCTTGCAAGTCTCCATAGCTTCTGCTGGCGGTCTTGCCTCGCACGCCGATCTGCTTCCAACCCTGGAAACCGTCGGCGGCGACGGCGGGAAGCCAGCTGCCCAGCAGTCTGCTGTCTGGTCGCGTGAGAGGTGGTTGAAATTGTGTCTCGGTGACGGTGGCCATATCAAACGGTGACGGCAAGTCCTCCACAGCGTCCTCTTCCTGTTCACGAGAGTACGAAGACACCTTGGTGCTGGTAAAGGTCTGGGCAAGATCCGAGTCGTTCTCGCGAACGGAAGAGAAGGAGGAGCGGCCGGATGTGTCAGGAGAAATTTCTCTCAGCGACTGCTGCTGCTCGCGTTGTTGTGTGTCAGGCATCTTATTAGTAGCCTGGGGCATAGGGCATGTCTTAAGTTCGGCTGGGATCCCGACAGATTGCTGCTCCTCTGGTGGTCCCAGGCCCGAGAAGGTCGGTGTCGTGACCATGGCTGATCTTTGCGAACGAGCAGGGAGAGGGAGAGAGATGTTCGTTCGGTACGGTACGGGCACGTCCGTCCAGTCCTGGTCCTTGCTCCTTTGGCGAAATGGCAGACGGGTTTACCAATAGTGTGTGTCTGGCTCGCCAGTCGAGGTACAGTACAATATGCAAAGTATATTGTGCGTAGGTAATGTATTGATAATAAGAATGTATGAAGGGGTCAGAAGAATCGGCAACAACTGGAGTCTCGACTCTCCGGGTGCGTATAAGGGCAGGTCCCGAGCTCTCACACAGTACTTCGTAGAGACAGGTCAAGGCACAGACGGGCCAGGATGGGCCTTTCTATTAGTCAAGATGTCGGATTGTTAGGTAACAGGTTGAGTTGGTGCAATGCGGGGAACGAAAGACGATGGCCCCGTTGAGCGCGAGGATTATGAATCTGTGACACGCGGGAATGGAGTTTCTGGTGAATGAGCGCCGGGTCGTATTGTCTTACTTATGTTGAGCGCAGCGGCATTGGCTGGCCGTGCGTCGGTGTCGGTGTCGAGGGCGAGGTTGCGAATACGTAAAATGGGCAGCACTCAACGTTTGAAGCTAGCGCCGGCGTCTTTTGATGGGTGCGTGATTGATTGAACAACGATTGAACAGCTGCCCGTGTAGTAAGTAGTACTGGTTGTATGTACGTACGTGGTATGTATGGATGTAATTTGCTGCGTTCCCGCTAATGAAAAGGGTATGCAGATTTTTGAATTAATATATAATACTAACCTAGCTTCTGTCCATCATTGTAGGCTGGTGGCAGCTATTAGGGTGCCGGGCGACAGCAAACTTTGCCTCCGGGGCGCCGTTGCGTAGATTTCCATTGATCACGGATTGGGTAATGAAAACAAGGCAAGGCAGACCATGGATGGCGCTGCTCTTTGTCACCTTGGTCACCTGAGCACTCCTCCTAAACGCCGGCGGGCAGCGAGGCCAATATGGCAAGCGGCCAAGACCAGACTGGTGCTTTCGTTGGATAATTGTGAGTAATGAGAACAGGCCATGGGCCATACGCCGTTGCGCACGACTGCCCAGGCAGGTAGGCAGATGACGAGACCAGCCGTGCGGATGAGGTGTCACTCCCTCTCGCTCTCTCTCTCTCTTGCGCATTCCGTATTCCGTAAATTCCGTGTCGCTGTGGCTGCTTGCTAGCTAGCTACCGACAAAAGAACCAGCTGGGACCCTGGCAGCCATGATTTTTCTTAGCAGCTCGACCAGTCGGCCGGCTAGCAAGGAACTGCAGTGGTTGGGTGTGTGTGGGTTCTGGAAGGACATAAATTATGGTTTCAGTGAGGGTCGGGGAGTCGGGGCGAGGCAAAAGATGGATCACGATATGCTTGCTTGCCGGAAAATTGTGCACGATCATCGCCTGGAAACTATTACCGCCAGCCTGGCAAATCCTTGGTCTCAAGTCGACCTGTATTACCTGCACCTTCTGCGTGTCTTCCGTATTGTCTGCAAGTATCTGTACCTACCTGGTCTTGACCGGCCTTGCTGCCGCGCCTGTTTACTGGGTTGCAGCGGCAAGCGAGCGGCGGCTCCCCTCATAAGGCGAGGGAAAATCTGGGGTAAAGACCCTGTCGCCCTTTTTTAGCCCCGTACAGTTCCAGTACCCCCAGGCCGGCGGTGTACGTACAATGATGTATCCTCGTCCCAAAATAAAAGAAGAATGCGCCTAGAATAAATGTTCCCAATCAGAGCCATGATCCGTGGTCGTGTTTCGTCTGTTAGCAGAACGAGAGGCTCGGGCGACCTCGTTGCTTTCTGCTTTCCTGCGATCAACACTCGAGATTGACCAGTGATCCAGCAGCCCACTTGCACACCCGTTCTCGGCTCAATTCCTGCGGTGCGTTATCCTTTGTTTGGGAACACAGCCGCTGCGATATCGCTGGCTCATCCGGGTGACGTTGACATAAGCCTATCTACTATCTATACTATCGATTGGCACCCCATGGATCAGATAGACAGACCGTACTTTGATCATTCAGCTCATAATCAGCATGAAATGATTACCGTTGCAACCCCCTGATGATCTGCCTGCTTGATCTGCGAGTCCAATAGTATACACAGTATACAAATAGCCGTGCAGTTGACTTTTCGTGTTGAGTTTAGGTCCGACAATGGTCCAGTCATTGATAGGGTCACTTGATCTCAGGGGACGGAACGTGCCTCCATGCTAACAGGGTGGCAGCACACGTCAAAGCATCGAACAAATGCTTTCAATTTTAGCTTTTGGGTCACGGGTCTCCAAATACGTCGCCTGCTTTAGCCCGACCGAGAAGGGCAGAGGAACCTGAGGCTTGGCCGATCCAAGCCGAGCATCTGCATTTTTTAGTCTAGCAGACAACGGCCGTCGGCGATGGGCTTTTTTTTCGTCGTTTGTCAGGGATTTGCTTTCCATTCCAGGCTCCTGGTATCGGACTCCGGATTGACATGTTTTTTTTTCTCTTCCTCCTTGCAGCTTTTTGCCAAGTCTATTTGCTGCGGTCAGTGCCAAGTCGCTGGCCAGCCTTACCTTGTCAATTTTCCGGCTCGTCAGCTGGTCTTCGAGTCATAGAAACATAAAAATATTTGCTCCGTGTTTGCCATACTGTTCCGTTCTCGCTCGTGGCGCCCTGATATCCCTGAGAGATGTCTGACTACGTATAGGCCTGACTATGCATCGCTGGGCCAATCTACCTATCAATGGAAGGATTTCCCCAGAACAGAAGGGAAGGAAAAAAAAAGGTGACTAGCCGGCCGACTGAATAACGCTTTGGGCCGGACCTGCGCACTCCATGCCTCCCCCAGACCATATGAGACGCTCGGCATACGCCATCCTGCACTGTTATGTCGTTGGGGTCGATTCTGGCAAAAAAGCTTGGTTGGAGAATTGACCAATCTCAGAGTACACCCGCCGCCATGTGCATGACTCTGGCGATTTGCGGCTCGGAGCCGTGTGTTGCTTCTTGCAGAGTTACACAAGGAGCTGTGGGATCCGCATCTCCTCGGAACCAGGATGGATACGTATTCCCATCGACATTCATTCCCCCTTTGGCGACAGAGTCGTCGTCAATACATGCCCAGCTTGGCAGGTCGACGCTGACCGGACACAGCATCCTACAACACGACAGCTGTACGTGTACAGTGTTACTGCTGATCACAGCCTTGCCCGGTAGTAGTAGTCCTCTTCAGTATATCCAAAGAGCCAATCAACAACTACTGAGCTTCCTGTCGATGCTCGATGTTGGACATATCACCACGTCAGGTATGAGTTTGATCTGCCACTCTTATTGGTGCTTATTATGAGGTAGGTATTGTTGGCAATTCTTCAATCATGCTATAGCGTACACGTATCACGTCCGCGCAAAATCCCGGCGCGCACCCGGGGAGAACCATTTGGCATCTCGACCACCAATCTCTCATAATAACCGTGTAGCACCGAATGTCGTACCATATCCAAGAAGAGCCAAATGCTGGCTAGAATAGGCCTTATATGCGCACGCTTGCCTATAGTGGTATATCCTCCCAACTAGAAACCGTTCGACACCATTAAATGCGAAACCTAATAACTCCAAAGCCCAGTAATTATTCCATGTTAAGTATCATGTCGCATGATGAGGCTGCTTTGGCAGCACTGGTGATTGTCATCTACCATTTACCTTCTTGCCCCCATTCTTCATGCGGTTCTTGCAATTATCGCAGTACCATTTCGCTGAGATTGATGTCAGTACACTTGATCAACGTGTTTGGACGACGGAAGAGCAACTTACTACTTGAGCTGGGAGCCGATCTAAGGCCAACACAGCCGAGATGGAACCACTCCTTTTCACAATCGGCGGCATCACAGGCGACCATCTCGCCATAAGAAACATTATTACAATAGCAGTACCGAGGTTCGTTCGCATCAATGTCGCCTTCGTCGTCGCCTTGGCCACTCGAGTTGGCGTCGTCGTCGGCAGCTTGCGCGGCGGCAAGCGCTGCTTGGAGTGATGCGCCCTTCTTGTGGCTCCTTTTTGCGCCACTGGCCTGCGTATTTCTTGACGACCTCGCTCGAGCGGCCTCGGGAAAAGCGGCCAGAGCGGGAGTTGAGGGCTTGCTTGCCCGTCCGCTCTTGGTAGTCACAAGTGGTGTTGCGACCTGTGGTGTAATTTGCGCAGCGTCGCTCCTGGGTTCGGTGTCTTCTTTAATGACCGAGTTTTTCCTACTTCGACTTTGCGGCACCGTAGCAGGAACGATGGGCTGCGGCACGTCTTCCTTAGGAGTGCTTTCAACCTTGACCGGCACTGGTGTTTCCTTCGGGACGGGTTTGGGCTCCGGGATGACTCGTCCGGGGGGCGCTGGCATAACTTCTGGCACCGGTAGAATCACCCCATTTGGTTTGTTCGATGCTGATGATGACGGTCGCTGCGCAAGATTGGACGCTGTCGAATTGTTTCGGGCTCGCGACGTGGCTGGACGAGCAACTACAGCTGTAGGTACGGGCGAGCCACGTCCGATCGTCCTCGGGTCGAAGTTGGGTAGTATCGGAGAGGTAGTGATTGAGGGCGACAACGTAGCCGGGAGTGCGTTTTTACTATTCGCAATTAGTCTTCTGCTTGACAGGCCTGATACAAGTATCTCAGCTTACTTCTTCTTTGGCTGGGCACCACCGTTCACAGTGGGCAAGGCCTTGCGCTTTTTGGACGCACCACCTTCCGGTGCCGGCGTCACTCGTGGACTCGACGTCTTTGCTTTGGATGAAGCATTGGCGCTGGTGTTATTACTCGTGTTGTTATTGCTGTTGCTTCCAAATACACCACTCAGAGCGCGTTCCATGGGCTGTCCACCAACAGTGGGTGCCTTTTCTTTATTGTCTGTTTTCCGCTTCTTGGGTGGTGGATTGCCATTGGGCTCTGTCGTGATGCCTAGGCCGACCGGAGTCGCGTTCTCTGCAGCTTTGCGTGAACTCTTGGTACCCGTCTTCTTGGCAGCAGGCTCATTCTTCTTCTCGTGGTCGGCATCGGCATCTGAATCTTGGTGTTGCTTCTTCTTGGCTGCTACGGCCTGCTTCCTAGCCTCGGTCCTTGCAGCTGCCTCCTCGGCGAGCTGTTGGGCGGCAGCAGTAATAGCAGATGCACCATCTCGACGTGATCTCTCCGTAGCGCTCGCCTTGATTCTGTTCTCTGGGTATGCCCAGTGTGTGTTGCTACCCCATTTGGCTTCGTCGCTGAACTCGTTCTCGAGGTGGGGCCAAATATTGTTAATTCGGCCGAGCTGTTTGGAGAGCGCTTCGTTGGCGGTCGATATGACGTGGTTCTTCTCCTCGAGCGACACGAGCATCTCCTGTATTTTGAAAGCAGTCTCGCGGAACAATTGCCGACGCGGCACGTTCTCGGGGCTGTAAACGGCAACATTGTAGCTCGGGTCGTTCGAGGGAGCGGTAGGGAGGCTTCCATTGACGCTGTTCTGAGCGCTCATGGGCGCCGGCGTAGGCGCGGCACTGCCAGAGCCGTCGGTTGTAGGCCGGGGCGCGGGAGGTTTCGACTTGAGGGCTTCGTCCACCAACTGGAAGAGTCGCTCTTCGGGTTGGAAGATCTTGGCGTCCACCTCCTTGAGTAGAGTGAAATGGCGGACGAGGTCTTTGGGCAATGATGTGATAGCATCGGTAAAGTGTGTTATGGCGGGGAAGATGTCGATCGGCTGGTCGTGGCCGTGAGAATCTCGACCGGCTATTGAGCCTGCGAGGAGGGAGGATCGCGGGGGGTTGGTGCGGGCTTGACGAGCTGGCTGGCGACGACTGGACATGGTCGCGCTGGAGCCAGACGAGGGCTCTGCTTGGACAGGTTTTGCAGTCTTCATCGTCTTGGGAATGCGGGTGGAAATCGAGGAGAGAAGTTGTGGTTCTGGCAGCGGGTCGCCGAGGGCAGGACGCCGAGTCCTGTAAGTAGTGCGGTCTTGTTGGTCTTGCTCTCGTACTGGCGTGGAAAGGAAACGCTCAAAGGTATAGACGGCTAGCTGCTGCGACCGAGGATTAAGTCATTGTGCGATGCTCGAAAACACACAAGAATCGGTAAGTGGAATTACATGGGGAAGTGCATGGGCAGGTTGAGTAAAAGAAAGCAGGTAAGGGCAGACAGGCAGGCAGAGGCAAGCAGAAGCAGGTAGGAGATCGTCGCGCAGATTGCGAGGAGCCTTTGCACTGTCAGAGGTGCCCGCGACTCTGCCAAGCCTGAACTGGAGCAGTGACCGAATTCCCTGTCCAATTGGCAGATCGAGAATGGGAGTTTCCGCCTCGGAGCTGGTTATTCCGAGTCTGATAAGATAAGAAGCCGCCCGCAAAGTACTGCCACCTCTGGTGCGTTTTGGTAGCAAAAGCAATGTACCTGGGCGCTTATCGCGAACAACGTCATAATCTTAGGGGATTCGTCGTACCATATGTAAATGGACGCTGCATAGTATTATTGACGCTACTTATGCGCGACGGTCACGCAAACAATATGAAAAGAGCTGCTGAATGAGTGACATACAAATGTAGCCATGTCTCCTCGCGGAAGCGCACATGTAGGTATAGCTTTTGGGACACAAAGATGATTGTAGTCATTACTTCATCCTGCACAGTCCGACTCGAGGTCACTATTTCGACTTTCAGCTTTCAAGTACCCAAGAATGTAAACAGGATAAAAGACTTATTTTTATAGATGTCCTGAACGCCTGCTAAACAACATAGGCCATATATGGGTAGCCTGAAGTAACGAATTCTATCAGTGGTATCTCATCTACACTTGTGCAGTTTTACGAGCTCGATGCGCCTCTCAACCGAATGTTTCCCCCTCCGGCCCTGGCAAAATTAATACGTGGTGGAAGATCTCACTCGGTCTTGGCGCGTCTGCCAAGCCGTCCTTCTCTGCCCATCTGCTTCTGCCGCCATTGCCATTCGAGGAGGACGGGAACAAAATGCCACAAGTCGAACTCTGGCCAGAAACACTTCAAGAAAAATATGTGAGTGTCCTCGTGGCATTGCCACAGCATGAAGTCACTCAGTCGCGTCACTCCACTGGTCCGTACAAAGATATCCAGTGGCGGACAGTCACCAGTGTACATGTGGCTGCTTAAAGTCTCGGCCGTGATGGTCTCCTTGTCTTTGAACTCTGTGTGTTTGCTTCCTGGCTCCTGTGTGTCTGGGCGCGGAGAGTCGGGATTCAGGGTGGTATCCGTCGAAACCGAATCATCCACATCTGACTTGCCATTCAAATCTGGCGAAGCTTCTCGCGATGGTTGGGAGTCAGAATGCTTTAGCTGATTCGACTTGATAGCTTGAGTGATCCTGGCCTCCGAAAAGGGTGTCTGGGGAGGGTTTGGCGGTGAAGAGAACTCCTCCACGGTGGCCTTGACAGCGGCCGTCATCTCGGCTCTAGATGTGTAAGGGAAACAGATATTGAGCACAGCACTGCAGTCATGGTTAGCTCCAGAAAGGGAAGATATAAACTGACACGGGAATACTGACTTTTTGTTGTGCTTGGTCATCTCGACAGCTCGGTCCACGAATGGTAAGACGTCCTCGGGGATCAGGTCTCGCTCTCCCAGCACGCGGATGCAAGCTCCGTACCGGTCCAGCAGAGCACCGTGTTGGCACAGCTGCTCCAGCTTGATCTTGGCCATCTTCATGAGTCCGCCGACCTCCGACTTGGGCCTGTTAAAGTTCTCGATGCTGAAGGCGTAGACAGTCACGACCTTGACGCCGCACTTGTAACAGATCTCGAGGACGCGAGCTAGTGCTTCGAAGCCCAGGTTGTGCCCCTCGATAGCTTCAATGTGGTGATTCTGGGCGAACCGACGGTTGCCATCCATCTCAAAGGCGACATGCTGCGGGATGGGTCCCTGGCGCAAGGTGCCGATCAGCAGCTCTCGCGCATTCTTCAGGGCCCATTCTAGCGGCGGCGAGGTGAGGAGCCATTTGCTCAGTTGTGAGGTGTAGGTGCCGGAAGACATTATGCGTATGCTGGGGTTGGCGGTCGTCTGCCGCGATATCGACGGTATTTCTTGGTGTCTAGATTTTTCGGTGTCGGATCGCGACTGCGGACTCGATGTCGCACTCTGGGGATGGGCAGATGGGCAGATGTGGCGGGTTCAGATATTAATGAATGGGAAAGAAAAGTAACGAGAGGTGCCAAGCGATTACATGTAGGCCATGATAGGAGGGGTTTACGACGACAGCATCTGTGTCCAACACAAGGGCAGATGATCGCTGGTAGGTAATGGTGTGAAGCGGGCGTAGTGAAGTGCTGCGTCGTCGTCGTCGTCGAGGCTTGGATTCTTGGACTGGATGGCGATGTGTTTAGTAGCGGCAGCTTGCCAGTTTGGGGGACCCGCCTAAATGTACACAGAGCGAGCATGTGGCGGGCTGCGGGCTGCGAGCTAGCTGCTGGTCAGCTAAATGTAGGCGGCAGGTACTTCAAGCAGGTACCGTAGACATCCTTGTCGCACTTCAGCGCATCAATTTGTTCAGTTCCAGCCTCGGCTGACGAATGGTGGTGCATTAAACTCCAAGGTCCTCGGAAGCTGCAATTATTTGCGGAGATTGTACATGTGTACCTTGGTATCTTCTGACGTATCTGTCGATATTCATGTAAGACAAGATGCAACCTCACCTCAGCACTGAGGACTATGATAGCGCTTGCATCATTGGTAGTTATACAGCAAACAGTCAGATCAACTTGAATCATGTGCAGTCTTTCAAATACAGAGAATCACATTCAAGGATACTAAGAACATATTTAGCAGAAATACTATACTATTGTATTGATGTCTAATAACAAGTTTGGTCTACATAGTTGATAGCAAAACGATTAGAACAAATCCACTTATATAGATGCATCTTGTCTATATTTGTCTTTTCATGGTTGACTCGTGCACTCTGGGACACACAGGTACGTAAGCAAGACTGTCGGTTGTCATGCATTTTGCAGTCCGCGATGATCGTTTGTCGGCGGGAAGTTGGGACAAACAAGCGGCAGTCTAATTGAGTAAATTATCTGCTTTCAGTGTTTATACATACCATTTGGGTCAGCTCAACCATCTATGATCCTCCAAATACTCGTACACTCGTATCAAAAGTATCATAGTAAGGTATACATGATTGATAGTTCTCACGGACTGGTGAGCACGTCAGGCGATGCTGGTCACTGTTTAATTCGAGTTCATGAACCGCATGTCCCAGCATGTTTGTATTCGCTCCTGAGTACGGGTGTAGATTGTCCATTTAGGAACAAATGCCAATCCAGTCAAATAGTTCATTGAAATCTTGGTTGCAAGTGGCTCTTTCAATTTATAGTACTCTTGTGCCAATGCCAGAAAAATGGTAGGTTTCTGTATACGACTTCTGCCGTGTTAGCCGTTCCGTCCGACAATTAAGTGCTTAGTGTCTTTTTCGTCTGAGAATCACTTATATCTTGTTCTAGCTTATATAAAACTTATCCATCCCCCGGAACAGTATTATTGATACGCTTGCGTGTAAGGGACAAACATCAAATCTTTGAATTGGAGCCATATCTCATACTGTTCCAATGTGAGTCTCTCCTCAAAGCCACTGTAGACCTCGCTCATTGTATTTCTTTATTCTTACAGGCAGACAAGAAAGAAGCAAATACATGCATGTGTATACGCATGCAAACCTCACGCTGATGGCGAGCCTTAACCAAATCCAAACGTACCTGATACTCCAAAGTGTTCACTTTTGCTTTGTGTAGTCAATGCCATCTATGCCGGCATCTCTCCTCAAGTCAAATGGGTTGCATGTCCTGAACATGGTACATTTTTCCGGTCTTGACTTGTACATATCTACTCAAAAGCCATGTCACTAATTGTATTGGCTCAACATGCCCGCCTTTTTTAGTAGTATTTATTTATTGCACGTTGATTCCGCTGCCGCCTCTTCCAAGTCAAATATCCTCCCTAATCTCAGCCACATGTACTTGTCATCCTGGAGTCAGCTATTTTTGTCATTCGAAGTCATCTTTACTTGACATACTTGATAAGTATATTGAACTGATAGAAAGATCAAGCTTGCATCACATAAGTGTTCAGCTTCTTGGAATATTCTTTATTGGCTGTTCTTCTCTCTTATAACGAATAAATACTTCTACATCAGTTCAAAGCCCATTTGTATGTGTGATCAAATTACTTGAATTGCTTCTTGTCGAGCCCCAATTTTCGACAAAGCACGGCCAGTGTTCATGTAGATTTTAAGCTACTCGACACTGCCCTTTATGTCTTCTCTTCTCGATCAGCAAAAGTAATGCGTGCGCCGTTCTCGTGTTACCCGGAATCTTCCCCACGTTCACCTGTTCTTGATCACAGGCAAGGACCAAACCCGCTCAACCAACGTCAACTGGCGGGAACAGATGAACAGCCATTCTGAGCGTCGTCGTCGAGCTACCCGGAGCCTTCCCCGAACCAAAAATTTTGTTTTCTCATTGACGGATCTGACCGACTGGGCAACTGCCAGCACACAAAGACAAATCCAACATGCTAATTCTTTTTCTCGTACGGTCTCCCGCAGAACCCTTAACTGAACATCTTCTGTGCCGGCAAAGACAGGACACTGTGACGACGCCTTTGAGTTACCCGGAGCGTTCCAAGCACCTACCAACCTCTTTCTCTTCATCTGGCGGGAGAGTACACGCATACTGACATCGCCTCCGGGCTCCCCAAACCTTTGCCCCGTCTCAACATCTTCCTGTTCACTACGAGCGCCAACCGGGGCGAGCATACATGCAGAACAACGTCGCCACGGTGATACCAGGAACCTCCACCACGTTCACCTGTTCTTGATCACGGGCAAGAACCAAAGACCATGAGCACATGCAATTCCACGTCGCCACGTCTCCACCTGCAACCTATCACCATTCCCATTACATTCTCTTCCCACAAACAGGCAAGAACTAAAGCCCATCAACAAAACTGTCCGCCGGGAGCAGCAAAGCAGACCGAAACGTCAACTTCAATCTACGTAGTACTCCCTTCTTCCTCTTTTGCGGCCGGTGAATATAACAACTCACCTGCCAGAAACCAAAGGGTTTGCGTCGCCCTCGAGCTACCCAGAGCCTTTCCCGTCACCATCACATTTCATCTCACTGACTGATAGGCAAGAACTCAACCGTCAAGCGAAGACTCGAAAACGTAGTCGACCCGGAACTTTTCCCATCCTAACCACATCTTCTTATACTGGCAGGCAAGAGCGCTACCAACAAGCTAACTCGCATTTGATCCTCAGCGTCGCCATGGGCCTACCCGCAACGTCCTCCATCCCGAACACATCAAATCAGCGACGTTTTCGAGCTACCCGGAACCTTCCCCGTTCCTACTGCATCATTCCACAATAACAAGGACTTCACCGTCCTGATAACCACATTTGCAAATCAACGACGCCCTGGACCTCCCCGGAATCCTCTCAGGCAAGAACGCAACCATCCAGCTAGCTCACATTTGGTCCTCAGCGTCGCCACGAAACTACCCCCAACGTTGGCCCATCCGGATCACATCACATCAGCGACGTTTCCGAGCTACCTGGAAGCTTCCCCGTTCCTACTACATGCTCCTTCACCGACGGGTAAGAACTCAACCACCTAAATAATCACATTGTGAATCAGCGTCGCTCTGGATCTACGGACCTACTCGGGAACATTTCAGTCTTTGTGATATTCCTGCTCAGTGACTGATAGGCAAGCACCTGAACAAATCAACGACGCCATCGAGCTACCCGCAGCCTTCCCATCCCAATCACCCGGTTTTTTTACGGGCAAGAACCCAACCAAAGCAACGGCGCGCAGTCCTACCCGGAAGCGATAACATTTCATTCCCTCCACAAACAGGTAAGAACCCAATCAACATGATTAAATCTGTGAATCAACGTCGCCGCGGACCTATCCGGAACCTTCTCCAATCTATTCACCTTCTCAGTGGCTAGAATTCAACCAAATCAACGACGCCGCAGTCCTACACGAAATCTCCTCCGTCCTCATCACCACAACTAACTAATGAGGAAGAACCCAACCAAATTAACGATGCCGCAGTCCTATCGGGAACCTGATCTATCTCATCGCCTATTCACTGGCAAGAACCTGACCATCCAGCGTAATATTTGTGAATTCACATCGTCACCGACCTGCCCGGAGTTCTCTCTGTCATCATCACATTTTCTCACTTACTGCCTGATAGGCAAGAGCTCTAACACATCAACGACGCCACCGAGCTACCCGCAGCGTTCACATTCTTTTCATCTTTTCTTTCCTGGCAAGAACTCTACCAAATCAACGACGACACCGAGCTACCCGCAACGTCCCCCATTCCAATCACCTTTTCTTTACTGGCAAGGACTCAACCAAATCAACGTCGCCGCGTATCTACCCGGAACCTGCCTTATCCCGTTCACCTATTCACTGACAAGAACTCAAAAATCCTGTCGCCACCGACCTGCCTGGAATTCTCTTTGTCCTTATCATATTCCCTCTCACTGACTGACAGGCAAAAACTAAACCACCCAGATAATCCCATCTGTGAATCAACGTCGCTGGGGATCTATCCGGAAACCTTTCGGTCCTTGTGATGGGCAAGAACTCAACCAAAGCAACGACGCCACCGACCTACCCGCAGCTTCTCCATCCTCATCACATTCCCTCTCACTGCCTGATAGGCAAAAGCCCAACCAAATCAGCGTCGCCACCCACCTACCCGGAGTTCTCTCCATTCTCATCATTCACTGATAGGCAGAATCTCAACCAAATCAACGACGCCACCGGCCTGCCCAGAGTTCTCTCGGTCCTTGTCACATTCCCTCACACTGCCTGACAGGCAAGAATCCGACCAGATCAGCGACGTCTCCGAGCTACCTAGAGCCTTCCCCGTTCCTACTTCATCCTCCTACACTGACAAGCAAGAGCTCAGCCAACCAGCGGAATCAACGACGCCGCCGAACTACCTGAACTTTCCCCGACGCCGCCACATCCTCCCTCGTCAACGCCGCCGCCGAGCTCCCTCCCTGGTAAGCAAGACCGGCCACCTGGCCGGCCGCCCCCGGGCTCCCGGTCTACCGGACCCGCAAGCAATAATCACTCGACCGGAGCGGACGCCCGTGAACAACCACGCAGCGCCTTCCCCGTTTGCCTCCAGAACTCACGATCCGCTTTATTCTGCCGATCAGAAAATCACGGGTGGGGACAAATCAGCACGACAATCCCCAGACGTCCGCATACAGCTACCAGGACCGCAAGAATCAACTTGCGGATCGACAATCATTTTGGCAGTCACCACCACAAGCAAGAATCAGACCCACGGGTAAGAATCAAAACCCTCTCACCACCTTTGACGATAATCAAAAAACTCTGGGCAAAAACACAATCAACTTTCGTCCGGAGAGAGAGAATCAGTAAATCACAGATCACTAATTTCTTTTCTATTTAAACAGATCCTTCCCCCAGATTCCCAACCTTTTCTCTCTCTCTTTCTCGTCACCTCATCATCAGACGATTTCCGCGCCTGCTCTCTTTCTTCTCAAACCTGGTAAGTACATGCTCTTTCCTCAAATTTCTTCTTAAGTCAAATTTTTTTCTTATCCTCAACATACTCACTCTTTCTCTAGTTCCCACCCTCACACAACTGTAAGTTCTCTCACCTTTTTTTTTATTTTCATATTCAGACGACTACCTCGTCTTATACCTCCCTTCCTCTGTCCCAAATCCAGACGACTTTACAGCACTCTACCCTATATTTTCTGTCCCAAGACCAGACGATTTCATACCATGGTACCTAACCTTTCCGTCCGAACCTGTAGCACGACCAACCCCCCACCGGCCACCATGTCTCTGGCCATTGTAGAGCGCCTGGAGCGCCTTGATCTCGCTGCTGGCCCTGCTCAGCAGCTTCGCGCTGCCGTTAAGGCAGCTATTGAGACGAATTTCGTCTTATTCCCGCTCCTCTCAGCAGAGCTGAGAGCTAAAATCATCGAGGCCTGCCTCGATAATTTTTTCGTCCAAAGGGGCCAGAGGGTCCAGTTCTTGTCCGGAGATGGTGGTGATAGCTTCACCCAGCTTCCCGTCACCGCGTTCGTCAGTCGCGAGTGGCGTGCCGAGACCCTGCGTGGTCTCATGATCACCACCATCCCGGGCCTCTCCCGGTACACTGGAGAGAGGGAGCTTGCTCCCACTGTCGTCAACCCTGCCGGCGACCTCTTTTTCCTGCGCGCCGGTTTCCACGGTGCCTATCCGGCCTGGGCCCGCGTCATGCTGAGCGAGGCCCAGAAGGTTGCTGTCCCGGCCAGCACCGTTCTCGCCAAGCGCGAGTACCGCAGTGGTGCCGTCAAGCAGGCACTCGCACCCGGCGGCATCCTCTCGGGCCTCAAGGAGGTCCACATCGTCGCCACTATGAATCTCGATCCCGTCATGATCGAGATCAACCTCAAGCAGAAGGCGTTCCTCGACTTTGGTAAGTTTTTTTTTTCCCCTATCCCATCACCTCCTCGAGATATCCTAACCGTTCTCAAACGTGAAATTTTACTAACGGTTTCATCCCATCGCAGTCAAGTCGCGCCTCTTCTCCTTTGCCTCGACCGACAAGTACGTCGTCGGCCCCTTCATGAACAGGTACGCTGTTCAGCCCGTCTCTCTCGTGCGCGCCCAGCGAGAGATGTACCTCGCTCTCGAGGACGACGAGGCCTGGGCCTCTCTGGTCGGCAAGCTCTCCCCCATCGGCGCCCAGATGGCCGGCGGCAACGCCGGCGCGGACTCGTTCCAGGCTGCCCTGGAGTACAAGCGCTTCTGCGCCCTGTACGAGTGGCAGGAGAAGCTCGAGCCCAAGCTCGAGAAGATTGCCGAGCAATATGGCATCAAGGCCAAGTAAGCATTTTCGAACCAAAAAAAAAATCCTTCCATCGCAAGTTTGACTAATTCTTGTATAGGATGGTTGGCACTATCAAGGTCATCGTCACCCAGCAATACTGGGAGGACCCCTACCAGAACTGGGCTCCCTATGGTTTCCGTCCGTTGTTCTAGATGTCTTTTGGTCCGAAGTTTCTCATCAGAACAACGTACTTTGCGACCAAAAGACGTACTATGCGACCATGAAACGTACCATGCGACTATAAAACGGACTTTGCGACCACAGAACGTTTTGTACGGATGAAACAAGGATTTGCAATACGGAAATCATCTTTTGCGATGCGATCAAGTACAACGGTTTGGCATCAACGTTTGCGATAATACGATAAAAAACGATATAGAAACGTGCAAAAACATCAGAAAAGGAAAAAGGAAAAAAAGATATGGATAATGAGAAATGCATGGGAATTCAGGATTGCCTTTTCTAGATACCTGAGAAGAACAATTAAGCTCGAAAATTGTTCTCGAGCACTCAATACAGCATGCAATTACTGGTCGACAGATGATTTGACTTTCTTCTCAATTCGTGACAACTTTTGGAGTATCTAACTTTTTTTGATTCATTTGCATCGATTAACTCAGATTAAAAATCGCTCTCACAAGCCGCTCGAAACACCATTTTCAGAAGGGGGCACAGTCTGCTTCAACGAGGGGAGATGACTTCTCGCGCCAATGCGAGCCATCTGTGCCATCAAAGTATCCATGATGACCAGCGCCGACATGGCCTCGACGATGGGAATGGCACGGGGCACCACGCAGGGGTCGTGTCTACCCTTGGCGGCGAGGACACCCTCCTCCTCTCCGTTGTAGGTGGCCGTTGTCTGCGACTGGCCAATAGTGGCGGCGGGCTTGAAAGCGACACGGAAGTAGATGGGGGCGCCGTTGGTGATGCCGCCCTGAACACCGCCCGAGTTGTTCGTCTTAGTGGCCAGCTTGGACCTGGGCAGGCCGGGCAGCGCCTCGGACTCGGGGGCGCGGATGAAGGCGTCGTTGTGGCGCGATCCGGGGATCTCGCAGCCGCCAAAGCCAGAGCCGAACTCGAAGCCCTTGGTGGCGGGTATGCTGAGCATGGCGTGGGCCAGGCTGGCCTCGAGCTTGTCGAAGCAGGGCTCGCCCAGGCCGCTGGGGACGTTCTTGATGACGCAGGTCACGGTGCCGCCGATGCTGTCCTCCTTGTCCCTGAAGTCGGCGATGCAGTCCTCCATCCTCCTCGTGGCATCCTCGGTGGGGCACCGCACGGGCAGGAACTTGTCGACGGTCTCGCGGTCGATGGTCTCAATGAGCTTGAGGAACTCGGGGTTCTGGCTGGGCGTGGGGGCCTCGGCGGTGGGAGGGAACATGTGGACGGCGCCGACCGAGGTCGTGAAGGCGGTGATCTCGATGCCGTGGGCGACTTTGAGGTACTTCTCGGCGACGGCACCGGCGGCGACACGGCCAATGGTCTCTCTGGCGGAGCTGCGGCCACCACCGCTGCTGGCCTTGACGCCGTACTTTTCGAGGTAGGTCCAGTCGGCATGGCTGGGTCTGGGGTACAGGTCCATGGTCTTGTTGCCGTAGTCCTTGGGGCGCTGGTCCTCGTTCATGACCATGAGGCCGATGGGGGTGCCGAGGGTGACGCCGAACTCGGTGCCGGACTGGATCTGCACGCGGTCCTTCTCGTTTCTGGGAGTGGTGATGGCGGACTGGCCGGGCCGTCTCCTGGTCATCTGGGGCTGGATATCGGCCTCGGTGAGCTCCATACCCGGGGGACAGCCATCGATGATGCAGCCGACGGAGCGGCAGTGGGATTCACCATAGCTGCGCGAGGAGAGGGAGATTGTCAGTTACGCGAACGTCGCGGCAGATATTTTTTTGGAGGGGTAGTTGGGGGACGGAGCAGCGCATACGTGGTGACCCTGAAGTGGTTGCCGAAAGTAGACATGATTGGGACGCAAAGCGAAATGCAGAATGTATACACGAAAAGTCGGGAAAGAGAATTGGGTTATACAAGTCGGCAACAACAACTGCTGGTGTTGACTGTCGCTCCGGCTCTTGTTTTCTCTTTCTATGTGTATGCCCGACGTCGGTGACTCAAGATCGAAGGCTTGTAATGCGATCGTTTTAAGGTGATTTTTTTTCTTGCGCCTGCAGGGTTTACTACTGCTCGCAAGGGTGATCGGGGGCTCGTGATTGGTCCCATCCGCTGGAAACTGCCCATTGCGCCCGCTGTAATCGTAAGACTCACTGGTGCAAACTACATGAATGATGTAGTGCATCCGGCAATTACGAATGCAAGGTACGAACCCAACTGAATGGTTCTTCCTTCGACTTGGGCTGTTAGTGATTGCTTACTTGATGATGAGATAGGCTTTCAATATGTTCTCAGCTGCGAATCCTCATGGCGTCGAATCGACAACACTACCCTGCTATTTATGAGTGCTTCTTGTTGTAAGCGGGATGCCTCGATGATACAGAGCTTACTGACGCTGCGCCGACGTCCAGACTTGGACGCTTGCTGAAGCCAATTTCAATCGCCAAGGGTATACGCATGTAACCTAGACAGTCCTCATGCCGTATGATTGAACATTATGGCCTTCCATGGAAGAGCATGGCCGCAAGATATACTAAACATTGAATACAGGTCAATCATCGCCTCCGCGAGTCGGAGTCACTCACCAGAGGCCTGATGGAGGGGTAACGCAGAGAAACGGTCTCGTTCCGCGGCGGCCTGCAGGTCTGATCTCATCTCGCCTAGCAGTGCCCTGGCTGCCGGGTCGTGCCGGGCGTGGGCGAGGTTCCGCTGCGTTTGACCACTAAGGAGCTTACTATTTCTGACCAAATCAAACAACCAGGGACGAATGCAAGGCTGCAAAACAATTCATCCTCCATCCCCCTTCAGCCTTGTACATTGGGATCTGAATCATAGGAAAGCCTTCAACATCTTCTTGGGGGTCTTGACATATGGCTCCAATGAGCCGACTCTTCACCAGAAGTTGTCCTCGGTTGCCCAGGTCGCCAGGTATTCGGTTTTTCTCAGAGGCCGTATCACACCCGTCCAACAAGGTCCAAGTCTACGTATCAAAGAGTCGAGATCCGTGGTTAAATCTTTCCATTGAGCATTACCTTTTGCAGAAATCGGCTCCAGAGTCGACGGTCCTCTTCCTCTACACCAACCGGCCCTGCGTGGTCATCGGCCGGAATCAGAACCCATGGCTTGAAGTCAACCTCGGCTTAGTAAACTCGCCAGGGTCTTTCCAGAGGGAACTCGACAATTTGACGAGGAGGAAATCCGAAGAAACTTCACCCAATGTGCTGCTCGTGAGACGGCGGTCCGGGGGAGGCACCGTCTTCCACGATGAGGGAAATGTCAATTACAGTGTCATCTGCCCGCCGGAACTCTTTGACCGCGACAGACATGCCGAGATGGTAGTACGGGCACTGCAAAATCTAGGCGTGGAAACGGCCCGCGTCAATGAGAGGCATGATATAGTGCTCCATGTCGACGAGCCACCTGGTTCGGGCACGTACAAGATCTCGGGCTCGGCATATAAGCTCACGAGGTTGCGCTCACTGCATCACGGGACCTGCCTACTCTCATCGCCAAATTTGCCCAACATCGGCCGGTATCTTCGATCGCCTGCAGCGCCGTATATCATGGCGCGTGGCGTGGAGAGTGTGCGATCCAAGATCAGGAACGTTGGGCTGCAGAACCCGGACTTCGAGGAGGCAGTGGTTGCCGAGTTCGGTAGCATGTATGGTAATGTTGACGCTGAATTCATTGAAGAGGATGAGGCTCTTGAGAACCAGATCATACAAAAGGGCCTCAAAGAAATCATTGTAGGTACCGCCATATCTTGCTCCGGCCTACATCTCACTAATCCATACCCTCATAGGATGACAAGTGGACGTATGAACAAACACCTCGGTTCCTTTTCTCAACTCATTCCAATGCCGAGGACGAGCGGATAAAGCCTGCTTTACCAGATCATATACCCAAACCCGTAAGTTGAGATATATTTTATTAATATAGACCGATGACTCACCGTTCTTGTTAGTTTGAGGTTATCATTGACGCCCGCCATGGTGAAGTGATCTCTGGTGAAGTCACGAGCATGTCCCCATCAAATGCCTTGAATGGTGCACATCTTCACACCATAAGGGATTGGCGCCAGTATGCCAAAGGAGCCAGCGGCGAATGGTTGAATGAAATGTTCGGCATCGGATCAAATGCTAGGTAACCAAGAATCCTCGGATCGAGGCTTCGGCGCACCTTCGGCGGATGTTGTGCGGCCTCCGGATGGATTCAACCAGGCAACCAACGACTTATACTATATCTAATCTTTGTACACTACAACTCCGGATCAATTAAAAAAAAAAAAAAAAAGACCGGGCAGACATTGGCTGGGGCTAATCAGCCACTTCATCCGCATTTCTCAGTGCGCCTCGTCTGACAAATGCGTGTCAAGTTCATGGCGGGCGGTTCTTCTTTCCGATTCCTTTATATTCCGTCCGTCCTCGCCAACCAACCGTCCGGAAAACTTCTTGTCGGGTAGGTCCTGGTGTTAAGGCAAACAGTTGTCATCCCAAGTCGGCACTTGCTTCTGGCTCGATCTTCGAAGCTATACATCCATCCCGAGGGGGGCACAAAAAGTTGCCCAACTAAATTGATCCAATCAAGCAAGCCCATGGCACCACGGTCTGGATCGATAGTTCATCCTCACTTCTAGCTGACCTGACCCCGGATTCGTCTTGCCAAAGGGAGACGCCACAGCCGGCACTCGCTAAAGACTCGAACTGATACTTCGAAGCTGCTCAACACATCTGGTCTACCACCCCTTCTTCGGCGCTGGCCAAAATAGCTTGCTTTAGGGAGAACGGAATCTAGAATAGCATCCGACTCTTCGTCTCTGTGGCGCTCCTACCAGTAGAATTAGCAAAGCGCTTTGAGCATAAAATAGTGCCTGGCAGTTCGCACTACATTAGCCTCGGAGATTTATGCCTGATATTGGCTAGGCGGCTGTTTGGAATCATGAATCATGAGGTCGCAGTCACGCCATGAATCGAAGTCACGCCATGAATCGATCCACAGAATATGATGGTCTTTCGAGATGTATTGCTGTCTGAGTGTCGTGTCGATCAATGTTGGGTATGTTGGTGTCTTGGATGCAGTGTCGATGAGGCATAACCCCAATGGCATCGATCCCCTAGGGATGCTGCGTTTTCCCCCCTGGCCACTAAGGGGAATAACTTTGATTGTAAAGGGATAGATAGGCTTTTGGCATAACTCTTCCTTGGGAGAATTGACATGAGTGCGCTGTCGAGAATATTCAAGGCCGTCTTCATTGGGTAAAAAAAGAATATTTATGTACGAATTTTGGGGTATCGCTCTGCTTCCAACACGTAAAACGACTTCTATCAATCATATCCTTTCGGAGGATCTTCCCGTACCAAGCCCGTCGCGGGAGCTATCTCTTCTTCATCCGTAATACCAAACCGCATAGTCCAAGAACCTCGAAGGAGAATCCGATCATGCTTCCCAGATGTAGCCGTTTTTGAACTCTGAACCACCAAACACGAAATCATGAACGCTCATACATAATATAATACAACAACGCTGGCAATAAAATGAGGAAAGAGAAGAAAGAAGAAATAAATAAAACTAAGAAGAAGCAGCCAATAGTCCGTGGTAATTACACGACGTTGGGAAAAAGAAGAAAGAAGAAATAAATAAAACCAATAAGAAGCAGCCAATAGTCCGTGGTATTTACACGACATTGCCATTGACCCGCGTGGTCGTCGCCAAGATGGGCCACTCGTCTTCGTCGTCCTTGCGATGGGACTGGCGGTGCAGGTCTACCTCGCGGAGCTGGATGATGGTGGTCCCGTTGCCGTCGGCCTTCGCCGTCGGCGTCTGCGGGTACTCGTCGTCAGTCAAGAAGCTCGGCCGGAACGACGACTTTCCGTTTTGGCTGGAGTACGTTGAAAAGGCCACCTGGCGGCCGTGCTGGTCCGTATCGTCCTCTTCGTCCATGTTGTCGGCGGCTCCCCCGCCTCCCGCCGCGCTGATCGTCGTCGGGTAGTTGCTGTTGTAAACGTTGTTGGCGGCGTCGCCGTTCGTCTGGAACCGCCTCGGCAGGAACGTCTTGCGCATGTGGTCCCGGAACGGCGTCGTCGTGCCGAACACGACGAAGAGCAGCACGCCCGGCAGGCAGCCCGGCATGAAGAGCACAAAGTCGCCCTTGACCTTGCCGGCGCTCAGGTCCGGGACGGCGGGCGCAACCGTCTGGGCCGACGCGATCTGGAACAGTATCAGGAACAGCTCGTAGATGCTGAGCATGATGAACGTGATGGCGAAGCGCGTCATGAGCCACCGGTCGTAGATGCCGCGCGGCCGCTTGCTGGCGGCCGAGTTTCGGCTGTTGTTGTTATTGCTGTTCGACGCTGTGCCCCGCCGTCCCCGGCTGGTCGATCTCGTCGAGTTGCCGTATTGCACGTTCCAGGATAGGAATTGCCGCCGCGTGTGGATGTATTTTATCAGAATGGCTAGTAGGAGCAGGGCTCCGAAGGTCAAACTGATCATCACTACGTATAAGTTGTTAGAAATAGATCCAGATCAGGCCGACTTGCTGCTGGTGCAGAAAAAGAAAAGAGTGTACTGACTATTGATATTGGCCACAACGATGAAAGCCACAAAGTTGTTGCGTACGCTGGGTACTTGGAGAAGGCTGATCAAGGTGGCAGGCAGGACAACTGCAAATATCTTGCAAATCCCATTTGCCCTGCGCCGGACACGCTTGAAGGATTGGATGTCTGCAAATCCGTAGATGGACTGGGCCAGCGCGCCAGCCCAGAAGAGTGTAAGCAGCGCTTCCACGTTGTATGAAAAGTATTCTATGACGCCATTTAGCAACACTGTAACATAGAAATCTGAATTACCCGTGTTCACTTACGGATGTAGAAGAGCACGAGGTCGAGACCGACGGACGGCCCCGCGATTTGGATCTCGACGCTCCCGACGTTGTCTCGAATATGCCTCCACTGCTCCGTCTTGACGTCGTTCCAGAATATCATCGTATGTAATTGTTGTATGATGCTTGTAAACGTGCTCAGGAAAGTAAAATAGGCGAGCATTGCCACAACTGTGTTAAGTCAACACCAGTAGATCTGTTAAAGAAGTAATAGTTCGGACTTACAAGAGTCTCGTTCATGGTGAACCCAGACCAACCAGATCATGAGAATACTGCATGTCAGGCAGAGCAGAGAAAAGATCAAGACACCGACGGTCGTACCCAGGGCCTCATCCGGCACTTGTACACCCATATTGGCGGCGCCAAGTATTATCTCTCGGTGGCATGGGCGGAAAGGATCGACAATGAACAATACGAACTAGATGGGCGTCAAGCAGTATCACGAAAAGCAGAAACAACAAGAGGCCACCCCAGAAGAAAGAGAAAAAGAACAAACTTCTGGCACATGCATGTCGTACAGGGCAGCAGTTTAAGCAATGGTCCCAACGCGGCGGACAGGCACACTGTCGACCAGATCTACAAGGACGGGAACGGGCCCTCCTCGGGAACCCTCTCTCTGGTAGATCGGCTGTATCGAGTCTCTCGCAAGAAGCGGGTCGATCCCAGCGCCGCAAAGCCTTATGGGCTGGGGTATCCTTGTGGGATATCATCTGTTCAGGTCGAGTGTGCAAGTCTATAAAAAGGGACCCCATGCCAACCCAGACGTGTTTGGGAGACTCGTGCGTTGATTTGCTTGCTTGGGGTGCTGGATAATTCCGTATCGGGCACCTAGAGGGCGCCGGAGCAGAGGCTAATTGGCGTTAGATCAACTGCTGACGGTAGCCGTTAGGGGAGCAGCTTCAGATCTTCAGATCGTGCTCCGGGTTCCCTGGGACGATCTGCACTGCCCCTTGCCCTTGACTCTGCGATGCGTGCACCCAAAAACGTGGCTGGCAAGGTTGGCCGAGTCCACTCAGGAACAAGGGGTTATACATCGAGCACAATATAATTTGTAAGTTGAGGTTTCTCAACAAAAGATGTCATTTTCCAAAACAGCTGCCACAGGAAGAAGAAAAAAATAAAAACTAGGTAGTGGTTCGGCAACCACGAGATTGACAGGCGATTGATATGTGGATTGACAAGACTAGCGAAGTTTCTAGCTGTCAACGTCCAGGATCTCCGTTGTTCTAGGGCTTCTATTAATGAGGTGAGGCTTCACCAGCGCGAAGCCAAAAGATTCGGGCTTTTTTAGTCTAGGTCGGTCTACACTTCTAGCCAAGTGAGCTGAACCGCAGACTAGAGGATTCCACGAATTATCTACACGCCAGGACTTCAACATTACAGGAGGCAGACATTTACACGCGTACATTGGAAAATAGAACACGGCTTGTATGAATTGGCATATTAAACAGTCTTCCCCGGACAAGGCACCCATGAATCTCATCGCCGACGACCCACACGAACTCTAAGGGTTTAGCTCTGAGGACCATGCTTCGGGAACCTGGCCGATGGGCACCCGCGGTAACAGATTGATGAAGGAAGGAAGAGGAAGCCGTGGTAGTGGTAACACCTCAACCATGGGCATTCATAGTTGTTTGTTCTCCAGTTTTTCCACGGCAGGCAGGCAGGGTCAAGACTCGACAACATCAAGAGTTCATCCCTGAAGCTCTGGGCCTAACGCCGAGGCAGGATTCGTAACCGCCGACGACTACCTATGAGCGGGCGCTAGATGTCTCCTGTGCGGCCGGGATAACGCAGCCTGAAACTTGCCATTGCTTAATACCCACGGTTGCAGCACAGAATGGATACTCTCGTCGTTCACATCCTTGGCATCTCTGAGGAATTTCTGGGTCTCAAAAAAAGACAACTCACTATTTCTTGATGAGTGCGCCGCGACTCAGGTTATTCCCAAGGCCAATGACTTCGGAAGAGACGGCAGTAAATCATTTCTCTTTTTATGACCTCGCGCTGTCTAGTCATACTTCACAACTACCTACGTACTGAATTACATTGGACGGATTAGTGACAAATGGACAAATCATGCCGTGCCGGCAAGGTCTCCCGTCACAAGGCAGTGCCTGTATCGTCCTGATGCAGTCAATAGCAGGCTATATCCGACCTCAACTTGCCATAAGACTCGGTCGTTATAGCTCGTCACGGTCCAATTTCGATCCCGGCAGAACCACTCTAGGAAACGTGTTGAGCAGGTTTCTTCTATGCTTCTGCCAGTCCCACTGTCGAAGTATTTGAAACAGTCAACGAGAGATCAGCTGAAGACAGTGCGCGATAAGCGAGTTTCCCCAACCGCGTGGTTGGCATCTTGCAAAAAGTCAGGAACAAGAGCTGTTGGACTACACAATGACTCGTATGACACAAGCCCTAGTAGCCCACGGTAGTCTTGAGAGGGCTGAATGAAATACAGTACTTGTCATTCTCATGGTAGAAGCGAGCTGTGTGTATCTTTCCAGTAGGTAGGTAACAGCCAAAATAAAACTGCATAACAATCACCATGTTGACTCGTCAAGTAAAACAATAGAGGTCGCGTCCCAAACTTGAATGAGTCCTATCGATGAGACGCCCTTCGTCAGCGATGAGCACATTCTTCCACCAAACAAGTGGTGGTTTCGTAAGCAATATGGCATGACATTCGCAACGGCGTTTAAAAGTGTTAGGCAATTTCCGGTGGAAGATTTAGAAAAATTTCTAGCCTTTTGTCAAAGCGCAAACCAGCCGGCGATATTATAGCTGGGGTGTCAGGTCAGTCTGACGATTTTATTCTAGTTTCCCGTGTCCTAGTTTGACTATTCCGTATCCGTCAACTTCTGCGAGGAAATCGTCCCACATGCTTCGGTTTCGACTCCCGAGAATGGGTCTCGTCGTAGATATATATTACTTCTCGTTTTAGCTCATCGGAGAGGGGTATGTGACTTGTTCCCTCTGGAAATAAAGCCTTTAATTTTCTAGATTCAATAACGCGGAGTCGATCCCAGCGGCAATCCTACACTAATTCGATGCCGAAACACCCACCCGTCCTCCGGCACTAGACAAGGCATTATAAACTGCATCGATTGGTTGTCCGAGTATATTAGGCAATTCATTACGTGGAAAGTCCATATTCAAATGTTCGAGACCATTAGGTAGTAGTCCAGGCCAGTCGTTTTTGGCAGTCCACCTCAGCTGTGATTTCCAAGTCAGTCTTCTGGTCCTTCTTGCATGACTTCCATCTATCTCACTGCAGCTGAGTTAAGCTTATCTGCATAGATCAGAGCAATTCAATGGCGAGCATCAAGCCTACCACAGCCCATTATGTTCTCAGTAACGTACGAATGAAGTGGTCTTTGCGATGAATCTCGGATGGTGGATGGCGCCATCAATGTCTCGAGTCATGACTCAAGCTGTATGGCAACCGTGAGAATAAACAGAGTGACGTCACACCATATTTGACTTTTTTCTCCTTTGGGATTACTCGTCGAGCTGTCTTTGAGAATCTTTGGTAAAGAATATGGCCATTTACGGTCGTCATGTTGGCGTGTCGCGAAGATGCAATCGAACACGGAAAATCAAATCTGGTGACTCAGACCGCTTGCACAGCCTCGCTTCTGTAAGACCTGATGTGAAGATCACTCGGCGAGTGACTCTGATGCCGCGAAAACTAACGCGACGGTTACTCTTTTCATAAGGCTGCCAAGAAAGGGTTCTCCTGTAAACAAACGACCTGGGGGACTATATTGCTGTATAGCAAGCCGGCTGGGGAAAGTGTTGTTCTTGTTGTTGTTCTTGTTGAAGACGACGATATTGAGACGAAGGAGTGGAATCGTTACTGTATTTCTGCTTGCCTACGTTCCAAATTGATTGACTGAGACGAGATCATCTGCAGTCATGGATTACTTCAAATCATCCGACTTCTCTGCACGCGTCGAAGCGATGATGAAGCAACACCACGTACCCGGCATTGCTGTCGCCGTAGTCCAAGGCGAGGAGATAGCATCCGCAGGATACGGCCACGCGTCGCTCGAGCCAGAAAAGCCGTGTACCGCCGATACCCTGTTCGACATTGCATCTGCGTCCAAGTCCTTGACGGGAGCCTGTGTCGCGCTGCTCGTCGAGAGCGACGGCCACCCAGAGGTGAAATGGGACGCCAAGATGTCCAAGCTGCTCCCGGAAGACTTTGTCCTGTCCGAGGAGAGCTACACCCAGGACGTCACCGTGGACGACGTTCTCGGCCACAGGACCGGCATGCCTCGCCATGACTGGTCCTACATGGGAATCCGGGCTCCGCGGCCAGACGACACGCGGTCGGTCACCAGGAGCCTTCGCCATCTGCCCGTGGCCGCCCCGATCCGGTCAAAGTTCATGTACAACAACATGATGTACACGGCGGCCGTCCACCTCGTCGAGCAGAAGAGCGGGCTGTCGTACTCGGACTACCTCCGCAAGCATTTCTTCGAGCCTCTCGGGATGAGCTCGACCAGCCTCCAGCCGGCGCGCGCCCGGGCCCGGGGCCACGGGGACCGCATCGCAGCGGGCCACGCGTGGCAGAAGGACGAAGAGGAGTACCAGTCCTTCCAGACGCCCGACTGCCCCGAGGCCGAGGGCGCCGGGTCCATCATCACCAGCGCCAACGACTACATCCGGTGGGTCAAGGCCATGGTGCGCCTCGAGGGCCCGGTGACCGAGGCCGTGCGCCGGGGCGTCACGCGGGGCCGCACCATCGTCGAACCCGACGGCGAGGACCGCCAGCCGCTCACCGACGGCGGCGTCTACGCGGCCGGATGGGAGGTCGAGCACTACCGCGGCCACCGGGTCGTCGTGCACAGCGGCGGCGTGCCCGGGTTCGGGACCCGCCACCTGTTCTTGCCAGACCACGGGTTCGGCTGCGTCGTGTTTGGGAACTCGGGGGCCGGCGGCTCGGTCGCGGAAATCGTGTCCAAGGAGCTGGTGGACGAGGTCCTCAAGGTGCCCGAGACCGAGAGGGTTGACTGGAACCAGAAGGAGGTGGAGAGCGAAGAGAAGTGGCTAGGCGAGGAAAAGGAGAGGAGAGAAAAGATACGGCAGGAGCTGTGCCCCGGCGTCGAGGAGTCGCAGGCCCAGACGGTGCCTCTCGAGGCGTACACTGGCGACTATCACAATGCCGGATACCACGGCATGACGGTGGAGATAAAGGACGGAGGGTTGTTCATCGATGCCTCCGACCGGTCCATGGGTTTCCTCGTCACGTTCGAGCATGTGGCCGACCAGACCAAGTACGTCATGCAGATGAAGGACTACCTGGACGGCGAGACGTATGACACGAAGGCCGAGTTCGTTCTCGAGAATGGCAAGGCCACGCGGATGGGCTTGTATCTAGAGAGTGATCTGGATGATTATATCTGGTTCGAGAGAAAACAATAAAGACAGCTGTGCCCCTGAGAAACTCCACTATCGCTTGACCATCTTTGAGAACTCCCAGATTGGTGCTTTGAGGCCGGCAAGAGAAGGCGAGCCTGAGAAAATGCCCAGCGCCAGATTGCTCACCGCGCGGAAGCCGCTCCAGATGCCCCATGCCGTCACACCGACCATCACTCCGGTGAACACGAGAGTCGCGAGGGCCGTCCGCTCCACCCCGGCGTGCCTCAGAGCCCCCGACCTCTCCGCCTGCCCCGGCACCGGCTCGCCGAGCGGCGTCGTGGTGTTTTGCAGGTCCGGGATCCATTTGAAGTTGAACTTTGTCCTGTAGCCCAGAGCTCCGCGTTTCTTGTTGTGGACCAGCAGATCGTACAAGACTTTTCGGGCGATCTATCAAGAAGCAAGTCAGTCTTATTTCTTTTCTATTTTTAAGTCGATCCTGCTCTGGTCTGACAATGTCGTCCATAGAAATGTAGAACAAAAGACACTCACCTTGATATTTCTTTCGTCCCAAGAAGGAACCATCCTATTGATATAACCAGTGATCATGAAGAAGAGGCATTGACCAATGACCAATGTCGTATAATAGAGGTTGGGCTTTTCGATATTCAATTCCCGGCTGAGGTCCTTGCCGTTGAGCCAGTAAGTCTCGGCGTTGAGGAAGCCGCGCGACGCATACGTCGGGGCCTGGCCCTCGAAGCCCGTGATGATGTTGTTGGCCAGCGTGCCCGACTTCTTGGTGGGCTTGACCTCGGACACGAGCAGCGACTCCATCATGGCCCGCGCGGTCTCGGGCGTCGCGAGCCAGTCGTGCGGCGTGCCCATGAGGTACGCCACGTACCGCCACAGGGCGAGGTAGTCGGCGATCTCTTGGGGCCGCAGGAAGATGCCTTGACGCGGCAGGCCCATCCAGATGATGGTCGCGCTGAAGGTGCCGATGGTCCCGATGCAGTCGAGGTCGTTGACGGGCACGCCGTAGCTCTTGAGGTCGTAGTACTCGGGCTTCTCGCGCGCCAGCCGGAGCACTCGCTGCCGCACCGACGCGTGCAGCAGCCTGACACGCACCGAAGACTCGAATCCCTCGACGCCGCCCGGCTTGATGGCCTCGAGGTCCTTGTGCACGCCGAGTGTGTGCTGTGTCGTCTCGAGGAGGCGCCGCCGGACGACCTGGGCGCCGAACCCGCCGGTCCGGTCCAGCGTCTCAACCGTCCTGCCGCTTCCCATTCCGCCGAGCAACGACAGGAACGTGAGCTATTATGGATAGTCAGTGATCCTGCTGTGTGCAAAAGATCCAGGGGACAATGGGTTATACTCACGGCTGTGATGGACGGGCCGCCATATCGCCAGAACACTTTCTGACCTCTGTCAATCTGCTCCCAGTCCACCCACTCTGGAACTGTATTGACTTCATTCCATAGCCTACCGACACGCTCGTCCGTCTTGGCGTGCTCCTTTAGGAGAGAATACAAATCTCTGTGCTTCTTTCCTTCCACCTCGACGGCCTCTTGTATATCTTTCCGAGGCCCTACCTTTGCCGGCGGTACGATCTCATCGAGAGCGTCCAGGGCCTCCGCGGCAACGGTGTCGTATGTGTGAATATGACGTTGGAGTTCTTCTGGTGTTTGATGAAGAGATCCCCATTTGAATTTGTATCCGTAGATGTTAAGCTGGTCGGGGTCTGTTGAGAGCAGACCCATGATCTTGTTTGTATGGGAGTGGCGGACTTGAAGCTGTTGATGACTGCCTCCTGAGTTTATATTGATATATGGTCGTGCCGCCGCCTGTTCAAATATTCTTACTCGTCTTCAATATCAAGCTGCTCCAAACTGAGACAGGGCTTTGGTTCAATGATAAGTCGACCTTACTCTGTCTATTCGTGACACTGAGGAATGTCTATCCAATAATCGCAACACTCAACTTCTCGAGTTGGGAATGTCTTGAGCAGTCAGTAAGGATGAATGTGAAGGACGAATATAGAGCCCTCGATGATAGCTTGGTGGCTTGTATTGATCAAAGCTTGAAGAATATAGTCCAGATCAAGGATCTCTCCAATGTTACCATCAGCCACTAGCCGATATCAGGTACGGATCAGTCGTGATTCGGCTGGCAAAGAGTTCAGAATGTTCAAAATGGGAAAGCAGCTCGTCGGCCGAGTGAATCTGGTGGTTGAGGGGGATGCCGAGGCAGCCTGCCATCGAAACGATCGAATGCCCCCTCGGCATCCCCTCATCCAGACTGTTGGAGATGAATCATGGGAACAGGAAACCAGCAACGCCTGGAATGATTTGCCCCCACGAAGCATTTCTTGCCCGCCAAGGACTGACGTCTACATCTGCCATGGTAGGCGCCTACTACAGTAGTTCGACCCCTCGGCTTAGGTTGCATAGTTCCGTCCTAATCACCGGAACGTCGGTGGTTGATGTGGTATAGAGCGACGCCAGTGAGAACGGTAATCTGTATGAGAAGAACAGGACCTCCAGAACCACTTTATCGCCGCCCGCGTCGCTAGTCCTTTAGCGTTCCCGGGCGCGCGCAGGGGCCGACAGGGATTTCGAGGCGGCGAAATTCTGCACTGCACTACATACATGCAAGAACATTTTTCTACCTGGGTACTGCATTCACATGACAAACTTTGTAACACTGCTACACAACCTTTGTCACCACACTCACCCATTCCAAACCTGGGACGCTGCCATGGCTTGCAATTGCCGAACCTCGTCTCTGCGCATTTTTGTCCAGAGCCTTACTCGGGCCCAGCTCTCTGGGACCAGCGAAAGATCTGCAGGTCTCCTCAACACGCGATCACTTGGCGCATACGCCTCCCATGGCGCCGTGAGGGCATTCAGCGCTGCCTCGGTCGCCCGCTACCCAAGACAAGCTCTGCGAGCCTCCGACCGAATCACCAGTGCTTCGACTGGCCAGCATGTACAGTCATACGAGGCAGCGAACGCCGGGGCTGACGCAGCCGATGCCTCGGCCTCTGATGTAGAGAGGGCGAGGCAGAGCAATGCCATATTCGACCTGTCACCAGAAGCCATCGATGCCCTTATTGCGGGCGCTTCACGGACTGCGAGAAAGCGCGATTACTACAACCAAGATGCTCGTGGCGGATCGCGCCAGGAGACCGAGAGACCGGCGAGGCAGAAGCCCGACTTCTCGGGGCCCAGCAGGCTGAAGAGGAGCAAGATCATGCCGGCGGAGAAGCCGCGGCAGCACGAAGACATGACCCCCGCAAAGAAGAGGGAGATGTGGCAGCTGCAGAAGGACGCGCTCAAGGAAAAGTTCCCGGAGGGCTGGAACCCGCGCAAGAAGCTCTCGCCCGACGCGCTCGACGGCATCCGGGCGCTGCACACGCAGTACCCGAAGATCTACACGACGGCGGCGCTGGCCAGTCAGTTCGAGGTGTCGCCCGAGGCCATGCGCCGCATCCTCAAGTCCAAGTGGCAGCCCAACACCCAGGAGGAGGAGGAGCGCCAGGAGCGCTGGTTCAATCGCGGCAAGAACATCTGGTCGCAGATGGCCGAGCTGGGCACGAAACCGCCCAAGAGGTGGCGTGAGGCCGGCGTCGCGCGCGATGCTCGCTTCAACAAGAAGAAGGGCCCCAAGACCGAGTACCCCTACGTTCCCAAGTGGAAGGAGGAGGAGAGCGCCCAGAAGAAGCTCGGCGGGAACCTGCTGTGATGGACTACGTCTTCCATTGGAACTGATGGGTTGTTCGTCTCGTGACTATGTTGTATCACGGGCGGACAATGTACAACATAGCGTATGCATTAAGAGGGGCGCACGAAACTCAATCAACAAGACCACTCAAACAGAAGGAAGGCTTTCTCTGCTCGCGTGACCTCGTTCGAGTTTGCAATTGCACTGCCCACTCGAGAAACTGTTGGTACACGATATTTGAAAGGGCAGAGATACTAGTGGCTTACTTACAAGTCACATGCATCCAGCATCCATCGAATTATTCCATACCTTCTAGATATCTTACCTAAGAAGCCAGTGGATCATGGCCGTCCACCCCCACAGCGACGTGTATGGTATCCGTAATATGGGGCGGTTCGTGATGCTGGTTAGTATACAAAATGTGTTCATGGAGCACCAGGGCGGTCGTCAAAACAACAAACTGCTGCCATGTACGTCATTGACAAGCTCAAATCCTTTGAGTCGTGGTATGCAGAGCAGCAGAATAAAGTGCAACCCCATTGCATATTTCAGCAACTCCGCATATGGAAGAACTATCGAACAAACAATGGAAAAAGGAGGATGATCACGGGTCCCAGTGACAAAAGCAAATGCAAGCGAAGGGAACGGGCGAACCGATAAACGCAGTGCCAATTTATTCTAATCCGCATTCGGCATATAGCTTGCCGTTGATCAGTGGGCTGTGACGACAGTGATTGGGTGGCTGGTCGGCAGCAAGAAAACAAATTCGACCTGCTACGGTACCTGCTACCTAGAGCCGCTAGCGTACCAAGATGAGCTCGTCTGTTAGGTCTGCGCCCAACCACCACTCCGACCATGTCTGTCTGTTCGTGCGCTGTCTCTTGCCCGCAAAAAAGATCCTCACTTATATCCATATGGAGGAGCGTTTCAGCACACCACCGTTTGACAGGGAGCATCAATTGATCCCTAGGCTCCCCGTCCTGTGGTTCCACGGCCCGAAGAACCCCACGGAATGGCGCTTGTATGGACCTAGGGAGAGCGCTTGATTTGCTACCAGGTGAAGCCTTCAACAATAATCCCCAGTTGTTTGTTGTCTTTGAGAGGGGTCTTTTTTTTTTCTTCCTTCCTTCCTTTCTTTCGCGTCACTGTAAGTCAAGAAAACGACACAACAAAGACCCTTCGCGAGTACGTTCCAAAGTGACCGACTGTCAAAAATAGCATTCATTGCCCTCCCTCGGACAACTGCCCGTCGACCAAACTTTCCTTACACAGGGTTGCTTGCTGCTCGCCGAACTGGCAGGCCTCTACTCTCCTCTCCCCACCAACCTGCCGCTACTCTTGAAACTTGACCCTCCATAATACGACCACAGGTTGCTTGCTTAACGGCAAGACATTCGACAATAGCGCAGCACCTTCCATGTCTTACCTCCGAGTCAGCACAGTCCCTGGAACGATCAATACTACTTGAGCCCCGATATCCCGATCCAGGCTGTGGCAGACATAGGATCACCTTCCGCAGCCGTCTCTGCACTCCGTACCACAGGTCAAGTCAATGGCGAAGAGATGTCTTCCACTCCTTCCCGGTTGAGAGCGACGCCGGGCAACTCCCCGCACCTTCAACTTCCTGCGACACCAAGAACCCCGAGCCGCGGCCGGTACCAGCCAGATGCTCGTTTGTCCCTGAAGAGGGTTATAGGAACGACCTGCGCCTCGCCTACGGGCCTCGACGTCTGCCCGTCCGCGTTCGCCTACATTGCTGGAGGTGCCGTCGTGGTTGTCAACGTGGACGGCGAAACCTACAATCAGCGATTCTACAGAGCGAGACCAACCGCGATCCCCATTCATGGCTCCACGAATCAAGGCTATGGCCAATTCACACCCTCGGGTACTCCTAAAGCCAATGACAGCAGGAATAGGGTGCCAATTCCGCACAGAGAATCATCGTACGACCGGGGAGATTCGTCATCCAAAACGTGGACAAGCAGAGAGCGCATCAAGGCCGCAACATGCCTGTCGCTGAGTCGCGACGGAAGATTCCTGGCCGTCGGCGAGACGGGCTACAGTCCACGCGTGCTCATCTTCGGTCTGCAGGACAACAGCTCGTCCGACCGCCCACTTGTATCTATCAGCGAGCATCACCATGGGGTTACAGCCGTAGCGTTCGCGCCAAACGGCCGGTTCCTGGCATCACTCGGCCATGCCAATGACGGCTTCTTATATCTCTGGAAGATCGACCCAAAGACTGGTGCCACAAGGATCTACCAACAGAATCGCTGCGTCTCCACTGTGCGCGGCATGATATGGATGGGAAATAACGTCATCACACTAGGTGTTCGACATGTGAAGTTGTGGAAAGTTGAGGAGCAACAAAGCAGTTCACCCACCAAGTCCCGGTTCGGCAACGAAGTGAACTCGCCTTCCTCCTCATCGCAAAAGGCTTTACCGGGTCGCAGTGCCTTGCTGGGTGACATGTTAGACACCAACTTCACATGTGCGGCCGCCGTTGATCATTCCAGGGCCATTATCTGCTCTCACACTGGTGATGTCTGTCTACTAGATGACACCGAGGTGCCTTCGAAGCCGACAGAGGAAGAAATCGCGCAATCAAAGTCGAAAGATGACGATTCCAAGGGAGTGATGTTCAACAAGATTCTGGAAGTAGGCTTTGCGATCACCTGCGTTGTGATTCGGGACCAAGCAGTCTACGTCTCGGGCAGGTCTGGGGACTTCGCAGTCCTGGACCTAGGTCAGCTTCTGCAAGGAAATTCCGACTGCATCACGAGCACTTCAAAGACTAGTGCTCCACTCTTGGCCCTTGGCTTTCTGGCGAACAACCTGGTCACGGTTGACAACAGTCAATCGATAGACATTTGGAATGCATCGCATATTCCAGGGCAACCCAACGAAACATCAACACGCATGCAAATCCCCGGCAATGGAGACGCGACGAAAGGCGTGAGTGCCCTTCCGCAGTCGGGAGAGTTGGAAGCTGCCTTCTACACTTGGTCCAGATCTGGCAATGTTTCACTCTGGGATACGGAGGGAAACATTGTCGAGTCTTTTGACGTAGCTCTCGAAGCCGCTACTTTTCAGAGCGAAAGCGAGCCGGTCAACGAATTGACTGCATGCGCGATCACACCAATGGGCGACTTCTTCATCACTGGAGACAAATTGGGAGTCCTCAAGGTGATCGATGCTCAGACAAAGCAATACGTTTTTGAGACCAAAGCACACTCGGGCTCTTGCCAGTATGTCACATCATTCCAGAATGAATCCAAGTTTATCATCGCGTCTTGCGGTCGAGACAGAACTGCGCAGTTATTTCATCGGGCGTCCAGTGGCCGATTTCAGATATTCCAGACACTAGAGTTTGCCGCCAAAGTGAGTCAGGTTGCCATCCCAGCTCCAGACAAGATCATCACATCCTCGATGGACCGCTCTTTGCAAGTACATGAGATTGTCTGCAAAGAGTCCAACCCGGATGATCTGGCAGCCTTTTTCCTTCGATCCTTTCCTGTCAAGACAAGCCCGTCATCGTTCGTCGTGGCTGCGAACGGTAAATCCATAATTGTGGCGTTGCTCGATCGATCAGCTTGCATCTACGACGTCGAGACTAGTAAATTGATCAAGTCGTTCAAATGTACGGACGAGGCTGGCGTTGAATCTGTCGTACTGGATTCGCTCATCTGGCGGCCTGAGATGGGTCGGGAACCTCCGTTCCTCCTGGGTATTTCCAACACAGACAAGTCCGTTAGACTATACAATGCGGCCACAGGAAACTTCCTGGACCGTGAATGGGGCCACACAGAAGGCATCATCGGTATGACTCTGATCGAGGAGAATGATGGCACCAAGAAGGTTGCCAGCGTGGGATCAGATGGCACACTCATGATATGGAGCCTTGAGCTGGAAGACCAGGCCATGGGTTTCAGCAGTCGCGATCCTTCCCCTGGCGGAGATGTCCCGACAGCTGCTCGAGCTCCCCTGAGGCGCATCAGGTCCAAGGCTTCCCTGGCTGAATTCCAGAGACCGGCATCGGTTGCTTCAGGACGGCGCTCGTCGCCTCCGCATTCACTTACCAAGAAACGGTCATTGTATGGCCTGACTTCGTCCGCGCCATTGCCCTCACCAACCTCTACGCAAAGCCCATCAGTGACCAAAAGTGGTCATACGAGGAAAGCATCCTCGGATAGTCATACATCCAGCCCACCTATTAGTCCCAAGGTGCGGTCGACTAGGCGCCCCTCCATGCCAGCCAAGGAACCAAAGAAGACTCAGAGCATCTCGAGTCTGAGAGGAGCCATCAGTGTGACCACGGCTACGGAGGATGTCTGCAAAAGTCTGCGAAACTTTCGACTCAGGCTGGAGGCGGACGGATTGCCCAGCGGCAGCGTACTAGCAGAGCTGGACAATGAGCTCCGGCTGACGTCTCTGGCACTGGGCGAGGAAGGAAAGCACAGCCGTGAACTCAGCGCTTCTTTGCTCGAAGGTATCCTCGATCATTATTCTAATAAGCTATCAACGATGCTAGACGAGAAGCTGGACTTGAAAAGACGGTCGTCGGAAAGACAGTATACGGCGTCGCCTGAAGAGGAGCGCCGCCCCATCTCATCGGGGGCCGAGTCGCTTTCGACAACATATTCCAACTACAGTTAAAAACACTTTGGTTTCATTGAGTTAAAAGACAATTCTTTCTGGCGGGGAGAAAGTGGCCCTTTGCGCAAGGAGCGTTTCGGGTCCTGGTTTGTTCTTCAGGAAAATGCCAGTGGGTTGGCTACTGGCGTTCTGAGTATATTTCCTTTCTGTTTTCTCATTCTTCTTCCAAAAACGGGGGGCCCCTTCGGAAAGATGCTGCGAGGCGTTCAGAGGGGAAAATGGGGTTCTAGAGCGACATTCGTCTCGGTAACATTAAAGATATATGGATTACCTTTTGGGGCTTGGGAAGACAAGAGGCATTGGGTATGCGTACCTATAAAGGCTTCAATTAGAGACACTCGGTAGTCACTTTGTGATTCAGCCTCTTATTAGATAGATGTCAGAGTCACGACATTATAAACGTTCAGGTGGAGAATACCGCAGTATTGAATCCGAATCATGAGGGGCATTCTGCCATTGTCCATTGATAAGTTTCACCATGAGGATTGGCCATTGGCAATGCGCCGAAAGCTGTAATCTACCTAGGATCTGGATGATCTTCTCTTGACTAATGGTACCTTACAGTTAGAGGAGAGCTTGCAAGCAGCAACCAACAAGGACAAGTTCGAGTCGAAGCAAGGTTCGGCGAAATGCAGGGGCATACATGCTAATCAGCGACGCCAATTTAATGGGGCATCTTAGCGAGTCGTCAGCTGTTGGTTAGCGGTGGATGGTTCAGTCTACCGTGCTCCGAGTGCCAACCATGCCCCAAGCTTTCGCCTCCACATCCCAGTCCAGCTAAGACATCATCCCTACCTCTTAACTTCGATAGACCCGGCACACCACCCATTCGACCCCAAGCAGCCCATCATCATCTTGCCAACCAACATCCTTCCTCTGCGACGACGCGTTTCCAACCACGATTCTTACAGCCAAAACCACCTAGCCGGCGCTCCCAAATGCCTCTCTGGCAGCTCTTCTGAAAGGCCGGGCTCCATTGACTTTCAACCATGTGGCGATTGCAACTTTCATGACTTACGGGAACTCACCCACTGGCCCTAGCAGTCCAGTGGCTCTCACTACTACTACTACTACATCCCATACCTAGCACTCGCTGCAGCTTAGCAGTAGTAGTAGGATAGACAGGCGGCGGGCGCATCGGGTTCCTCACTTATCAACCACGATGCCTGTCGACGCCGTTTCGGGAAACATTCGCGTCTTGGTGCACTGGGATGAGAATACCGTCTTCGCCGGTGAGGACATCAAGTGCCGAGTCACGTTCAAAAACGTCGCACGACCCAACAACCTCGCCGAGCGCCAGAGGCAGCCATCCCCCCTCGTCGGCACCCCGAGGAAGCCCGGCTTCAACAGCAACAGCAATGGCCTGACTCCGCCCGTGTCCGCCAGAGGCACCCGTGGCCATCGGGCGACGCTGAGCCTCAATGTGCCAAATAGCCATTCGAGGAGCAAGAGCGGCAGCACGGCCTCGTGGCTGCCGCAGCAACCTCCCCCGACCACGCCGAGATCGGGCCATGCCCACAAGCGCTCCGTGTCCATCGTATCCATCGGCTCGGCGACCTCGTCGGCCACGATCGAGGACCCATCGATGAGCAATGGCAGCCGAATGCTGCCACCGCAGCGCCCGAACCGGGGCCACGGGCGGTCGGCCAGTTTACAGATATCACCACGGGGTGGCTCCGTCAACGGGCCACAGTCTGCAACTTTACCGCAACGTTCCTACACATCATATGCACAGGCTTCGCCTATGTTCAATAATAACTCCTTCCCCCCATCCCGTTATGGCCAGGGACGAATGTCCGGAGTAGCGACGATGCCGAATACGCCTGGGCCGGGACAGTCTCCCAGGAAGAGCCCGCTCCAGATGCCAGACTGGAAGTTCCCAACGGCACACTCGCCCTTGTCCGAATCTCAGGATACATCTCCCATTGGCCGAGAGGAGGATTATATCACATCGCCGACTGCTTCAGCCAGTGGACCTACTCATTTTCCAGTCAAACACAGAGATTTATCTGCATCTATACCATCTGTTGTGGAACACCCAGCCCCTGCAGCGCGGATACTCTCGACGACCAGCTTCGCCGAGGGCACTCCGAGAAGCAGCGGCGAGTTCTATTCGATGAGCAACAACTCGAGCGAAACGTTGGCCTCGGAATATGTGACAGCACCCTTACGCAATGGATTAAAGCCACTCCATTTAAGACGAAGCTCTGGCATACCAAGTGCAGCCTTAGCAAAGCTACCAGAAACTCTAATGATGGGTTACGCCCAGGTGCAAGGATCCTTCACATTGGATGGCTCGCTCATCAACTTGGGCCCATTCGAGGCAGTCAAGCGCAAAGCAGTTCTCGGCGGCCAAGGCGGCGGAGTCATTGGGCTCGAAACAACTAAACGAGACAGTGGACTTCTCAAGAGCTTTGGTTGGGGCTCGTGGGGAAACTCAATTGGCGAGCTGCTGGGAGGCAACGAGCTCAGCAGTATCAAGGACATGCGCGGCGCTGCGAGCTCCAAGTCGATACCTCTACTGTCAACACCGCAATCCATTCTCTTTGTGGATTTGCAGCTTGCTCCCGGGGAGAGCAAGACCTTTGAGTACACTTTCAAAATACCCAAGGGCCTGCCGCCCACGCACAAGGGCAAGGCCATGAAGATCACCTACAGCCTTGTCATCGGTACCCAGCGACCTGGAGGTACAAAGGAGCAACAGGTCAAGTCTGTGGATATTCCTTTCCGTGTGCTGGGAAGCGTCAACAGCCACGGCGAGATTCTGGGTCATGATCTCATGTCGCCGTATATTATCCTACGAGACTTGGCCCAGGTTCAGCAACTTGATAAGCACGCTTCCCTTGTTGTCAAGAAGAAACACAGCCCAGTCAAAACAGAGTCAACCTTGCAAGGCTTTCTCGGCTACGTCGAGGAACTTCTTGATCGACCACGAAATGGTGGCGGTCTCTTGTCTCCTACAGCACAGGGACCTTCATCAAGGCGCCCCTCTGTTTTCGAGGAGGCAGCAACGGCGAGAGATGCGATAGACCTTGCCATTCTGCGATCCAACCTCTCCTCATACGACAGTAGTCAAAGCACGAACCGTTTCGAAATCGCCCGCAACGGGCAACGAGTCGGAGTCGTCATGCTTGCCCGGCCAGCGTATAGACTAGGCGAGCAGGTGAGCATGGCTATCGACTTCGCCGAAGCAGAAATCCCCTGCTATGCCGTACATGCCGCTCTAGAGACTGCAGAGCGCGTCGAGCCAGCCTTTGCCCTGCGCAGCGAAGCCAGCGTCCACAGGGTGACCAGGAAAGTGTACGGAAGCTCCAGCGAGGCCACCTTGTTTTCGCGCCGCGTCGTCTTCAGCCCCACCATCCCGATCAACGCCACTCCCGAATTCATGACCAGCGGGCTCAGCTTGGAGTGGAAGATCCGCGTCGAGTTCGTCGTGCCGTCCTCGAGCGTCGAGACGGACGAGGCGGAGCGCCGGCACGAGGGCCCGCACGCCCTGCTCGAGGAGATCTCCCGAGACGACCGCGGCGGCCTGGTCATGGTCGCCGCCGAGAACCTCGAGTGCGAGAGCTTCGAGGTCGCCGTCCCCATCCGCGTCTACGGCGCCGTGTGCAACGGCCTCGAGAGGCTCGAGCGCGACGAGGGCGAGGAGGGTCTGGTCGTGTAAATTTTTACTTGCAAATTATATGTTCGCCGCAGCCTCTGTCTAGCTTGGCGTGCAAAGTTTCCATGTAGATATCATAAAGATTATGCTTTAAAATCTGTATCAGCAAAGTGTAGGTAGCGTCGCCATTGGGTCGGTTTGGATAGACAAAGATACATTACTCGCCGGGCTTGTAAGCTTGATGACTTTACTTCGCAGGCGTAGTTCGAATAAAAAAAAGGTTTCGGTGTAAGATTTAGTCTGTCTGACAATTGTGCCTGTTTTTTTATGTGCTCTTCTCTTCGAAATGTATTCTGGTCTCTAGTTTTCTAGCAGTATGCCTTAGACGTGCTGTTGCCTACCTTCAGTGGGCAGAGGATCATGGCGATACAAGTGCCAGTTTTTTTTGGTCTTTCAACAATCATATCATTGTAGCGTTTCTCTTGCTATCTCGTGTTGAAGCAGTTTTCTTCTAGAATAGGTCATACCCCTGCTTGTCTCCTCATCCAATACCCATACAAAGCTGCTTCTCTGATAATACGTGACGATCACACAGTCGCCAAAGCCAGTGAGGCAGGCGTCAGCATGCTACTGTTCTAATTTTCATATCCCTTCATACCACAATGAGACGGGCCCCGGTCGAGTGATCAGTTAACTTCTTCCACCATTTTGCCGCTCTTGAGCCCGCCGGGGACAAAGACTTTGCCAGCAGGTCCCGCCATGATCTCGTCAGGGACGCCGACGCGTTCGCCGTCCTTGTTGCTCACCCATCGTACAAAGACTGGATTCGGCTTCTCCTCGAGTAGTGCTGCCTCTTCGGCTGCGAGCTGTGCCTTGCGATTCGTCTTGGGTGCCTGCTTCTTGAGGAGCTTGTCGATGGTTTCTCGCTGTGTCGAATATTAATGTCATATCCAATCGTGGCAGAACAAAGACCATACCTTGACTTCTTCATTGCGCTTCTCGCTCAGGTTCCTTCTTCGTCGCGCCATCTCGGCACGTCGCATGGAGAGCTCCTCTGCAGTGAAGTGCTTCTTTGCTTGGACCTCTGTAAAAGACATTAGCTCAACGCCTACAATTTCACATGTGATCATGAGCTAACCGTCTGAAAGCTTCAAGAGAGTGCCGTCGTCATCTTCGAATCGAGCACGTTGCCGCTTCGTCATCTTGGCAAAGTCGGGTGAAGCTGCTCGGCTACCGTCATCGTCACTGAGCAGCTCGCCGTCAGCTCCTTGGGCAGCAGCACCTGTGGCCTCGATCTCTTCATCGTCTTCACCTTCGGCGTCTTCGTCCTCGTCCTCATCCTCGTCTACATCTCCGACACCTATGGTAGTGTCTTCTTGGATGTCCTCGTCGTCACTGTCAAGCTCGCTGAGCTCGCTGTTATCGTCTGCAACGTCTTGCTTGAGTGCCGGCTTAGCAGCTGATTTCGTCTTAGAGGCAGCTGCTTTGGAGGCTGCGGGTTTCGACGCCTTGGAGCTAGGCGCTCTGGGAGTTGCATCGAGGGTCATGTCGTCCTCTTCACCCTCAGCGTCTTCATCACTGAGGTCGTCATCATCCTCTCCCTCGGCATCCACATCAAGGTCCATGGAGTCGTCGACAACATCGCCCTCGGCATCATCGTCGCCAAGATCCATTGTGTCATCCTCTGCCTCGGCATCCTCATCTTCGCCGTCGGCAGCTTCGTCATCGTCACTAGATTCGACCACATAGCTCTTCTTCTGGCTCCGGTTCCGCTTTCCTGCCAGGATTTCACCGCCGTCAAAGCTTTCCCGGCCGCCAGACTGGCCGTTCCGGCTTGTTGTGGACTGGCGAAGCTTGCTCGCCGGGAGCTTGGCTGTGACCTGCGTGAGAAAAAGTTGACTGGGCAGCTGGCGGGAAAGACTTACCGTCGGATCGACGAGATTGTGCTCGGGAAGACATGATCTTGCCCGTCTTACTACTAATGATGTTGTCGCTATCGACCATGTCAGTAATCGCGGAGTTGGCCTTCTGAGCCGCGGCACGGCGAGGACGCGAGGCCATGGCGACTGTGTTTGCGGGATAGACAATGACGTGATGGCAATGAAGACAAAGATTGGGGGGGTCCTGATTAAATGTGACAGGCAGTAGGGTGATGTTGAATCCTCGAGGTTCCAAGTAAGCTGTGCAGGGGACGTGGAGCACTGATTGGGGGGCTTGTTTGGCACAGGAGCTGGCCCGTTTGGAGAAGTTGGAATAATCAATCAATCCGCTTGGTGGGCATGTGGCATGCAAGGGTTTAGGGAAAGTGAGAGGTCGAAATAAGCTTGCGGCGTCTAAGGTAGAGCAGCCGTCACACGGTGGTTGCGGCAAGGCAAGGCAAGGAACCGACGACCAGGCGATTGAGCGATTGAGCGCCCAGCTCTTTGAATCTCCCAAATCAATTGGCTCCCCGTCGCTCTCGCCTATGTATGTACGGGCAAGGCCCAACTTCAACAACCACCAAATAGTCCTGACCACCCCTGAATTGGGATTTTTTGGGGTGAAAAGGCGACCGGTCTGTCAGCTACTACTGCAGATTGATTCATATGCGCAGCACTTGTCTAGCAGCATACGATGCCGTTGCCTCCTTCTTCCTCTGGATTGCGCCTCTTTCTTTGGCATTTCTTTTTTTTCATGAAATGAGGCATCTGCAAATGCCTTTGCCGCTGGCCGTCGACGATTGGTGCCAAGGCCTGAGGTGGCAAACCCCCCTTTCTGACTTGTGTACCGTGGAATGCATGGAACGACTCCGGGAATTGTTTGCATATGTACAATACTACATCTGTGACTTACCAACAAGGGATGTCAAGTACCAAGAACACCTCGTGAGGTATATGGCAAGGTGCCTGTCTATCCACGGGATCCCGCTCTGATGGCCGATAGAGCACCGGCCGATTGATTGAATGGGGGGAAATGTCAGATCGGAAGACTTATTGTCTTGCTTAGCTTTCCGGTCTGATTATCCAATGTGCGACCAAGGTTCTTCAGCAGGCGATGGCAGATGCAGGCGCCAATCGATTTCAGTGGTGTAAATGGCTAGGATCCCCGATGAAGCTGTCGAAGCGAGTTCTCGATTGTTGCCAGCCGCCGGCGACGTTTTCGTGGGACCGCGCAGATGTTCAGCCAGTGACACGCGTCCGAAGGGCGACAGCCACGTATAAGTCCTCGGCTGGTATCGGCAGGTTGTTGGCTAGCAATCAGGTCCGTTGATAAGATAAATATGAACAGGCGGCCGGACAATTGTATCACGACAGCATCCGGTCGGTCGGTCGGTCGTTGGTTGAGTTCCAGTCGTAGGCTAGAGCCTAGAATCACGTGGGGCCGAAGCGGCGCTCCAAGTCATCGGTGAGCTCGGTGAGCGCATACAAGGGTATTGGCGTAACGGAAAATAGCCGTATCTGCGCTCTCAGTTTCATACGGCCCCGCGGGGAATTGGAATTATTGTGGAAAGCTTGTAAGCTGTAGGTTCTCGGTGCAACTCATGAATGTTCCAATAAGGTGATGTATCGGCGCCAAATCTTAATGATATTTGTTATTGCAAATGTCAAAAGGGATCAACAACACTGGCAGAAGTATAGTGCGGTATCTATATAAAGCCGTTGCTTCCCCCCAATGTTGCCGATTTCTACCGTCTCCAGCTTCTCAAAATACGGTACATCACAAGCGTACATTACGATTACGCAGTTTAGTGTCAATGGTCCATGCGATAAGCTGCCAGGCCTTTCGTCTGGAACGGACCTTGTGTGGAGCTCGGCTGTCTGATTCACAACTACCGAGGCACACCTATCTGCTACCTACCTTACGCATTCAGATGTAAACCGACCTACACAGTAGACCGTCGCAACAGCTTTTATTCTCTATTCCTAGATTCGTAGCAGCGACGGCGTTACATTCATTTGACTCCCTATAAATAATCACCGAACAACATGGCGGACTCTAAAAAGGCAGACGCGCCGGCGATCAACAACGAAACATCCACCCCGGAGCCGGAATCTAAGCCGACCCTCGAACAAGCGCGGAGGTTTCTCAGTGACGAGAATGTCAGGAACGAGAGCAAAGAAAAGAAGACGGACTTTCTCAAGGGAAAAGGCTTCTCCACTGATGATATTGAGAAGCTTCTGAGCGAAGACGCCACAACAGAAGGATCAACCACTGCAAACGATGGTGCTCAGCCTGCTGCCGAAACTGAGAGCGCAACCAATGTCTCTCGATCCGCGCCTTCACCAACAGAAGCAGCTTCGTCGCCACCCAGCGAAACTGCGCCTATCATTACATATCCCGAGTTCTTGACACACTCACCAAAGCCACCGCCGCTGCTCACGCCGACGCGCTTGCTCAATGCTGCCACTGTCTTGACTACAGCCTGGACGCTTGCATACGGCGCGGCACGCTTCATCGTTGCCCCTATGGTAGACAATCTCGCAGAGTCCCGAACAGATTACTACGAACACGTCAATACAAAGCTTTCCACTCTGGTAGAGAAACTCGAGGGTGTCGTGAGCGAGGTGCCCTACAAGAACGGCAAGCTCTCGAGGTCGGATGTCGATGTGGACGACGACAGTAGCTACGGCGATCCATCGGAAATGTTCCACCGTGATATTGGCACTCAGACATCACCATTCACGACCGACCTACCTAGTCCCGAGACCAAGGGCAAGCCAGTTGATGAGCAGGCTCGCCGTCTTGCACAGCTGTCTGCCTCGATGAAGGAGTTGTCCACCATGTACACAAATCAGGCAGAGAATACCAACAGCCTCCACCTCGAGATGCAGGGAATACGCGAAGAGGTGGACAAGCTGGGGTATAACAGCGGAGACTACTCGACGCTCTATAGCGGCTCGGGTTTCGGCCGCTCCGACCCCGACGACGAGATTAAGAAGACCAAGGATGCCATCCGGAGCGTCAAGGGCATGTTCCTGTCGTCAAGAATGTTCCCTGCTGCAGCTGCAAGATAGGACGTTGCCGCCACGGAGGCACAGCAGAATTCTGGTCGTGTCAGTGATGTGCAACAGCCACCGAGCATTGTCACAAACACAAACGACCCCGTCAACGAAGAGAATGTACTCTCCAGCGATGATATTCCGAACACAAACGGCCACCAAAACGAAGAGAAGGTGCTATCCACAGATGATGGTCCAAACAGAAACGACCATGCTTACCAAGAGACGGTGTTTTCCAGCGGTAATGACACTCACCAAAGCTAGATTCCGCATGGTGAGGTTGTTTTCGCCAGACCGCGCCCGGCTAGAGAGCCTCAAATGAATACAGTCACAATGTCCCCTCAGCTTGGCGGTCTCCCACGCATGTGCCGTCGAGCCATGTCAGTTGGTGGGCAACCTCTAGGGCCCAGACTACGACCAAAAACATCGACTCTGTTTAAAGCAGGCGCCCACTTGTATGATAGGCTTGCTAGGGAGCTGGGCCTCGCGGGCAATATGGAACGGCCTATAACATACACCTTTATAGCATCGACGCCACCCCAGCATGGTGCAAAACTGCGCCAAGAACCTCTTAGGTCAACCAAGGTCACCTGGACACCAAGAGAAAAGAAACAGCCAGTATTGACTATAGAGACCACAGTTGAAGAGTCTGGAACAGCACGACCACAAGCACGGTTATAAATAACGGGCCCAGTCGCTTACCCTTGTTGTGATGCCGAAGAATATACTTGCGACAAGCGATTGGGAATATGTATTATATATGCTTGGGAGTTTTGAAGGTACTTGTTACATTTAGTACCAGGTCAGCGATCATTCCAGTTTAAGCGAGCTATCATGGATTATGGAAACCTTCAAATATTCAAACACTTGTTCGGTCATATCATAGTAGTGAGAAGTTGAACAACAATTGTAGCCATGATATATCAATTTGGCCTATCTGAAATATCTATACGGGAACTCTGTATGTTTGGCAATTTGCTGCATCGATACCCAGACGTCCGTCACGGCTACCTCGCTCCTTCGAATCAATCCAACCAAGTATTCGAAAATTACAAAGGCAGAGACGCCAAAAAGATGTGTGCCAATTTCGAGAAAGGAAGGATATGATATGGTACTGCAGTAGAAACGGGGCCTTTTTTTTTTCTTGTTTTCGCTTTGCTGAGGCTGTAGAGCCCGGGGATATCAAATTGTTGTGCTTCTTCAATCTTTGAAATCAAGTCCACCCGGTTCAATGGTCCTGATACCAGCCCAGGGCCCGTGACTCGGTGGGGAAAGGGAAAAAAAGGACGCTTTACATGAACTCCCTCTCTTGTGCCCGGTCGTCCACGTCGAGGGAGCACAGGCTCAGTGGCCTCGTGCGCGCGTGGTACAGCGGCAGGACGGGTTCAGTCTGAAGCGAAGCCGGAGGGGGAGTGGCGACGGCGCGAGACGAGCCGATGCCGAAGGGGTTCTCTTGCAGCTCGATGGCTTCGTGCGTGTCGGCTTCGGGTTTCTTCGCGGCTGGCTTGTCCTCCCCGTCCAGGTTGAGCGTGAACCAGTTCCAGTTCTTCTGGTAGGCATAGCTGGAAGGGTCGGACTCCTTCTTGGGTTTCTTGTCCTCGCTGCCGAGGTCGAAGGTGAGCCAGTCCCAGTTCTTCTGGTATGCGTAGCTGGACGGATCGGATGGTTCCTTCTCGGCCTTGTCGCTCTCCTTGTTGCTCCAGTCGTAGTTCAGCCAGTTCCAGTTCTTTTGGTAGGAGTAGCTGGCAGGATCATGCTCCTTCTCAGCTTTCTTGTTCTCCTTGTTGCTCCAATCAAACGACAACCAGTTCCAGTTGTTCTGGTAGGTGTAGCTGGCAGGGACCGACTCTTTGTCCTTCAATTCCTTCTCTACGGTGAAGCGTTGGCGTAACTATCGCCTGGCCTTCTCGTAGTAGTAGCTGGGAGGGAGCCTCGGCGGCGGGGCGGTGCCGGCGTCGAATGAACCGCTGCCGAAGGGGTTGTCCTGCATCGCGGGGTGGTTGTCGGTGGGCTCGAATTTTCCGCGGTCGACGGACGCCTCGCTGGCGGACCGGTAGGCTCCAGGCGGGCTCTTGGTCGTCAGGATCGGCGAGGTGACCTCCGCGGGACCCCCCTTGGAGTCGTAGCCGAGACCCGTCATACCGACGAGCATGCGTATGACGCCGATCAGCACCACCAAGACGTAGATCAGGAGCAGGCCGGTCGAGATGAGGGCCTCCTGGATGATGTTGTTGCGGATGGCATTCGTGACGGTGGTCACGGCGCCGGACACCTCATCAGTCGTGGCCGAGCTGGGCGTGGACAGAAACGATGTGAGCTCAGTGTCGCCATTAACCGACTCGTTGGCTCCCAGCGAGAAAACATCGTCCGGCATCGTGGGGAAGCTGACATTGGCATGGTCGTGGATCCAGGTCAGGCCCTTCTGGACTGCCTCCACCTTGAGACCGATCAAGCAATATATGACCTCCTGGATCGGATCCATGAGGATGGTGCCGTTGAAGACTGTCGTGAGAGCATTGTCCATTGCGTCGGTGAAGGTGTTCATGGTGTTGTTGACGATATCGGTGGCGTTTCTGACGTGGCCCAAGATGTCGTTGTTGATCTCGTTGCTGTAGATGGAGATCTGGCCGTTGACGTCGTTGGACCATTCCCGAGACACGGACTTGAGCGAGCCGACGACCTCGCTGGCGAAGTCGCCAACCTCGTTGGCCAGAGCGGGAATCTCCTTTTCCACAGTTCGGAGCATGATGTATTGGCAGAGACAGGAGAACAAGCCGGCGATCGCGAGCGAAAAGACGAACAATGCCGGCAGAGTGGTGCCATATGCAATAGCCCACCGGATCAAAGTCTCCCGCTTCTGCTGGGATGCTTCTTGACTGGCTAAGCGCCTGTGATCCTTGTTGCCGTTGAACAAGTCGGAGATCTTGAGGGCAACCTTTGAGGGGAATCGACTTTGGCTCATCATCATCATGTCGGTCTCGTCGAACTTGCGCTCAGCAAAAGTGTTGCGATAATTCTTGAGGCGTCTCCAGCTGTGGGTCTCCAGAAAGGCAATCAGAACGATGGCACCAATGGAAAGGATGATGAGGATCGCAATGAACCATCTCTTGGCCGTGGCAATCAGCTCGAAGAGCCCCTCGAAGAAATCGTTGAGTGATGAGTTGTCCGAGCAGAACGAGAGGGATTCCTTTTGGGCCACTGGGAAGACGGATTCATCGAATTGCCAGTTGCCATATGTCTCGTTGAGGGCATCCCTGATCAGCTTGAAAGGATAGTCGATGACTTCTGCTGTGATGTTCTGCACATCCTTGAATGTCGGCAGGTCCGCGTTGAGTTGGTCGAGATCGGACACGAATCCCGTAGTATCGATCTTGTAATCCTTCATGTCGTTGATTTCGCTGGTGAGATCAATCGTGGGCTTGTCAGGATGTGCTCCAAAGATATCGCTAACTTTGTCGACCCATGTGAAGACAGTGTCAATAGCACTGTTCATGTCGTCGGCAGCGCCTCCGATGGTATCTGCAATTTTCGGCAGTGCAGTGTTGATCTCGTCGGTTGCCTTGGTGATGACCATCGAGGTGGCGTTGAGACCTCCATGTACTGCTGCGGCAATGAGGCATGTATATGTCGAGGTCATCATATTGATGACGAAGAGGATTAGTTCTCGAACAACGATCAGGATCAAGTCGAGTCCTTTCATCATGCCGTGGACCACATCGGTGATACCTGTTGCGGCGAGGCGGTTCACGCCTACAGACAGATAGTGAGGCATCGAGGCCATGGCACTCCCAACGTCCTCGACCTTTGTGCATGCTGACAATGCTTTGACCTTTGCGTCGCCGAGGTTGCTGTTCAAGCTCCCAATCAGGAGCAGAACCCGAAGCAGAACCAGCAATAACAGGACTGTCCATTTGTTGAACCAGACCTGGGAGAGCCTGGCGTTGAGGCCGAGATAGGGAGTCGTTCCATTCCTCCGAAACACCTCGGAGGTTGTGTTTGTGTTTGTTGTTGGCATCTTCTCCTCAAACGTGCGAGAGTCAACGGCATCGCTCTTGAGCGACCCAGGCAGGTTGGCGAGCTTCCGCCTGAAAGAATCCATGGTGACCACTGGTGGGCGCCGGTGGAGGTGAAGGTTTCTTGGTGAACTGAAGTGTATCAATAAGTAAAGGTGTCAAATTATTGCTCTCGGTTGACAAAAGCGGTGGGAGCGTTTCGCGTTGACAAGGTGAAGAGAAAATATCTTTTTTCTATATGCTGTACATGGACAAGCGTCGAGGAGGGTGAATCAGAAGAAGGGAGGGACCAGCCGAAAGTGATAAGAATAGATGCGCTTCAAGCACAATGAAAAGAATTGTGAATGGGTGAAGGAAAAGAAATGGATTGTTCGCCCAACTCCGTGAATGAAACAAGAAGAAAAATAAGAACCAAAAGTGATTATGTTGATTGTCCACAATGTGAGTGATCAAAGAAGAGACGAGACGGGGCCAACAGCTCGCGTGGAGGGGTGGAGGGGCATTAAAGAGACAAGTCGAGATCGGATCAACACGATAGAACGCACCTCTCTTTCGGCGGGGCCCAGCCAGGAACCAGCTGACTCCTGGTACCTGGGTAGGTGACTGGGCTCCAGGCAAATCGAAAAATAGAAATGCCCCGGGTTTCCAAACACTGAGCAATAGCGAATTGTTCTTTGTCGGCTATGCCTCTTCACCGTACGCGCCAGTTTAAAGGTGGGCTTCGTGTAAGCGCCTACGGGTGACTGTGAGCCAATCGATTTTTCTTTGTCTGGGGTTGACCGGGGAGGACCCACGACAGCCCAATATGGTCTTGTACAACGATGAGTGATTCAGGTGCGTGCAATAAGTTGTTCAGTCAGTCAGGGCAGACTGGGGATGCAGAAACTGAATCGAGCCGAGGGTCGATTATCACTCCTGTCTGCTTTTGAAAACAGAAAACTTGCACATTGGCTAGTTCCCAAGCGAGGCTGGTTCGTAGCGTCCTGAGCAGACACTCGACGGGGAGCCTATCTTGATATACTATGTGTGAATGAGTCGTGCAAGGGGACACCACGGAGCGATAGGTGGATGGTGGCCATCTTTCCAAAAGGTTCGCCATCCCGGAGGAGGGCAGAAAACGGCTGGAATTTATCGTTGCCTTCCGCCATGTCAAATGACTATCAGCTATGTGACGACATTGGCCAGCAGCAAGGTAGCGTAGCAACTGATTGCGGCTTGGACAGGACCCTGTTGACGCAGCAGGTAAATCATTGCTGAAGCGGCAAAGGTAGGGTAGCAGAGGCTGGAGAGGTTATCTCGAATGTAGCTTGGATTGAGTTGACGTAGCAAGCATCGCGCAAGACAACCAGGTCCATATCGTCGCCCGGCCAATCATAAAGACGGTTGAGTCCCTGAAGGTCTGCGCTAGAAGCTTGGCCGACGATCAGCAATGCCAGGGGTCTTTTGCCACCCCAACGAGAGAGGTTTTTTTTTCCCCCGGAAAATCCTGTTTTTCTCTATCTGTCGCCCGGGGAGAGCAACAGCAAGCTTTCTCAAGTAGCCTGGTCACATTCTTCATTTTGAGGAGACCATTTTATTCGAGGAGAGAGACGATAGATATAAGAGAACCGGCGTATTTGAGTCGGCCGCTGGATCGCTTTGTTAGCGACTGCGTCCTTAAGCTTGTCTTTTTAAAGTCCCAGGGGTCGTGTTCGACGGAGATGGTTGGGAGCAGAATTGATTGGATGGCGCTGCTGCTCAACGGTACTGTGTAACGCTCTTCAGTGGAGCTGTTTTAGCGCCCGCGATCTTTCAGAGTTCTGACAGCCAGTGCATCGCCTGGCGCTAATTCGCACACAAAACTGATCGTAATTGATGGCTTACCTAACACATACGATGGTACCTCGTACAATATATATGTATCAGTACCACCGTTGCTTCTCGTTGATCTGTGAGCTCTACTTCGTTTAACTGTCACTACCAAGATGGAAACGCTCTGGGCATCTTGACTACTGTAGCCGATCAGCTTCTGTTTCCATATTCGACGTCTCCTCCTTGTAAAGGCTGACTCGAAGTGCACTAGGTCAGGCATGTAAATGTCTCTCTTGGAGATAACAACATCTCGTATGCTATTGGGATTTGAGGTGATTGCGCATACATGTTTATGTATTCAAAAATATCAATGCAGACCTTGAATCGCGTGGAACTCGATTCCAGAGAAGCCTCCGAAGTATGCCATTCTATCCGGCTTCTGGTGTCTAAAAGAAGAACAACTGCATGGCGGAACATCTTTTTCGTGTTACCCGGACATTTCTAAGTTCTTACCGAGAGCAATTTGTGCATGGAAGAAGAGAAGAAATGGATAACAAGCAGGTGTCCGCTTAGCAGTGCCGAGCTTCATCCGTAGGTATGCCTTCGGAAGGCTCATTAAGAGCCGTTTTGTCTCCACGTATGGGAACGCGCACAGTTAGGTCGTTGAGTTCATGCGTTGCGGCACACGTGGTTCTTGATACCGGTCGAGTTCAGCCACAATTCTTGGGCTAGGTACAGAATATTTTCTACCTCGAAGTCTTGCAGGTATGGCTAGAGATCATGATGGACTTGGAGACCTAATCACGTTGTTAGCCGTCGGACCATGACAATGTCTAGCTCATCAAGAAAAATTCAGAATAGACACTTTCGTTGAGGATAGACAATTGCAGACCACATGCCATGGATTGCATTCGTCTCAGTGCATGTGGGCTGCAGCTTTTATTACCCGCGTGCGTACCTTGCCTTAGATACAGACTTCGGTACTAGCTGTGCCCCAAGTCCACTTGTACATATGCTATACTATCCATGGTCCATGCCAGCGTTGGCATCAAAGACCTGACATGACCACGTACACTTGGAATAGGTTTGAAGCATGCAAACTGATATACCTAAATGGCACAAAAAGATTTAGGAAGATAAATAAAAACCGCCGTTTTCCACAATTAACGGCCGCAATAGTGGGGCCTCGCAGGAGAGGTGCCGAAACCATTAATTTTAGCGTTGAAAAAAAAATGCCTGGGCTTGCGGCTTGCCCTTAACCAAAGTTTTCCCTGAGTGGAATGCGCTCGGCTGCTAATCAAATCACCACACCACGCCTGCACAGTAGGTACCAGACCAGCAAAGTTGATAGCCCGCCGCTGAAAGGTCTGGCCGGCGCCGCATTTGGAACCACGTCAACCTCCCGCAGCTTGAGGTCAAGTCCAGCTCCAAACCTTTTCCACCCATCCCACCAAATCCTCGTCCGACCTTCAACCTCTCCTTGTCATCGCTACTTTTCACCAGTGCGCACTCACCATCAAGGCAAGCGACATTGACTGCACAGATTGCTCGCGACAAAGTCGGGCACGCGACCGATCATCAACAATCAACCAAAACGAGCTCTTGGCACCCGCGCGCAACTGGGGTTTTGGCGTGCTAGGTGGGAAGAGAAAACTGTGATTGAAGTGGTCTTTCCGAAGGTCCTACTCATTTTGCAAACCACCCCCGTCTGTCCATTCATTCATTCAATTCATTCACTCGCCGTGAATAATTTTGATGCGCCTGGCATTTTCATCCTGATTCGTCAAGCACCAAGTCGCAAGCCCACAGTAGTTTCTTCTTGCATTGCAACGTCGAGCCATTGTACATTCCTTCCTCGACACTCCATTGCACTGCTGCGGATTGAGCATCTTCTGGTGTGCGCTTCTTTGCATTGTCATCTGCATTCTGAACAAAGAGTCTGCGACCTCGCCCTTTGTTGCCATCGCCTGATCGTCGCGTCCTTGACCACCTCGATCCCTTACTGTTCGGCGCGTCCTGGAAGTCCAGGTGTACCTACAACAACCGCTTCGCCGACAACAACCATCATGGCCGAAGCTAACAGAAGCATCGAGTCAATCCTGGCTGCACTTGGTAAGTCTCTTTCCCTCGCTTCTCACAGTTTCCGTCCGTCCAGGCGCCGACCGCCTGGGCGCGTCTTTGTGTCGAACCCCTCACTGACCGCGCATCCGCAACGTCTTAGCAGCACAGCGACCTCCCACCACCTCGACTCCGAACCCGGCCCAGGCCCAATCTCCGTACCAGCAGACCCCGACCCCGGGTGCTTATCCACCCACCATGCCTCCTGGAGTTGCACCTCCTGCTGCCTATGGCGCAGGAGCCTATTCGCTGCCTCAGCCCTCTGCTAGCGGCAGCTTTGACCTGAGTGCTATCAAACCCGTCAACTCTGGAACTGTCAGTATTGCCGATGCTATAGCTCAAGCCAAGGCCTTTGCGACTGAAAAGGGAATCTCGTCGTATGACATCTCACGCGCGCCCCCTACGTACCAGCAGGGACATGACCCCCGCGCCGGTGACGGTAGACACTATAGATCCCGCTCGCGCTCGCCGCATGGTCGTGATACCTATCGTGACAACTTCAACCCGTACCGCGATGAGCGCCGTGATGACAGCCGCGGAAACTATGGCCGCAATCGTTCCGTCTCTCCTGGTGCCAATAGAGGTCGATCCTATGGCAGGGACTCTCCACGCGGCAACAGTGGCAGAGGTGGTGACGATGACACCGAGACCATCCAAATCGAGTCGAGCCTAGTGGGCCTGATCATTGGAAGACAGGGTGAGAACCTGCGTCGTGTTGAGTCCTCCACCGGTTGCCGAGTGCAGTTCATCACTGGCCCGGATAACCAGGGTCCTTTCCGTCAATGCAGAATCACCGGCCCTCGTGCAAGACGTGCTGAGGCCAAGGATGCCATCAACCGGATCATTGAAGACTCGGGCATGGGCGCTGTAGCCCGAGCTGACAACCCCCATGGTGCTGGCGGTAACCGCAATGCTCCTGCCGCCGCCGCCGCCGCCGCCGCCGCCGCCGCTGCTGCTGCGGCCCCGGCCACACTTAGAGAGGGTGAGGATGTCATGCAGATTATGGTGCCCGATCGAACTGTCGGCTTGATTATTGGCCGTGGAGGTGAAACTATTCGTGACCTTCAAGAGCGAAGTGGCTGCCATGTCAACATCACCAGTGAGTCCAAGAGTGTCAATGGTCTGCGACCTGTCAATCTTATCGGAACCCGAGAGGCCGCAGCCCAGGCCAAGGAGCTCATCATGGAGATTGTCGACAGCGACAGCCGCCAAGCCAACAATGGCGGTGGCGGCGGTGCTGGCGCCAAGATGGACCGCCCCCCTCGCAATGACCATGGTCGTACTAACGGACCCGGCGGTGATGACAAGACCAATGATGCCATCTTTGTTCCCTCGGAAGCTGTTGGTATGATTATTGGCAAGGGAGGAGAGACCATCCGAGAGATGCAGAACACTACCGGATGTAAGATCAACGTGTCCCAGTCCTCGGGTCCCGGCGAGACGGAGCGAGAGATTGGCCTCGTTGGATCCCGTGATGCCATTAGCAGAGCCAAGCGTGCCATCGAGGACAAGGTCGAGGCAGTCGTAAGTACAAGAACAGTCGTCTCACTTAGTCAGTATGCTAACCATGCTCCCCAGCGTCAGAAGAACAGCGGCGGCGGTGGCCGTGGTGGTGGCCGTCCTCCTCGACGTGACTACGACAACCCCAACTACTCTCAGGGAGGCAACAGCCAACACAGCCATGCGGCTCCTGGCCAAGCTCCCGCAGCTGCCAACGGCGCTGATCCCTATGCAGCTTGTAAGTTGTGGACCATTCCCCTCGACGGTTCCTGGCCAGTATACTAAACGATTACAGATGGCGGTTACCAGAACTACCTTGCCCTGTGGTATCAGGCACTGGCCGCCCAAGGTCAGGCTGGCGGCGAGGCACCCAAGCCTGCCGGACAGTAATGTCGAATTTACGATGCTCGGCGGCACAAACCTTGTACGTCTTGCGACCGATTCTGGCTCGAGTACATAATCTTGACGAGCGAGCGACACGTTACTTCTCACGACGTTTTCCTTTATTCCCTCAGTATAATGGATTCAGGGCATACCGACACATGATGTGATCGAAGATGGCGTTTTTGGTCTTTGTATAGTTGGAAGGCTCCGACTTTTCTATACCCCTCAACCGTCTGGGAGTTTTCCTTTGAACTTCCCGGGCGGGGTGAGCTTCGGCATATAATGGAACGGAACAGGTCTCTGAAAAGAAAAAAAGCTGTATACTTGTATAGTTCTGTGGTTACGGAAAAGTTCTCACGTAATGGCTTCATCTGCCACAAAACTCAATAAATCATGGACATTGGTTTGAACCCGGCCTCATTGGTGAATCGTGTGTAAATCGTCATTTCTATTCTCCTGTTATAGGCTCGTCACTGTTGTCTGCCCCTGCCATGCGCTATGCTGATTCCTGTCCTTCAATGCTCAAACTACCTTGATGGCCTATTTTTATACCCCGCCCTATTTTCTTTTTCTTTTCTTTTTCACCCCAAATGCTTTGATGCTAGGCTTGTTTCTTGAAAACTCTCATGTCCTAAAGACTGGATCTACTGGCTGAGGTCGTCACCCCAGACCTCCTTTGCGATCTCGACCTCGAGGCGGATCTTGGCCCACTGCTCGTCCTCGCTGAGCTCGTTGCCCTCCATGGTGCTGGAGAAGCCGCACTGGTGGCTGAGGCAGAGCTGGTCGAGGCCGCGGGGGCAGAACTGGGCGGCCTCCCTGAGGCGGCCGATGATGTCGGCCTTGTCGTCGAGGGCGGCCTTCTTGGAGGTCATGACGCCGAGGACGACGACCTTGGTCTCGGGCAGGTGGCGCAGGGGGGAGAAGTCGCCGGAGCGGGCGTCGTCGTACTCGAGGAAGTAGACGTCGACGTTGAGCTCCTTGAACAGGACCTCGGCGACGGGCTCGTAGCCGCCCTGGGCGAACCACTGCGACCGGTGGTTGCCGCGGCACAGGTGGATGCCGATGGCCATGTCGGCCGGGCGCTTCTCGATGGCCTTGTTGATGAGGGCGGCGTACTGGCGGGCCAGGACGTTGGCGTCGCCGTGGCGCTTCTCGGCCTCGGCGCGCATCTGCGGGTCGCACAGGTAGGCCAGGTTGGTGTCGTCGAGCTGGACGAAGCGCACGCCGGCGGCGTACAGGTCGGCGAGCTCCTCCTGGTAGACGCGGGCCAGGTCGTCGAAGAAGGGCTCGAGGGTCGGGTAGGCGTCCTCGGAGATGGTCTCGCGCGAGTTGCGGAAGTGGATCATGGTGGGCGAGGGGATGGCGACCTTGGTGGTGACCTTGCCCGCGGCGCCGGCGGCGGCGATCTGGGACTCGAGGTAGTGGAAGTCATCGACCTGGATGGGCTTGGGGTGCGAGATCTTGTCGACGACGACGAGGCGCGGGGGCATGGTGCCGCCCTTGGACACGTTGGTCGACTGGAGGGCGCCGCGCTTCTCGACGCCGGCCAGGTTCACCAGGTAGTCGATGTGGAACCACTCGCGCCTGAACTCGCCGTCCGTCACGGCGCGGAGGCCGGCGTCGATCTGCTTCTTGACCACGTCGGCAATGTGCTTGTCCTCGAGGCTCTTCAGGTCGGCCTGGGAGAGCTCGCCGCTGGCAACCTTCTCGCGGGTCGCAAGGATGTCCCTCGGCCGCAGAAGGGAGCCGACCTGGTCGGCGCGGTAGACGCCAGTAGGGAGAGGCATGATGTGGACGGTGAGTCTTGACACTTGTAATGGAGGTTTATATCAAGAGAGCGTCGAGTATATACACTTCAGCCTCGGACGTGTATAGCCAGAGATGTGACGTGTAGACTTGTAAGGTAGAGGTAAAAAAAAAAATTAGGAAGAAGGGAGAACAACTCAAAGCTGAGAAGTCACGACACAAGATTTCTTCCAACCAACACAGCTGAACCCAGCGATTTCGGTCTCGGTATCATGCTTCCCACATGAGGGGCCCGCGTGCGCGATGGGCTCGGTCTATTTTCCCAAGGGACCACCCCACCTAACCTATTTACTGTTCTTACCCGGCAATGTCAAGCAGAATGTGCCGCGATCTCCACTGGCCGGCGGAGTCAGTAGGTCGCGAGCCAGGGGAATGCCCCCGGCTAAAAAGAGAAAGAGGGCGAATCGAATTATGGCGACTGTCCTTGGCTGGATGATGGGAGGCGGGGGACCCTCATCCTTCTGTCACTTTCCCACGAGAAGAAGTGCCCCTCGACCTCGAGATTCCCCGTTTCGGCTGGCTGCAGGGACGGATGAGGGACCCTTTTCTTCTGGCCGGGCATCGTACCATTAGACGTAGGACTATATGGTATGCAGCGCGTATATCCATACGACTCATTGACTGGAGTACGGGTACATTCTTTCGGCGAGCGGCAGGATCCCAAAAGGCTCTGTGGCATCCGCTGCTTTGAGTGGTTCCAACGGCCTGGATCATGCAACCGAGAAGTGGAAGACCGCGGGGCTGGCGACTCGAAGATGCACTGATGCAGAGATGTGAGGGTCCCACGTGCAGCCGCGCTACTGCAAGCGGGTGCAAGCGGGTGCAAGTATCGCCGCTACGGCAATTGGTTAGGTAGGGAGCTTTTGGGGGAGGATCTCGAAGAAAATCGGGAATTACCTAGATCGGAGGCAGGTTACTGTTTTCTTGCTAACCTACCATAGATCATCGCCTGTCATGTGTGGCATAGGTAGAGGCAGGTCATGAATCGTGCCATAACAAGACCGGTGTACTAAAATACAATCAATGCAGATGTGTACAGAGTATGCCACGGAATTATATGTATGCGTGGGACAGATATAGCCGCCAATTCGGACAGTTGGCCTTGTTCAGTAAAAGCAACGACATGTCCGCTCTTCATGTCTTCTTTACGGGTTAGAGTAGTCATGTGGCCATGGATAGGATTTGAACATTGTCTCTCTCAGTATAGAGGCAGCTGTTGTCTGGCAGGAACAATTTTCCAAGATGATGAAAACAATTGATTTGGTGTCGATATGATTTCACCATCTCGGCCGCCCAAGAGAAATACAGATGAGGCAGGTATGTAGGAAATCGGACGAGATGACGTAGAAGCCTTATCGATAGTCAATACAGATCAGAGCGCAAGGCGACCTCGCGCATAACAAAATGCTTTACATCGGACTTTTTTACTTCGTACTTCGTAGTTCACACAGCATACCATAGATTGTGTGTGCAGCTTAGAATCTGCTCTGCTTGTGCATCGTGGGTTGACTTCTATCTAGCATCAAGCTAACCAACTGTCCTTCACTAACAATTTAGCATTCAAAGAGCTGGCGGATCTTCACGGGATTCTGTAGGAAGGCATTCAGATTGCCCTATTATTACTGCGTACCGTGCATTGTCATGAAAGCGTTATTCAAGTCATCATCCATCGACACCTCGGATTCAGACTGCAGGAAACAAATTTAACATACTTATGAATTATTTTCCTAATTGTCTTTTGGTTTGTGTTTTGATAATGCAAATAGAAAAGAAGCATATACGTACCTTGATTTACCTTGCGGCTTTGTGTCATGTAAGCAGCAGGCACCTAAATAGAGTTGGCCTTGGTGAGATCTCCAGCGATTGGCTGCCCAGGACTCCGCACCGACACTTCCAAGTCCAGATCCAAACCACTCTCTACGGTAGGTACGCTTTTAGCACGCTGCACCTCAGTAACCAGTAATCAGCTCGGCCGTCATCACTTCGTCTATCACCATTGTGTATCATCGATTTCTGTAAAAACAACAAAGACAGCCTTCATCTAGGCAGCTGCCCGCCATGTCGAGCGCGAACCAGCTCTTCCTCTTGGCCGACCACATCAAGCTATCGCTGCTGGAGCGGCAACGAGCCAAGAGCCTCAACCTCGACGCAGATTCCAACGACGGCCACATCTCCCGGTCGCTCGAGCAATTTCGAGATGGACTCGAGACCCTGGAGAAGGAGCAGGCGAGGCTAGAGGCGGCGGGCGATGAGGATGGGGCGCTCACGATAGGCGACAACCTGCCCGGTCTCCAGCAGCAGTTCAAGGACCTGCAGTCGCAATTCCACGGCTTCTCGTCGCCCGATACCGACTCGACGCTGACCCATCCCAACGACCCGGCCCTCGCGGCCGACTTTGCGCACGCCCAGACCTCGCCCAGGGACATGCAGTCGTCCCTCCGGCCCAAGGGCGTGCAGCGCACCCCGTCCAAGACGGTCCGCTTCTCCGACAACCCGTCGTCGAGCGACAACGACGGCGGGCGCGACCCGGACCTCGAGGCGCAGCTGTTCGGCTCGCGGTACACGGATAACCCGAACGGCGACTCGGCCGGCTACCAGGACGACATCGACTCGCGCAACATGGACAACCAGCAGATCCACGCGTACCACCAGCAGATCATGGACCAGCAGGACGCGCAGCTCGACGCCCTGGGCGTGTCCATCTCCCGGCAGCGCGAGCTCAGCATGCAGATCGGCGACGAGCTCGACGACCAGGTCGCCATGCTGGACGAGGTCGACGTCGTGGTCGACCGCCACCAGGGCCGCATGGACCGCGCCCGGCGGCGCGTCGACAAGATCAGCAGGACGGCCAGCGACAACAAGCAGATGGTCGCCATCATCGTCCTGATCATCATCCTGATCTTGTTGATTGCGCTGTTGAAGTAGGAAAAAAGGTCTGGGTCTCGGTCGCGCCGGAAGTGTGTATATTGCATGAGCGATACATGCCAATTTCTGCCTTTGGGGGTTGTCACTTTTGAGAAGCACATGTTTTGTCAGGATGGATTTGGCTGACACATTTTAACTGTATAGCATCGTGGGCGTTTGGGCGTTATCATAGCACTTGTATTCTTCTCTTGAGATCAGGCGTCCTTGAATGCCATCTTATCTCTTAACTGACTTGCTCCTCTAACTTGCCAATATTTCGACATATCGTGTCAACAGGAAACATTCGTACAAACACGGCCATCATCGTTGATTGGGCATACCAGTTTGTGAGCTCAGTAGGGACTCTCTGGAGCCATAGGACTCATGATCGAGCTGTCTAGTCTCTCGCATATTCATAGGACCGTGGATACCTGTGTTTGACTTGCCAAGAGGCAATCAACGATGTGCGCCAACACAGTCACTTATCAAGGCTTCAATTCTCTGGCCAACCAATGAGATTTGGAAGATGCAAATGCAATTGTATTAAGGCGTGTTAATGTCTCGATCTGCCCCTCAGATCAGAGGCATACGCCTTCCAGACGCTACCCATTGTGTTGTTGATATGATTTCCGAACATGCGGTTGCCTCTACAACAAAGGCCAAAATATACTACTTGTGCTACAGATTTCTCCTTCTCTCCTTTTTCGTTCATCTCTCTTACTTGTTCTGCTCGGCGTGCTTCTTGGTCTTCTCCTGCAGGGTCTTGATGTCGTCCTTGTTCTCGCGGTCGGCCTTGACGGCCTCCTCGCTGTTGGAGGCCAGCTCGGCCTTCCACTCGCCCTTGCCGCTCTTGTGCTTGTTGAGCGAGTCCTGCTTGTGCTCCTCGTGCTTGGCGTCGGGGTCGTCTGGATGGTTGGGGAGGATTGATTAGCTAACGCGCTCAAGGGGATTGGGGACTGTTGCTGGCTGCGCAAGCCTGGCGGTGCAGGTGGGATGTCAGAGCAGCGTGGGCAAGCATGGGACGTACGGATCGAGTCCTCCTTGTGCCTCAGGATGGCGGTGCTGGCGATGCTTCGCGACGCCATGGTCTGTCTGCTGGCCATCATGGCGGCGGGGCGGAAAGCCGAGAGGAAGGTGCGGGAGGCCATTGTGAATGATGGTGTGTTTAGTGGTGGATGGAGCTCTGGAGGTGATTGGCGACAGGAGTCTGGTGGTTATCAATTGGCTTGATAGAGGTAGATTTGTTTACGATGTTTCTTCTTTTGAAAGTTCCTTGCAGAAGTAGAATTGAGAGAGAGCTTTTTGTTATTAGGGAACAGCTAGACAAAGGTTCGAGCCGACCGACCTATGAGCTGCCGGGCAGAAGGGAAACAGATGCGGCTTATTGGACGGGAATGGCCGTGACGTCACTATATCTACTGTCCTGCGTTAGACTTCCGCCGGGCGGGTTTGGTACAGTATGACATAGCGAAGAGCTCAAGAGTTCAGAGTCCAGCGAGTCCAGCCTCCACTGTAAAAAGAGGCGCCCCGCTGTGAGAAGGACGCATGCGGCCTAGTACGGCAATTGGAGATGCTCGTTCATCCTCGGTTGTGACGAGAGGCACGCAATTACGAAAGCACGCGAGGCAGATCGATATATTCCAGGTTCTCTTCCCGGCTACCAACCAAATTTCATCTCCAGTCTCGATCGCATGTGACGATCTTTTGCGTATCTGATGACAAAGACTGGCCGACTGGTCACCACTCTTGACGACTCTTGTTACTCGAGTTCATCCCAGAGACCTGTCGAGGCCAATACTGTAACAGAACAGGTAAAGATCTGCATGTGCGCATATTCAATACAAAATGCCATCGACTTTATGACTGAGATGCAAATGGTGACAACAGAAATCAAAAGTGCTATCTTCGGGAGCTGGCGGCGAGCTGCTGACTTTTAAATACCAAAGAAGCTTAAAAAAAATATGTTCTGTTATACCACCAGTAATCTCTCTCATGCTACAAACTCTCCCGCCAATCAGATCGTCTTGCTCGACTATACCCTTGTTGAACTTGGTACACCACACGTCTCGACTCATCGACTCCTGGCCCACAACTCCCACCGATGGAGCCTGTCACTCAGCCTCAAGAAGCTTCATCTCATGTTTCGGCGCTGTCTGGGTTGGCCCCGAGCTGGACCCTGTGATCACCATGCGATCTCTCCTCGGCAACTCTTCCGTTGACCTGGTCACCGTCAACCAGTAAAGAGCATGTCCATCTCGGCGCGATACGCCAGCTGAGAAGCTGTCCAGGACGTATTCTCCCGACTCCCCTTTCATCTCCATCGCACCTGAGGCCGGCATGGTTGCATGGAATCCATAGATCTTCACAGGGGACTGGTGAGATTTGGTTGGCACTGCTCCGTGAAACCGACCAGTGGGCTCTTGTCTTCGATAGGTCTGCAGTCGGCACCACTCTATTTTCTACATAAGTAGCGAGCGCGAAGCATGTAATACACGTCTTGTTTCTCTCAGTGAACACAGCCTCTAAATTTGTTGCTAATCATTCTCTTATCGATCCGTGATCGACTTGCATTCATTTCAATTCCCATACGACGATCACGGGTCTGGTCACTCTTTTTTCCAACAACCATAATAATACCATATACAAGATGCTTTCTACAACTCTCCTCAAGGCGGTCCTCGTCCTCGCCGGCGCCCGCTCCATCACCGCGTCCCCCCTCGACATACCCTCAGAGCACTTTGAGATCCTGGCCATGCGCGCCTCGTCCACCGTCGACCCCAACGCCGTCACAAACGTCAAGTGTACCGACCCCAACGTGTAAGCATTCCACAGTCCAACCCATGTTACTCTGTCTTCATGACATGTATACTGATTCTCACCAAAAAGAAACATCGTCTTCCACGACCAGAACGTGGCCGAGCTGGGCATCTGCGGCGGCATCGCGGGCACCATCACCAAGTGCGGCGGCGCCCCCGCCAGCACGACGGGCCAGTCGGGCACGGCGCTATTCACCCTCGACGCTGCAACCAGCGGCGCCACCATCAACATCTCCAAGGGCCGCTGGGAGGGCTGCATCCGCGCCGCCAGGGCTACCTGCCCGACCGGCAGCATCAGCGGGACTTGTGTCGGAGGCGCCTCGACTGGAAATGTCGACTTCACCCTCGACAACCCGTAGATGGTGGGGAGACTCGAAGACGGAGAGGCTTTGATGTGACGTGTTGGTATACACAAGGAATTAATCAAACGTCGAGGAAAAGTTTCATCGTTTTAAACTACTTCCGGCTGTACTTGCTCACTCAACAAGACTCTTTCTGGCCACGGCGATGCTACGCCGCTTGTCAATCAACAGTGTCGCTCATCATAACTCACATCGCGGATTATAATAGTAGAGGACGATTATAAATTACTAAACCATTTCAAAAACATTATGTTCTACAGAGTGATGACTTGGGTCGCTTGGATATCCGCGGCTGAGAATCCCAACATGCACTCCTAGTCGCCATTGACGAAAGCCCACCCTTGAGTTGCCTCGGACCAGACCATCAAGTCCTCTCTCAGTACAACTAGCTCGACCAGAGCGCTGTCGCCAGCAGCGACTTCGACCTTTTGAAACGCCCTCAACAGCTTGGGCGGCTCGTCGGCCGCCTCGGGGTAGCCCACGTACAGCTGGACGACCTGTCTCGCATCGACCAGTCCGTCATTCTTGAGCGTAGCCCTGACCGTCACGGCGCTGTCGTTCTCCGCCGCCGCCGTCGTGCAGTGCAGAGAGAATTCCGAGTACGTCAGGCCGTGGCCGAAGGGGAACAGGGGCTCGACGCCGCTCTTGTCGTAGGCCTTGTACCCCACGTACAGGCCCTCGGAGAAGGGGACCTCGATGTCCGTGATGATTTGGATCGCATCCTCGAGCGCCGCGGGGAACGCCAGATGGTCGCAGGCACAACGTATACATCTTTCAAGGTCTGGGATACCACCCCAGTCAGTTTTGTGCAGACGCCCGAGCATCGTAAAGGCTTTTTGTATTCGGTTGCATTCTCAGCCGACGGCAGACAGATTGGAACAGGCTCAGTCAACGGCACCATCAAGATATTGGAGCCATCGGGAAACTGCATACATACACTATCCACTGGTGCTGCAGTAAGATTACGCGCCTTCTCAAACGATGGCCAACAGATTGCGGCAACCTCTGGCCGTTCCGTAATGATATGGGATGTCACTTCAGGTAATTGCTTCTTTAGATTTGAGAACCCTGGGGAAGCCCGACCTGCCGCCTTCTCCGTCGACGGTCAGCGAGTTGTGGTAGGCATCTCTGGCGAAACCGGTAGTTTGCAAGTTTGGGACATCACATCAAGCGATTGCACGCATAAAATTGGGTTCGGAACTCATGTAGATGCAGTCGCCTTCTCACCTGATAGCCGATACATTGCATCGGGCGATGAAGAGAGCGTTCAGATATGGGAAGTTGCTTCAGGCACTTGCCTGCGGACACTAAAGACTGGTCAGAGAGTACCGAGAGCACCAATAGATTCACTCGCCTTCTCGAACGATGGCCGGCGAGTCATAGTGGTATGCCGAGAACGGACTTTCGCGGGCCACTGAGTTGGATTGCCGAAATGGATGATGATCAACGAGCCGCAATTGGCTTGGGCGACAAAAGCTTCAGCTTATGGGGCATTACTCGAGATGCTTTGTGGATAACCTTGAATAGGAGCCCAGTTCTGTGGTTGCCACCGGGATATCGACCATACTCAGGAAGCTACGTTGTTTACGAATCGACCGTTGTGATTGCCACTGCCTCAGGCACGGTTCATGGCATACGGTTTTACTGATAACAACAGCATCGCTTTGGCCCCATAGGTCTTCTCGGCGCACGCTTCTTTCATATAGGTAATCTACTGTGCTTCTCTTCCTTGAAGGGTAAAGATCCCAGGTAATCGAATGAACGCATTATAGTCAAAGCAAGCTTTTGGAAGCTTGTAAACTCAGGGTTGACCAGCGAATGAAGTGACTATTACAAGCTCAAATTACATCGAAACTCAAGACTCAATTGAGCTTGGCCTGACTCTTGAACGTGGACGCGGGTACCTAGTCCAGGTGATTTGCGTACGGGAATGTTCGCTGCGACTCAGAAATACCTGAAACTATTTGACGCAGTGGATTTGATGCTCGTAGCTCCGCTTCTGATGATCTCGCTCCAATATCTACCTACACATACTTTTAGCACTCGCAACTCAGTTCAGAGCCCGCTTACAGACTACTTACTGGCGATCTTGGCACTGGTAACTCACGTTGTACTACGAGCACATCATCAACTGTGCCAGTATTCTCTGACCAGGACGTCCTGTGTTGGCAATATTTCAACGACGAATGCCTCAGACGCGCCGCTGGCGGTGAGACGACGTCCTGTATCGAAATTCGAGAGGGAGATGCCTGCCCGCAGCCCCCGTCGGCCGCTACTGGATAGATAATGGGGGCCCCGATAATTGACGTCGGGGTACCCCGAGAACCGGCGATAGGCCAAGCCGGTGATCCTGGACCTTGGGTGTTCACGCCCAATCTGTCAATATTAAGTCGCCGGTGTACGTCTCTTTCAGATTCATTGGATACTTGCGTCTCAGGCCCACAATGGAGAATCCGGGGAACGACGAGGTGTCTTTAGTTGGCGGCAAATCAATGTGAGTGGCGTCGAGCCTCAAGCCCCCAACCAAGTAGTACTGATATCGCTCATATGAGATCCGGACTTGTTTACTAAAGTTGACCCGCCAGTATCAGTAAAGCGTGTCTAGCATGTAGAAAAGTCAAGATGCGATGCCGCCCCGGCGGCGGGGACGGCTCGAGTTGTCAGAGATGCCTGCGCAAGTCCCTGGACTGCGTCTACCGTGATCACCGGCGGGGCAGGAAGCCAGGGACCAAGTCAGTCTTCTCTCCGGCCTTCAAAATGATGATCCCGATTGACTTGCTTTGAAAGGATCTCGAAAATAAGAACCCCATCCAGTACTTCGGTCTTGACGCCGTCTCGGCCAGAACAGGCCGAAAGTGACGATGCCATATCGGCAGCCACACCCCAAGCTCAGACCGTAGAGAGAGGCACGGACTGGGAGACGGGCACGTTGCAGCCTTCTGGCTTATTGAATCATGTTGCTACCGAGGGCAGATTCAGTCTTCAGAGTATCCTCAGTCCTCAAGGGTCGAGCGTCTCTGACGCGCTGAATGAAAATGCAACTGCTTCCTTTACGCCGGAAGATCCTGTTCAGCTTGGGCACATCAATCTCTCTATTGCCGAGTCCTTGTTTGATAAGTATGAATATCAGAAACATCATAATCGGATCGGTACTGACAAGAAGTCAGTTTCATCAAGGTGTTGAATCCGTATATCAGCCAGCTGGACCCAGTCCTCCATACATTTGACTATGTTCGGAAGCGATCGTCCTTTCTCTTCACGGCGATTCTGGCAGCGGCTGCCAAGTCTTTCAACACGGCCTTGTATCCAGGCCTGCATGGGTACGCTGAGAGTCTCTTGGCCGACAATTTCCGGCTTGGGAGGAAATCCATTGAGATCGCGCAAGCCGTGCTCATTCTCACATACTGGAAAGAGCCAGAGGATACGCGCGCTTGGATCTTTCTCGGATACACGATACGCATGGGCATGGACCTGGGCTGGCATAGACTGGCTCCCTATGCTGCTTGCGAGCAGCTACCGTTGACCGAGACCCAGAAACGGGAAACTCGAAACGTGCAGCGAACATGGTATATCTTGTTCGTTTATGACAGGAGGTGAGTATATATGGTGGTGAGGAAATTGGCTGGATGGTCCCCAAACTGATACATCCACAGCATAAGTTTGCAGACTGGCAAGCCATGGATGATCGAACGCAGCACCTTTATCGAATCCATCGAGTCGTGGTGCAGGGACTCACTAGCCACCGACAACGATCGACTCCTGGGTGCATTTGTCACTCTGCGCCTTTTGAGCTCCGAGGTGTTCAAGTTGCTCGGCCCAAAGTCTTCCAAGGTGGTCAGTGGCCCGCTGCACAGTATAGAATCTCTCCTGGCCATTATCAAAATCCGCATCGAGGAGTGGGAGCAAAGATGGATACACTGCGTCAGTTCAGGTAAGTCATAGAAACAAGGCCTTGTGGTCATCAACGTAGATTGCTAAAGTAAAAGCTTAGATACTTGTCATCCATTCTTGATACGATTCTACGGAACACACTTGAGGCTGCAGCTATTCTCACTACCACTACAGGAAGTGCTGGCCTCGTCCGACCCAGACATCTCGACAAATCTCGAAGTATTGTGGGTAAGCTATTCGAGCGCAGTCGAGATGCTCCATTTGATCAATCGCTCGGCTTCATTTCTTTACTTTGCTCAAGACTCGATACATGTCATGACAGCATATAGCGCAACGTTTCTCATCAAGGTGCGAAACTCGTCTAGCTCATACTTCACTTCCCTACTGACTGTACCTCTCAGCTCCTTCTATCTACACACGAAAGCGTTGCAGGGCAGATCGAGCCTCAGGTTAGCACCGCCATTGCAACTGCGGCCCGTGTATTCTCACAGCAAGCCTCGCCGCCTGGATCGAGCTGCACGTTGCAGGCTAAATTTCTGGAGAGGATCATGTCCGATTTTGAGACGATGAGGCAGGAACAAAGACTTCAGAAGAGTCAGGCCCGCACGATAGAGGACAACACGCATACAGGTAATAATTTTCCACTGCTAGATGAGAACGGGACTTCGCGACTAGCAGAGACAGTATGTCAGGATGTGACCTCTATCGACGATATAGATGATCGAAACGGATTGCACCCGGTCAGACAAGAGTTTTCCTTTGCCGAAGACGAGATGTGGGCTGATATGTTTGCAAACGCCGGATTCAACTATCAAGAAGGCGTTTTCTTTGCTTGATTATAAACGTTATCGAGGTTTGGAAATGTCAATCGACTCGAGAACGTCTGTAGAAGCTGTAAACATAGCCTACAATGATTTGAAACAATAGCAAATAAGTAAATCGGCCATGAAGAGTTCAGACTTGGAGGACCGCTTCAGGAATTTCCAGTATTGATGGAGACCTCAATCGATCGAGTACACCCAGATAAGAGTATTCGTGTCTCCATTTCTCGGTCTCCGAGCACCGCGCAGCCATTGAATATAGCAGCGCGGTCCTCGATCATTATAGCGTGGTGCCTTGCCAGTCCAGTGATGGTACACCCTGAAAGTGTTGAGCTCATCAACCCCCATCTCAGCAAGTATCTAGTATCACCAAGCAATGACTGATCCGCCATGGGCACCGATGAAGTTTCACAGTTTTCCCTCCCAATCCACAACTGTCCACTCTTGCCTGCCGGCTTAGGAAGTACGTAACACACACGGATGCAAGGTACATGGCATAGGAATCAACGGTTTTACCTAACATGAGCGTCGTCGACCCGGACTATCGGGTCCACCCGTTGGCATATAGTGGTGTAGTGTAGTAGTATCTAGAAAGGCGACGACGAAGCTAAGGAGAATCTGATAAGGAAATACGACAATGTATTGCTGATCGTGGCACACTTTGTCCCATGTGGCATGACGTTTAGAGGATAGTATAATTCCAGTATCCCCCAAAAAAGAGCTCCAAAAAGCAGATCGCCCCGGCAATTGGGTGGTGCGGGCATCCGCAAGCCCGCGCACCGGGATGGTGAGCAATTGGCGCTGGATTGCGTGATCGCGCAACCCGACCGTTTTACCCCTCGCCAATCTCAACCACTCAGAAAACTGCCCCCAGAATCGGAAGGAAGTCGTGCAATGAGGGAGAGATTTAGATTGAGATGGCGCGATGATGCAATTTTCTTGGGATCCGGTTGCGGGTTTTGGATGGGTTTCGACTGGAATATTAAAGATGTGGCATTCGGACGACGACTTACACATCTCGATTTCTTCCCATCTTCTATCTAGCACTCACCAGTTCCCCTCTCTTTACCTTTGCGATTGAGTATAGTCATACCCGAGCTTTGAACTGTTCATTATACCCATTATCCAAAAAAGAGCTCTCAAAATAAAGTCAAAATGGCACCCACCGCTGTGGAATACGAGCCGGAATCCGGCTACATCCAGAAGCTCAAGTCCAGCATCAAGAATGTGAACAGAGATGTCTTCCCAGATGGCTTCAAGAGCACTGGTACGTACCACCACTTATACCCCGGCATCTGAATGCCGTCCAGGTGCTAATTGAACACAGGTCAACACCCTCCCCAATACGACCTGATCTACCCATACAGCGACTTTCCCAAGCACATCGAAGGTCCGACCGCCTGGAAAGCAGAGGACTACGCCAATAACCCCGAGCGATGGGTTCACCAGTTCTCAGAGGCCGAGATTGCTGAGCTCTCCGCCGCAGCCGACAGATTCATGGAGCTGCAGCTGCCATTGACCGGCATCACCAAGGACAACTTTCCCCTGCCCAACCTGGCACCCTCGCTAGCCGCCATGCGCCGCGAGATGCTGGACGGCAAGGGATTCATCCTGTACAAGGGTTTCCCCGTCGATGTCTGGGGCAACCACAAGTCTGCCGTCGCCTACATGGGCCTCGGCGCCTACATTGGCTACCCCGTCTCGCAGAACGGCAGGGGCCACATCCTCGGCCACGTCAAGGACCTCGGGGAGGACAGCACACAGATCGACAAGGTCCGCATCTACAGGACAAACGCCCGCCAGTACTTCCACGCCGACGACAGCGACGTCGTCGGCCTCCTGTGCATCGCCCGGGCCGAGTTCGGCGGCGAGTCGGACGTGTCGTCGATCCACACCGTCTGGAACATCCTCCAGGCCGAGCGGCCCGACGTGGCCGAGCTGCTGGCCAAGCCCATCTGGTACTTTGACCGCAAGGGCGAGGTGTCCGAGGGCGAGGAGCCGTACATCCGGACGTCGGTCTTCTACCTGGAGCCCAAGGACCCGGAGAACCCGGAGCGGGAGCAGCGCGTCTACTGCAAGTGGGACCCGTACTTTGTGCGCAGCCTGACGCGGTTCTCGGACGCGGGCATCATCCCGCCGCTGTCGCCGGAGCAGGTCGAGGCGACCGAGATCCTCGAAAAGACGTGCGACCGGGTCAAGCTGCACATGATCCTGCAGGTCGGCGACATCCAGTTCGTCGCCAACACGCACACGCTGCACGCCCGGACGGCCTACCGCGACTTCGGCCCCGACTCGGGCAAGCCCCGGCGCCACCTCATGCGCCTCTGGCTGGCCGTGCCCGAGAGCGAGGGCGGCTGGCGGCTGCCCTTCTGGGACTCCAAGGAGAAGAAGAGGGGAGGCATCCAGGTCGACGACACCCCGCCGGTCGCCAGGCTCGATGCCGACTAGAACAAGTAAAAGAAGAAGAAAAAAAATTGTAAAATCACGGAAAGCCAGAAGCAGTTAGTTTTGATACCATAGTTGGCGTTGCAAATGTATGATGTTTTAAGTCACACTTTTATGCCCGTTGCCATTGTAGACTTGTAGGATGTCGTTTCGTGAAATGGTTTATGTTCAGGAGCAATGAGTCCATGACTCAGTATAGAACTCGAACCTGGGGATGTTACTGAATCCCTTTGATTAAACTGTGGTGGATTATCGTATGAGTTGCGTATGTTGTGCAAAGTGATATGTGTACCGAAGATTGTAGTGTTGATACTGTGGTTTTCAGCTGTTGGGGGTCGCCGATTATAGTTACATTCATTTGTGTTTAGTGCAGATACGCGCCACGGACTTTCCAGGATAGTGGGATAGGTGGGCACCAGCCACTGCCTAGAGAGCTAACCTAGCTGACAGCTCCACTGGCCGTCCTCGCAGCCAGTGACGACAGTTGAGAGAGCCACTTGGGGAGCTTCCCAGCATTCGAGGTCCGTCGCAAGACAACAGGATGTTAATCGTGGCCATTCAGCAACCCAAGTTCTGATCATGGCTTTGCTTATGGTATGCGAAATCAGACCCCTCCAGGGTCTCCGACTGCCTTTTCTACCTCACAAGCTAACGGGGAGCAGTGGAAAGCATTCGACTTCTTCGAAGTCAGCCAGGTCAAGCTTGGCGACGACGAGACACGATCCTTCTTCGAGAACAACGAAATATCGAGCGTCTGTTCCGGCTCCGACAGCCTGTTTCTGGGCACCTTCGATGGATATGTCCGCATCATCGGGGCCAGCTGGAAGATCGCCCGCAGCTTCCAGGCGCACGAGACCGGCAGGATCACGCACATGCGCCAGGTCGAGGGTACCAGCTTGCTTGTGACCGTGGCCGAGGACCTCAGCAACGAACCAGTGCTCAAGGTATGGGCGCTCGACAAGCCGGTCAAGAAGACGGGGCTGCCCACCTGCCTGAGCACGCTCAGCATCAGCAACGGCCGCAAACAGTTTCCCATCTCGGCTTTCACGGCCGTCGACGACCTGTCGCAACTTGCCGTCGGTTTCGCGAACGGCTCCGTGACGCTCATTCGTGGCGACCTCATCCACGACCGAGGAACAAAACAGCGCACGGTGCACGAGTCGGAAGAACCAGTCACGGGCGTCGAGTTCGTGTCCGAGGCAAAGGTCACCACATTGTTTGTCGCCACGACTGCTCGACTGCTCAAGCTCGTCGTAAACGGTCGAGGCCAAGGCCAGCCCCCCAAAACAGTCGAGGATTCGGGTTGCGCTGTAGGATGCATGACGCTCAACAAAAAGACTGGAGACATCATCGTGGTAAGAGACGATGCCGTCTATTACTACAACCTCGATGGGCGGGGGCTGTGCTTTGCCAACGATGGAACAACGACTCTGGCCGCCACATATCAGAACTATGTCGCCCTCGTCTCCCCACCTGCATCATCAAAGAACGGCGACTCGGACAACCTGCGCAGACGGTTTGGCAGCGGCGGCGCCGATTCCCTCTTCAGCGCATCGAATTTCACCTTAATCGACCCTACCTTGCAAATCATCGCACACAGCCAGGCCCTGATCTCAAAACCGCAAGCTCTTTTCGAGATTTGGGGCGACCTGTTCATTCTGACTCAGGACGGCAAGGTATGGCATTTGCCTATGTTGTTCTTTCCGGTATATACTAATGGGGTATTAGATCCACAGATACCACGAGAGGTCCCTCCAGCAAAAATTGGACTTGCTCTACCATCGGAATCTGTTTCCTCTAGCCATCAACTTGGCCAAGAAAGCCGGCATGGATGAACAACAACAAAATGTCATATACCGAAAGTATGGTGATCACTTGTACCAAAAAGGAGACTACGAAAGTGCCATGGCGCAATACATCCAGGCCATCGATAGCACAGAACCTTCTCAGGTCATTCGCAAAGTAAGAATCTCACTATGCTCTCATGATCCGCCTGTTGCTGACCCATCAAGTTTCTTGATACCCAACGCATACATAATCTTATTCAGTATTTGGAGGAGCTACACGAGCATCACAAAGCAACTGCCGATCACACAACACTTCTTCTCAACTGCTACGCCAAGCTGAAGGACGTAGAAAAGCTTGAAAAGTTTATCAAATCAGAAGGCGACCTCAAGTTTGATACAGATACGGCCATTGCCATGTGCAGACAAGGTGGCTACTATGAGCAGGCTGCATACCTCGCGACTAAGCACGGCGAGAATGAGCTCGTAGTCGATATCCTCATCGAGGACTCCAAGAGCTACACCGACGCCCTGCATTTCATTTGGCATTTAGAGCCCGAAGCCGTAAGTCACAATCATGCACCCCGAGTAGAAGAGATTTCCTCAACTGACGACAAATCAGGCGTATACCTCCCTGCTGAAATACGCACGCGTCTTGCTTGAGCATTGCCCATCAGAAACAACGCAGTTATTTATCGATTACTATACAGGAAAGTATAGACCGATGATACAGATTCCGCAGGTTGAAGACGAAGAAGCATCTGGTGGACCACTGCTGGGAAATGCGTTGGGAGGACTTGCAGCAGGTACCGCGAGTGCAGTCCACAACCTTACCAGTCTCCTACCGCTGCCCTACATGAACACATCCTCGATTGCCAGTCCTTCGCCAGCTGGGACCAAGGACCAATCTGCAGGAAATATCGACGAAGCCCGAAACACCATCGATCCGGATATGATCGAGCCGCCCAAATATACGCCACCAGCACCGCGGACAGCATTCTCTTCCTTCATTGATCATTCCGACGAATTCATCATCTTTCTCGAAGCATATCTGAAGGATGAGTCGCTCAAGGATTCGAATAAATCAGACATATATACCACACTCTTTGAGATGTACTTGCACAAAGCTAGCGAGAAGAAGGGTGAAGCTCGAGAGGAATGGGAGCAGAAGGCCAAGAAGCTGATTTCTGGGCGCGACCTGCCCATCGAGAACTCCAATGTTCTGCTCCTTTCGCACTTGTCTGATTTCAAAGACGGCACAACATTGGTGAAAGAACAATCCGGTTTGCTTTTCGACATTTTCCGCTCTTACACCGGTGCCAAGGACACGCGCGGCGCGATCAAAGCACTTCGGAAATACGGTCCCGAGGAACCACAGCTATACCCTGCGGCGTTGGCATACTTTACTTCTGATGCCAAGATCCTTGATGAGGTTGGCCCAGAGGAGCTCGCAAATGTGCTCCGGCGTATTGATGAGGACAGCCTGATGGCTCCGCTACAGGTAATTCAGACACTAGGTGCCAATGCGGTCGCGACAATGGGCATGATCAAGCCTTACCTCCAAGAAACTATATCTCGAGAACGCCGCGAGATTGCCGCAAATCGACGGCAAATCAACTCCTTCAGGAAGGAGACGGAGCAGAAACGTTCAGAGATTACGGAGCTAGGCACAAAGCCTGCCGTCTTCCAAGCACAGAGATGCCCTGGATGCGGCGGTCCGTTGGAATTGCCCGTTGTTCATTTCTTATGCAAGCACAGTTTCCACCAGCGTTGCTTGAAGCGAGGCGGTGATAGCGCAGAAACTGAATGTCCGCTATGTGCGAGCAGCAACATGACAGTTCGTGCTATGAAGCAGAGCCAGGAAGAGAGAGCGGATCGTCACGACCTGTTCAAGGACGACCTGAACAAGGGCAAGGGTGATGAGAGGTTCAAGACAGTAGCTCGGTGGTTTAGTCAGGGCGTCATGAGCTCTGGCGTGACAGTGCCAGAATAATATAGAATACTCGAGCATTCAAGCCAACGACCTCGATGTCAACCAGGAATACATTCTACGAAAGAACATTGCATTAGAGCTGTGAATAAAATAACTGAAGCCACACGTTCCGCTCAACCATCAATCTGTTCAGCCGCACTCTCGTTCGTTCAGTAGCGGCCGAATTCCGCCATCGCAGAAAAGGCTGGCACAACTTGGGCACAGCCAGCTGAAATGAAAATCCATAATGAATGCTTGGCACAACAAGCGACCAAATCACATCTTCAGCCATTTTTGAGGCATCCGAGGGACTTCCACACCAGATGGGCCATATTGAAGCAGCTCTTTGGCTTTCTCAAATCGTGATAGTCACCGCAAGTGCGGCTGAGGCCTGACTGAAATATCATCCCATTTCTGGTGTCTCGTTCACCGTCTTCTTATTCTTTTGACATCATACAAGCAGCTATATAATACTTGTGTACAGTTGAACGGCCCTGAATCTCAGAAGTGAGGCTATTGAAATCCAGAAAGCATGGATATTCCACCACCAATCCCACCCCGACCTCCTGGATACGAACTGAGGACACCGTCGAATCCACCCCTGCCGGCGAGGCCAGGCGCGCAGCAGCAGCAGCATTATGGACAGTATAATGCGCCTCCCGGTCAGGAATACCGTCCAGGTCCTCCTGGCCAGCCCAGCCAGTGGTCTGCTCTTCACCATCCGGACGGCACCCCGACGCCTCTCTTCGAGCAGCTCATGGCTGCCATATTTGTGCATTTAGATCCCCAGAGGACGGGGTACCTACCACCAGAGGTGTTCTCGAACTTTCTTGATCTGAGCGAGTTTCATGAAAATGTTTGTAAGTCGAATTTGATCAGTCATTCCTGTCACTTCCGGAACTCCGGGATTATTGTTCATGTCCGAGCAAGTACAAGAGTCATGAGTGAAATGGAGCTTGGAGATAAACGCGGCTCGCAAGCATATATCCAATACAAAGCTGACGCAACACATCTACAAAGGGAAGTCCAACCTCAAGGGCAACATCATGTACGCCGCCGAGGACATGGCCGACGCCGAGCTCAAGTGGACGTACGAGGCGTGGTCGTTCGACCACAAGGTCGTAACGCGCTCCCCGGGCCGCGCGCAGCTGCCCTTCGGCGGGCGCCCGCTGCTCTCGCCGCGCGGGTTCGCCGACATCATGGCCGTCGAGCACGCCGCGGACCCGATGCGCGCGCACCGCGGGCTCAACGCCGTGCTGGCCCGGTGCCGCATCTGGCCGCACCTCGGCCCGCTGCCGCGCGCGTGCCTGCTGCCCGCCATGCCCGAGCAGGTGCGCGCCCGGGTCGCGGCCGCGCGGAGGACCGCCGAGGCCAACGCCCAGGAGATCCTCGAGGCCAACCAGGTCAGGCTACGCATCGAGGCGCGGGGCATGCAGAACGCTCTCGAGCTGCTGAATCCGCCGTACGTCAGGAGGTACTACTACTGAGGCGGCAGCGTCTCATCACGGGTTGAACGACAATAGTACGACGAGGAACAAGATTCACGATTTGGAATGTTGGGTATATATTTTCTGCAAAAGTACTCTAGCAATTTGAGACTCCTAAAAACAGCAACTTCTTATCGTGCCGTTTCCTTTGGCGACTTGAAAGTTTCACTGGTGGGAAGAGAGGCTGTTGTTATAAGGGAATATCTTCCATGGCGTTTAAAGAACAGAAACATGCTTGGATGACATTCATGCCTCGACCGAGTGCCGCGATCGATCTCCCTCGGGGGCGAATTGAAGGCACAGACAGCCACTGCGAAGTACGTAAAGGCAATGTATAAGTGGTCGGATTAGGGTCGTGGAGCAGCACGTACTTTTTACCCTTTACGGCCGGATACGCCATGAAACTTTGGATGACAGCGGTCACGCCGTTCCTTTGCTCGATACTTTTCGGGTGCGAGGAAAACTCTCACGGGCCGATTTCTGTCAATGTCGCAGACTGCGCTCGAGTTTATGCAGGCATATAGTAAAAGCACCACTTTATTCCACCTCACTGGGCCCCCGTTTGCCGTTATCCCATAACGAAGGGACAAGTTTTTGTTTTTGTCTCGACGACCCGGCTCTTTGACGTGTTTCAAAGCTTTTGGTCCCGTCTGTCAGACGAGAGAGCGAGACATACATACATGTGAGAGTTGTGGGCTGATCACGAAATCTAAATGATTGGGCGGTACCGCACATATTGAGATACTTTGGGGGCCTCGACGCCCTTGAAGAAGGACGCAGGGCGTGGGGCAACGGAAGAAAGCATCTATTGTTTTTTTAAAAATTCTTTTTGCTTCTCCTTACACCTTGGTCCTATTGTTCGATACCCGAAGCTCTATCTTGCATATGGAGATAGTGGTACGACCTGAGGAAGAAAAAGCAATCGACTACCTTTTGGCTACCGACGCCACCTTCCCTCCCTCCCTCGACCCATGGTGAAGGGTTGGGAAGTGGCTTGGGCTTAAGCTTTTGCATGAAGGCGGTCTGTGGGAGACGCAGAGAAAAGAAATATCGAGGACCAGAGTTGAAGTATGTGGCGTCGGTTTCTGCAGTGATGCCGCGTTCAGGTATGTATCGCCATCACTACCTGCTGGTGTGGCCTGTAACCTGGGCGGGCATCTGACTGACTTTACCCCGAATTATACATCAAGTGTGGCTGTGTGGAGATGGTCTTTCAGTTGCAGTTTCATGTGTTCACAGACTGAGGACGACATCATCATCATGGAGGGGTTCAAAGGACCGATATGATGCTCGAGTAACATTGAAACCAGTCAACGGTGTGGGTAAGGGTATAGGTGTGGCTGGGCTTTGGCAGAGCGTCGAGGGTCTCAACGAGAGATCGTAATGACCCCGCGAACACCCTCCTTCTCGTCGGATCACAGTTCCCTTCTCATGCTGTGAACCACGGCCGCTACGGAAAGTGGTGTCGTCTTGTCTCTCGTATGATCAGGGGGGTTGCAAGATCCATCACAGGGACAGTTTGTAGTCGTCACTCTCTTGAAGAACCGACCTTCCGACATGTGGAAGCCGTCCTTGCCGGTTTTCTCGATGATCTACATCTGGGATACGGGATTCTCTCTGTCGATGCGGCCGACGTATTCTTACAGAGTGCGTGCAGGCGCAAGGTAGAGTTCCAAGTCGTATCGATCTCGGCGTCATGTCTCCTTGTTCCTTCTAGGATATCAGGTTCAGATTGATATACACGTATATCAGATACACGACTGGCAGGCCAGCGCATCTTGCTCAGAACTTACAGGCACCTGCGTCCGGGAAATTATAGCATGACGTTCCAACGCGGCGGCGACGCAATCAACGTTCACAGCTTGATATCTGCAAAGTCCTGACAGTATAGTAGCGGAAAGCTGTGGCGAGCAAGGAACCAGAGCTCGGAGACAAATGCCACCCTCCCTCGCTTCTATACCTTGTCCCCAATATTGGACCTATATACAGACTACGCGTATAGATACATGAGTTGATCACTGCCGAGGAGGAGGGGCTGGCCATTATCGGCGGACAGACTCTCCAATATACTGTAATACTTGCTGCTCGGGTTGGCCGTCCGGTCGGTAGCATTGACATGCGCGAGATATGCCGTGCGAAAGCGAACAAGGTTTCATGTCGGACGGACTCATTATCAGAGCAGCATCCACGTCCCATGAGAGTGTAGCAAATCAGCTTCGAGGGACGGGTTGGTCTTGGTTCCAAAAGTTGAAGATTTGGCAGAAACCGGAGAGGGGG
>JACVEI010000040.1:0-236468 GCA_018115615.1 Pestalotiopsis sp. DP-2020a | reverse complement strand
GGGGGGGGGGGGGGGGGGGGAAGGGTTGTAATTCCCATTCACATGGGTTGTAATCTACTCGTCCATTGCGGAAATAAAAAAGACCAATCACGACACCTAGCGTGCCGTTCGAGGTGCCAGGGCATAATGCTACCGAGGGGTAAAGAAGGGGAGACAAGAATGTTGTACATGACGAACTGGTGTTGGAGAAGGGGCATACAGGCGCATCGAGTCTTCCTCAGTACATACGCGAAATCTCCCAGACCAATATATCTCGAATTGCGAACGCGCCCTGAACTGCAACATTCGAGGCAGCCCGAACAGAAGTGAATGCCGCTGCCGTTGCAATATAGGATACAATGCCCGCTTTCGATCGTTCTTATCTCGCACGGGACGCGACCTGCAACTCTGATGATAATACCTCAATTTATCTCCCAACAGGGTGCCGGCGAGATATTCTCTCCATGACCCTGCCTGCTCGTAGACTTGCCGTGTTCACTACGGGAATTTCGCGCAGGGGCCAAGAGAACTAAAAAAGACAAAACTCGGACTCTTGCTTGCTACGTAGTATGTTGGCAACTTCGTTAGCTCTTGCGCAGGATGCCGGTGATGACCTTCAGCCGCGCGCGAGCGGGAGTCGGCCGAATGAGCGTCGGTGATCAGCAGCGAAGTCGTTGCCCAATGTATCCTTTTTCTCAGTCTGAATTTCGACCCTACCACCACACTACTGCAGAAACTCTGGAGGCTGAAGAGGAAAGAGTCGGGCAAGGTTGGGGAACGGGGGATGGGGGATTTCGTCTGATTTCGCCACGATCGGCGCCCGCGTTAATAAAGTGGCTCATTCTTCGGCTATCTCTTTTCGACTAAGAAAGAGAGATACATGCCTAGTTACATTTCTAGGTTAGTTGGCTAGTATTTTAAACATAGGCCACTACTGCTACTCTCATTATGATATATCCTCGGCTTGGGAGTTGTCTTTCCAAACCGCTAGTCATGATAGTATGAGCCATAATCCTTGGTGAGGGCATACTATGTATAGGATCCATGTGCTGCGAATCCCTGGTGCGCAGGAAATGAAAGCTTCAGTAAAGGATCATGATGAGTCTACAGTTTGCGAGCTTTGTATTCCGGGGTCGAGGTGACCTGTCACAAAAGCAACTTTGACAGGTTGATGGGCGGCGTCCCAAGGAGCAGAGCCACCATTTCCGTTTCGAGACACTCGTGCGGTACCTTGCCGATCAGAAAGCTGCTGCTCTGCTATATGTAGTTCTGTTATTAGACTAGGCCATGATAAATATCACATTCACGTTCTTGCTGTCGAGCTGGACGAATCTGGACATTCCGACGGCAAGGGACATGGAGCAATACATGTTCATCCATCAATATCCCTCCCGTGAAGAGGGCATCGGCTCGGAACGCGGTCTCTTAGATATCTCTCAACTTGCGCGCTTGCAGCGGGAAAGCGTCTCTCTTTCTCGCTCCAAGTATCATATCTCGCAGAACATCAGACGGGAGAGATGGACCAAACGAATCCAGTAAAGGAGTAGACAGCGTACGTACATTGGCGGCATGGTGGAACCTGCTGCCACTACCGAGGAGGGAATTCCCACCCGCATCTGCAGGAGCCTGGAGATCTCTACGACTGCACTACGGATACGACTGCACTACGGACTTATCGCCGGGCAATCAAGCACCATTTGAGGCTCGCTTGAGGGACCGGACGACTACGGGTACGGTTATGGAGTTTTGGTGGCCGGGGGTCTTCAGGTGACGTAAAGGAATAGTTTGGTGGAGTGATGAACCTAACAACCCCAGCTGATGCTAGTAGCACAAACGTATGGAGTACTACGGAGGGTAGGGGGGCAGGTTAGGAGGTCAGCTTCTCTTCCAACGTGCATACGAAATGGCTTTTAGGCGAAATCGTCCGATGTGGATATTGGTACTCGAGCCATATACTCTATAGTTCCCTTGTGTGAGTCTGTACGGTGTAAGCAAGAGGCTACATATCATATTGCATGGTTGTTATTTCAAGCACGAGAAAGGCTCTTCTCCGCGCTTCTCCATGGCCAACGGAGCCGAGACGCAAGCCGGCGAGCAGGGGGGCAGCCTATTGGAATACCAGGCATCTTCGGGATTTGTTCTGCTTCATGATAGCGAAAACTGCTTCCCGCACGGCGGCAACTTTGGGAGAAGAGGCCGCGCCCTGTAAAAGGCGATGGACGAACCATGGACCGGCGGACGTCCATGTCCTGCCATTTGCCCAGCAGGATTGTCCTTCTCTCTCTTTCAAAGGACTCTCGCGAATTTAATTACTATTCAACCCTGCCAGTTGAGTTGCAGGTGGCCTAACCGCAGTTGTCATAGATCGACATGCAAGAAGTTCCGGATGAGGAATGGTGTTTTGCGGAGAGAATCCCACGAACAAGCTGCCCGGTCTGATGAGTGTATGTGAGCTTGAACCTTGGGGTAAAAATCCTTGTGCGCGTCCGAGATGCGACGATGGGTGTCGTAGTCTGCTTCGACGTTTTCGTTCCTGCGTCTTGGAAATCGTGTGATGTTTTATCCTCTCTGGTATTAGGGTTTTCCTTTCCATACTCCGTCTCGTTCGAGACCATGTAGATCAGATCCATCCGTTGTCACTAGGTTAGGGCAGAAGCCGTTTTCCATGACTTTCCGCAGAGTACAAGTTGGAGAGTCCAAGGGGAAAAAAAAAAAAAAAAGGTAATATAAGCCTCCGTCTTCGGCGGCCAGATTTCACGATGGTGGCAAGCAGAGAAAACTTTTCCCTCGTGTCTCTCCGTCACGAGTGTTGGGGTGGGGGGAAGTTGAGCGGAACAAGACCAAAGATGCCTCGACCTCGATCGCCAGCAGACCTCACGATGCCACAATGTGCGGCCATACCAAACTGAGACATTGGGCGAGGAGCGGCGTCCCGCCCCTTTTTCGGTAAGCCGACGTCCAGGGGGGCCTAGACTCCCATGTTTCCTATAGGACCTGAGGACATCGTGAGAAAAAAGATGCACCCAGCTGCGTCGGGTCTAGGAGGAACCACGTCGTCTCTTCCCGCTGGGACCAGTGGTGTCCCAGTGATGGAAGGGGATAGAAAGAAAAGAAATACAAAAGATTGTGCAGAATGTCGTGGCCCGAGTCTGATGGCCGGTCGATGCGTCGCGAATCCCGATCCTGAATGGCGCGCTCCGATGTCCATTTCTTTCTGCATGATTTTTGGTATACTGGATGAACCGATGCCAATCAAGCGCACTTCGGCACTGCCCATCTTGCATGGGCACTTTACAAACATTGATGGTCCGGCGGTCGCCTTGGTACCACGAACTCATATTAACCTAGGCAGAGATACACTGTAGATACATGCAGCACGGAGCACTTCATACAGAGGCGACGCTCTATTGGCAAGTGCAGCGGCTTTATGGTTTCCGGGCGTAGGGGTCAAAGGTTGTTTCCTCCACAAGGGGGGTTTTTTTTTTGGGGTTTCTTGGGTTCAATCTTGGTAGCCCGGTACCTTGCTTGCTTGCCTCCTCATGCATGCGGTGTTCGCTATCTCGTCGCTTCTTGTCTCGAGACGGGGAAATATTTGGCCATGCAATTACTACTATTTTGATTTCGAATCGGGCGTCTCTCGAGGAGGGAAACCGCTTACATGGTCGGGCCCAGAATAATTATTACGCACATTGACTATTATATCATATCGCAGGAGTAGTGTCGTGTGAGAGTGAGAAAATGGCCCTGGGATCCCCGGATTATGCTGGGCATAATAGATTGCTGCACCCCGCGTGTCTGTGGTACACTTTACGAAACAGAGGGGCTCCGACTCTTCTAGACACTCACGCAACCCCGCTGTCCTGCTTGCTGCTGCCCATCCATCACGACCATAGTTAAGCTGTGAGCCGGAGCAAACGCATCCAAGTACCGCCGACCTGTTGCGCACGGCTCGTTCCGCCCACTGATGGTCTTTCTGTCTGCCCGTCTGTCTGTACAAAGCATGCCTGGACCGATCGTTGAGCACTGTGTGGTGGATCGTCTATCGAGGTTGATTGAGTTGACGAGAGGATGATTCACGTATGGCCCCATGGGAATGAGTCATGGGCATTGGAGGGCATGCCATGCCATGCGGCTGTCTCGTTTTGGTCTCGTTTTCTCTCTCGCCAAGTGATTAGGCCACATACGCTATCAATATGTTAAACTTTGGCCTTGCAGATCTGTTGTGGCCGATGTGAATAGGATCTTGCCATCCAGATCTGGAACCGTACCACCCTCGAGTCGATAGTAACGCTCCGTGCTTGGTACTTTTCTTGAAGAGGAAATATCCAGTGGACGATAAGATAATTGTTAACGTATTGAGCTCCCGCCTGGCTATAACAGAGACAGACAACAAGACGGCATTAAAAGCGATGCGTGCTCCGTGGCGTCGTCCTCTCAGCAAGCGCTTGTATATGTTTTCTTTTCTCGCTGCTACAGTATGACAGAGACGAGTATGTATGGCAAGATATGACCCCAGTCCTGCATGAACTTGGTACTACAATAGAGTATGCAGTCGGACGCAGCCATGCAGTACGGAGACGCTGATTATTCGGCCCCCATGCTCTCTCGGAAGTGGCAGTCTGGACTCTGTAGAATGTGCCCGTCCATCTACAGAGTGTATATCATTTATTGGCTAGCACGACGTTGTGTTTGATTTTGCAATGAGATGCTCCGGAGTCGTGAAAGCCAATCCTTCCTCCTTATTGGTGTCTCGAGCTGCTGGGCGTCTTCACTACCACTAGCTGAATTGATAAGAGAAGAAACAAAAGTGAAATAAGCTTGCACTACAATTACCCCTACTCGGAGCTCTCCAGACGCGGGTCTACTCCATAGTGCAACGTCTACCGCAAAAATGCAACGTAATTGGATCGTCAGAGGGGCGCCCAGGCCTAGCCGGGGTCTGCGGGTAGAGATGAGAGAGTCATGAAGTGTCGCAGTCATCATCGTCACTATAATTGTCACCATCACCCATCACCATCACTGCTATCAACCAGCCTGGGCTTGGCGGACGCGACGTCGTCTCTTTGCACAGGTCTCCTCCTCACACAGACCCTTGGTTTCGTTCAATCCATGTCTCGGTTTCGATAAGCCAAGGAAACCCATGTCCCTGGCCCGCTCTGGGCGTGCCGGGCTCCCTGCTGGGGCTTCACCAGGAAGTTACAACGTCTCTGCCCCTGGACCGGACAACTATCATCATCATGGCCACGATCTTCGTCGTGATATCTCTGGACTGCTCCAGACTATTGTGGTCGCATACATCATGTCCCATCACCAATGATACTCTTTATAGATGAGCATGCAACCAGAGTGTACAGACGACACAATATACCCAACTATGTTTGCACCCCGCCCAAATATACTCTTGTCAGGAGCAGGCCAAACGCTTCGCCCAATACCTCTAGTATGATGGATGGTCTGTACATCGTAGTTCAAGTAGGATTGGCTGTGTTGTAGCTGATCGTACGTCAATTGTTGTGTACTGTATGTACCTCTTCTCTTTTGACAAGGTTCTCGCGTCATATAGTCAGCCTGCCCGCGTAAATTCTGGAATACTGCATCCGTCGCTGTGAAGAGACCAGCTCAACAGATCCATCCCCATCATCTGCACGGTCGCGCACACCAAAGCACGACAGCTGCCCATAAGCTTTACCCGTCTGAACGTCTGAACCGTGATACGTAGACAGGAGACAGAGTTTAAGCAAGGCTGACACAGATATCTATCGGTAGTACCTAAACAATGTACGTGGTCGTCGAGCGCTGGGACAATTCCAATGTTCATTCCCACCAAAGTGGACGCCCTGGTGGGCTGGGTGGGGTTCGCGGTCCAGGGAGCGTCGGTACCTAGCAGCCCATCGATGGCACAAGCATCCCAGCACTTGGGCACACCAAAACTCTCGAACCCACCAATTGAACGAGGGCCTCACCGGCGACTTGTGAGATCTACCCAGGGCCGTGCTCTGCGCCTAATGTAGGGCCAAAGGGCCACGGTCCCAAAACCCCTTAGCGTCGCTGGCCTTGGCTGGGTGGTCTGTCCAACCTCTTATGATCTTATCGCTTCAATAATGTTGCCAATGTTATTCGTTCCTCAGCAGATCTGCCGTACCTTCGCACTGTGCTGGGAAGCCTTCCTATCAGTACGTCAGTCCTTTGGTGCTTTCAAAGGAAGAGGAACCATTATTGTGTTTCGAGTTTCAAAACGTTGGCGTACAGTCCAGAGTTGTTGGCTATAAGAAGATAAGAGACCAGATGGCATAAAAGAGTTTTGAGGGTGGGAAATGGCGGCCCTCGGCTAGAGAAAGCAATCATGTTCTTCTATACATTGTCATGAAGGCCAAACCCTCCAAAAATACCACCAAACAGGGATTTCTCTGATGTAGCCCTCCTCCTGTGCTTCCGCCGTTGTGCAGACAACAACAACAACAACAACAACACAGCTCCATTTGATTGCTAATCCACAACATGCCTCACATTATAATTTATTTGATTACTCATTTTTTGTGACAAGAAATTCAAATTACTCCGGAAACTTGTAACAAAACAAGCCACAGCTCAGTAATTCTTTTGGTCACTTGAAGAAAAATAAAAATTTCATGTGCGAACTATACTCCATATTATTTATTGCCTGCCATTCTCCATCACACTTTTGCATTTTTATCTTCCTTCTAACAGATGAATGTCTTATCGGGCTTGCATAATTTGCGCCAGCAAACCATGACGGCGGTCCGAGGTTCTGATGCCTCAATCACACCACCGAATTCGGGGCCGTGGTAGAACAGCTGCATTTTGATCAGGCTTTTGACCGTTGAAACCGCTGGGCATGACCGCAACAAGAGGGGTCCTGTCCCGTGCGTGGAGTTGGTCGGCGCATTGGTAAATACCAACCTCACTATCAAGTATCGAGAGCCAATCTTTTAGGATTTATTCTGGCACCGACCCTGCCAGCGGCAAATGCAATGTGTGTTGGGCCACCTCAACAAAGCCGTGTTCCTTTTATCTGTCTGTAATCTGTACTCAGATAATGTTAGATACCGTAGACGCGGGTCTGGTAATCTAATCTCTATCGTGCACAGTGCCGCCTGCCCATCTGGCTCACTGTCGCCTCAAGAAAGAACGATAGAACAGGCGGCAACAATAACAACGAGGGGCAGCAGATACTACGTGCTAATAATTTGAAGCCGGGAGCCACGGTACTTGAACCCAGCCCTCAAGCATTTGCACCCTTGGCCTTATTACCTGGGGCCCGCAATGCGATCAATGTTTCTTTGCCCTAGAGCTCCAACTAACCTAGTACACAGTAGATAGATCATAACAGCATGCCTTGTGCCGAACAAGACCTCCCACTGGCCTGAAAGGGTGTAGAGCGGAGCACTTGCCCCCCCCCCTTGGTCCAACTGTGCAGAGAAAGCCCGAATCTGAGCCCACCATCTGGACAAGTAGCAGGTTGGGTACGCTGAAAAGTGCGCTAGGTACTTTGGTGGCATGGGCTAGCTCAACCTACCTACATGTACAGTGCTACCGGATACTTAGGTACTTACTTTCGTGGCAGCATCAGTTAGGTTAGTTGTATGTAGCATGGGTCCCTCCCATCGATCCCCACCGCTGCCGAGCACTGAGCAGATTGGGTGGGCTCAACTGGCGCACTTCTGGGCGAGGTTTCTACCAGTGGCCTACCAGCGCAGTGCCCAGAGCCCACATCTGTACGGTCGGGGGGCCTTGCAAGCAGCAGAGCAGAGCCGTCGTAGCCACCGCAAAGTGCAGAAATCCGGCGGGAATCTTTCGCCCTGCTGCCCATCTTTCGTCACACCTCCGGCTTCCTCTCCATAACCTAACACTGCTTTCGTACCTCACGACCCATTATCTTTCCCACTCACTTCCCACAAACCACCTCAATCTGCACTCACGATCGGCTCTCCCCCCAGCGTCCCATTGCTTCCGACGACCACGACGACCAAGAGACGCACACCCACTCCCACTCGGCCCTGCTCTATACTACGTACTTCCTGCTGCCCTCTCGACCTGGCGCAATAATGGCTTTCTGAGCTGGCCCAAAAACCCGCGCCCCGCCTCACTCTGCTGTCGTCTGTCTTCCCGCTTGGTACAAGCATGCACTGTGAAAGCCCAGAATGAAGATCACCACATCGCGAGGCAGAGATCACCGACAACTCTTCGGCCATCAACAACATGGACCAGGAAAAATCACAACATAACCACAACCCGCACCGTCTCCATACTGACCTCCCCCTACAACACCTCTTCTCCAGGACCGTACACAACACTCCGATTCCCTCGCCTGGGCTCTTCAGTCCTACTCAACCCAGGCCACCGATGGCGTTTCCCACCGCCTCTGCCTCGGAGGCTTCGACACCCGTGCTCGGGGCTCTCAGCAGCCCTTACCTGCACCCGCTGCAGAACCACAGAGTGCGAGAGTAAGTACTCGTAGTCCCCCCTCGAAGCAGCTTCGGATGAATACACCGACAGCTCTGCACTACCCCGTGTCTGCTGTTCGCCAGTCTCATCTTTTTTCTCTTTTGTCTTCTAACCCGTGATTGCACTTAGGACGAACAAGGCCCTCGTTGACCTGGATCTCATGACCGGACGGAAAATCATCAACCAGTACGAGGTCATCGAGGAAATTGGCCGTGGCGTCCACGGAAAAGTCAAACTAGCCCGAAATCTCGAAACTGGTGACAATGTTGCCATCAAGATCGTGGCTCGCTTCTCCAAGAAGCGACGTCTCGGCAAGGTTACCGCCATGTCGCCACAAGACAAGACCAGGAAGGAAATCGCTATCCTGAAAAAGATCAGGCATCCCAATGTGGTTGCCCTCCTGGAAATCATCGACGACCCAGAACTCAAAAAGATCTATATGGTTCTTGAGCACGTCGAATTAGGCGAGGTGGTATGGCGGAAGAAGGGTCTCCCGTGGATCTGTGCCTTTGAGCGGCGGCGTATCGAGAAGGAGCAGCGCGGCGAGGTCGACACCGAGGAGGAAGCCGAGTACCTGAAGCTCATGGACAAGCGAGTCGCTATAAAGGAAGTCAAGAGAGCCAGAATGCAGCAGAAACAGAGGGGCGCCGAGGACTACTGGAGTATCGAGTATGGCGCCGCCAACGATGAGGGCTCACTTTCGCTGCCGCGGAGCACATCAAAGGACACGTCCTTGTTCCACCAGTTGGAATTGCGTCAAGATCAAGCACGGGAAGCGTACAAAGCTGCCTCGGGGGCGCCCTCGTTGAAAGATGCGTCAAGATCAAGCACGCCGCAGCCTTCCGAGCCAGACATCTCCTCAGTCTTTGCTGACTATTCGAGTGATATGGAGACTCCGGGTCCCCTGCTTTCTCAGCCAGGCTCTTCCACGGCCCTGGATACCACCATATTCAATCCTGAAGAAGCTATGTCCCGTGGCAGATCTCCGAGTATGGCAGATTCCATCATATCGCACATGTCGTCGGTCGACTTCGATCGCCAGTCGCATGATCCATTTGCCGACGACTTCTCCTACGTCCCGTGCTTCACGATTGATGACGCTCGAGCCACTTTCCGTGATACCGTGTTGGGACTGGAATATCTCCACTATGAGGGCATCGTTCACCGGGACATCAAGCCCGCCAATCTACTGTGGACTCGTGAGCACCGGGTCAAGATTGCCGACTTTGGTGTGTCCTACTTTGGTAGACCTGTGCGCGACGAGGAAATGGATGATTTCGTCTCCGAGTCCGAAGCTCGCGATTTCGACGATGACCTGGAACTGGCAAAAACCGTCGGTACCCCGGCCTTCTTCGCACCGGAGCTCTGCTACACTGATATCGACAGAGAGCAACAACCCAAGATATCCGAGCTCATAGACGTGTGGTCACTCGGTGTCACACTATACTGCCTCATATTTGCCCGCATTCCGTTCATGGCCGAGGACGAGTTTCAAATGTTCAAGAAGATCGCGACGGAAGATGTCCACATTCCGCATCAGCGGCTGAAGCCAGTCGACCCTTTAACCAACCCGTCAACTCAGTCGCTCTACATGCGGCCCAGCAGTGCTCCTGGATATCGTGGCGACGACGAGATAGTCTACGAGACTCTCGACGAGAACCTGTACGACTTGATGAGCAAAATGTTGACAAAGAACCCCGATAAGCGCATTCGACTTCGTGACATCAAGCGGCACCCCTGGGTCACACAGGGCATCCCAGATGTCGTGGCATGGCTTGACGACACAGACCCGTCGCGGCAATCATCTGGTCGTAAGATCCAGGTCGATGACAAGGATATTGGTGGCGCCGTCGTTCCCCTTACCTTTCTCGAAAGAGTCCGATCTGCTGCCAAGAAAGCCGTGGGAAAGCTTACCACGCACCGGTCGACGGACAAAGTCGACAGCCAGGCCACCAGGAAAAGGGCCAACAGCAGTGCGAATAGCTCAGCAGGTGAAAGTGTGACTACCCCTGCGTCTCATTCCCATCCCTGGGACGCCCGTCGCAAGAGCATCCGCCCTGATGACTATTTCACGGCCAATGAGCATCATCCTCTTGCACAGAGCGTGGTAGCGAGCCCTCAGGGCTCTCCGTACGAGGCTGACGAACCGGAACAACACTCGCGACGAGCGACTTTGGTAGGCGGAGATCACAGCGGCCGCCCCAGTAGATCTGCCATCGATTTTAACCCAGATGTAGATCTCCCGTATCGGCCGTCGTCAAGGATGTCAACGTCATCTAACAAAGTCCAGCAACAGCCAGGCCACCTCCGCACGCAATCCATCAACAATACATTCCTAACACTGACGGCATCACCTGCGGCTACCTCGTACACGACCCCAGCAACACCAGCCGCCGGGCTCGACTCACCAGACGATCCGATGGCATCGCTCAAAAAAGCCCAGGATGTACGACCTCTCGATGATGGTTCTCGATCCCGGTCCGTTGATAGAGGGCTGTTTGCCAGCCCCGACAAGCGTGCCGAGCCGAAAGTGTCGCTCAGCAATGCCGTCGCCCCAGGCAATGTGGAATTGCCACCGCGGAGACCGACAGGTATTGGACTGTCTGAGGACAAGGACTATATCGCCTCGCCCTTATTCTTTTCCCCGAAAGCCCTTCGAACCTACAGAACTACCGAACCGGTTTCTGAACCCAGCAGCCTTTCGACAAGTCACCATGAGCGTCAATTGTCTCTACCCTACGCAGACCCCCGGTACCTCACCTGCCAACAGGTCATGATGATGGAAGGACGAACGCCCCCTCCGAGGCAGTACAAGCCCTCGACGCCTGAATCATTCGCCAGAGCTCACGAACAGCTCGTCCGTCGTCAACATCGCGAGCAGGAAGAGCACGTCAAGAGACAAGAGCTCATTGCGTCGAGGGTAGAGGTCAACCCTTCCAATGTTCCCTGCCCAGCATCACCTGACGATGGAGGCTTCATGGAGAAGCCGTCGCCACCCTCGCGACGCGATACCAGCGGCACTATCATCACTGCCAGATCGGGGTCGTTGGATGGCCAAACCACCCCCTCGACAAGTCCAAGTGAATTCACGAGTCCTGTCAGTATGAGCAAGGAAGCCCGGGCAGACTCGCAAATATTCCGTTCAGATCCTTCACTGCCGGCACTACTGAGCGGTGCCAGCTCTGTCTCTGCCGATGCCGAGGGCGAGTTCCTCCAGCGTCCCGGCTCTGTCGATCCAGCATCACTCATCGCAGCAAATGCGGATTCCCGAACCCCACCGGCGTTTAGAAAGGAACCCATGACTAGCTACGGACTTGAGACACTGGATACAGAGGACAGCACAGTCCAACTGCACATTGCCTCAGCCTTGCGTAGCAGCCAGAACTCCTCGTCGGCCTACTCGTCACGGGCGGTCGACGATGACGATAGCAGCGACAGTGACGAGGGACTTGTGATTGCGCCCAGGGCAAAGCGAAGGGGGCCAGCCAGGGACCCAGCCGCTCAGTCCCTGAGTCGAATCGCAACTAGCGCGAGGCGCAGAGATACACAAACCAGTGTAGGCAGCACGGAGACGGCCAAGAAGATTAACGTCTTCAGCGACTGAACTGTCCATCACCAACCTTTTCTTTTTCTTAATAATCAAAACAACTCCGCTCAGGTGTAGCAGTGGATCAGGCTGGGTCTGGCTGCATATGGGTTCATTTAGCGAGACACCAATTTGCAAAACGAGATGACGATGGGATGAGAAATGTGGATACTGTGCGGTCATTACAGAACCAGAGGAGGGCAAATGAGACACATCAGAGGCGTTTGTGATTTCTTCCCACGTCCGACGACTTTGTCGCACGCAGAGGTTTGTCTATACTCCCGATATCTGGCGGGCCCACGACCAGGCTTCTGGCACTTGTTTCTATTATCACCGCTGGCATGGGGGTCTCTGTCTGACAGACTGATGTACGCGCCAGGCTTGGAGGCCGACGTTTGGGGAGGATATCTACGGAGCATCCAGGGTGGTAGTCTGTTTTGTCTGTGTTAGCGTTGCGGGATACCCGCTGATAGACATTGGCATATGATGGAGTTTCGATGGTAGCATAGCATATCCGATTCTTTTTTGATGTTATCCTAGGTTCTAATTGATACACCTCACTACCCTTTTCTACTTGCGCTTTGTGTCAAATGCCAGAGGTGAAGTAATATTCACTGTTTGTCATATTTACAGTCCAGGAATGAAGAGAGCCGAAGCAGAGCATCATTCAACTAACCTAACCTAGTAGTAATGGTCCGGAGGAATCTCGTCTTATTCAACAGATCCAAACTTCCTTGTATTTGATTTGACAACCACCAACTTTATTTGTTTCAAAGTTTTCATCACCGAACAGCATCGAGATGTAGTTTGAAAATGATAAAGTATTCCTGTATTTATATAGCCATCGCATATAGATCGCCTCGCTTTGCGACCACTATATTACTATCCAACTTGCATATATCTGGGTATAGTCCTCATGACGCTAAAAACCAAAAAAATCAAATGCAAAAACATTGTTGTCTTTTAGTAATCAATACACAACCATTACCTCTATACCGGTCTAAGTATATAGATTTAAAAACAATACCGCTTAAGCATACTCGTGCTCCTTCTGTTCTTGATTGAAGGCACCCGAGCAGCGTGACTCGTCCATACTCTTGGTGCTGCGGGAGCTGAACTCCTTGGCAGAGAACCTGCCCGCCTGATCAAGGGACTTTCTGGACATCTCGCCGCTCTTCCGGCTCTTGCCCTTGTTATCATCGCTGTTCCTGTGCAAGAAGTCGATCTTGGGAAGGGGCCAGATACCGTCTTCCTCTTGGATATCTTGGAGACGGTTCTCGGCCTTCTCCTTCTCCTTGGCTTCCTTCTCCTTCTTGTGCTCGATCCGGCGCATGGCCTCCTGCGTCAGTTCCTGTCGGAACATGCGTTCGACCACGTCCTTCTTTCGTGTGCGCCTGTCACCCACAGAGATGAGAATACCGGCTGTGGTGTTGACGGCGATAGAGCAGCAAAGGATGACCGCGGTCAGCGCACCCGGGCGTGTTCTGTAGTCGATGAGCCAAGTACACAGACCCAGCGCCAGCTGGAAACACGAGTGGCAATCCAGCAGCACAACAATGGCTACGAGTAGGCGCAGGGGAAATGCAGAGTGCGTCTCCGTCTCGTGGGGTTTGTAGAAAGTGTGGGATTTTGCAAATTTGTTCTGGTGGTGCTCGAGCTTTTTCTGCTGCTCGGGGGTCAGAACAGAGTACTCGCCCTCCTTGAGGTGAGAATCGCGAGCGGCTTCGAGATCCCTTTGCTCGTCCGGATTCGATACAACTGGCTCCGAGGGCAAATCGTTCTTGTCCTTGAGTTCGGGAACTGCCATCTTGTTGCGGAGTTTCCATGTAAGATGGTGGTAGCGGGCGATGAAAATCATGTGATAGGTGTCGACGAGACGCCAAGGGATCAGACCGTCTCCCATGATGGCGAAGAGAGCGACGAGCACGTTGTCAATCACGTTGATGACATACAACTGCTTACCGCCGACGTTGATCCAGCCGATAAGGAAGAGCACCCAAGCCAGACCGAATAGAGTGATCAGAGTAGCGTACAAGGTGACAAAGAATCCCAGCGGCTTCCGCACGTACTGGCCGAATGCCTTCATCTTACGTTTGAAGCCGGAGCGTTTCGAGTGGAGCATGTGACGGACATGATCGTTTAGCTCGGCAAGGTCTTCATCGCTCCAGTCTGCCAAGGACGTGTTGGAAGGCCGCACAGCGTAGAAGCGCTCAGTCATAGTGCTCGGAATGCGTTCGATGGACGGCCGTGCTGTGGACGGCTCGTCCTCTGTGCCTGGCGTGCCAACCTCGCTGGGCTCAGTCGACGAATCGATGGGCTGGAGACGATCTGGCGTTGCCCGACCATGCTCAGCCGACTCTGGAGGAAAGGCTCCTGGGATACGGGGAACACTGGATAGGTTGTAGGTCGGGCGTCTGTTGACAAGCCGTCCCAGAGACGGGATGAAGAGGGAGTTCTGGACGTTGGTAATAGAGTTTAGGGTTGCGACCTCGGGATCTGGCCATCGTCAGCGGCGGGTGATTTTAAGAGACAGGAGAATATGTCATGTTTCCGAACTTACCGACAACGTCCAGCATGTCCACGACGCTGGGGTTGTACTCATCCTGGACAATAAGGGCATCGCGACCATTGGTACCAGCCTTGGGCTTCCGGCCAAGAACCTTCATGCGGCTGAAGCGGCCTGCGCGCTCCTTGTTCTCGGGAGTGGCATTGGCAGCAAAGTCGGCGGCATCGGTGTCTCGTTCGGTGTTGTCGTCGACTTCCAACATGGAACGGACATTTTGAGGAGTTTGGGGCTCCTGGGGCAGCCTCGCGGACGAGCCGGGTCTCCGGAGCTTGATAGATCCACGATCGGCCGAGTCGTCCACGTCGAGCATGGAGCGATACTTCTGAGACGGCTTGTTGCTGCCGTTGTTCACCTGTCCGTCATTCTGCTTTGTAGACGAGCCCAGCCTGCGCAGGCCTATGACAGACTGTCGAGGGTGTAGAAAGCGGCGGGGACCACGGGGCGCCGAGGAGTTGTTGTTGCTGGTGGTGTTGTTATTGTCTTCGCTTGGCGGCTGCTGAGGCGACGGGTTGGGGTCGCTGGCCCCCATTGTACGGCGGGTGGAGTGAGGCACGCGCAGTCAAAGGAACAAACGAGAGTGAACGAACAGCTAGAACCGTTCCTCTTTTTTCCAAATTGCAAAGCAGAAAGAAGCTCAAGCTCGCCTCATCTCGTATTCTTGAGGGGGGATACGCAAATGGGAATACACATGAAAAGAGAGAGAAAGGGCTAGGGAATAGTCGAAACCAATATCACTACTATATTATTACCCTGCGGTTGATTTTTAGCTGGGCTGGGCTGGGCCCGGGCAGTTTTTTCCCTCTCGCCGATGCGTTTGCACTGCGCGATCCGCCCGCCCTGGGGGGAAAACCGTCACACAGCGAGCCACTTGACTCGAAACTTGGAATCTCCCGGCGCGCAGGTGTGACGTTATAGGCTCCACTGCCCGGCCAAGAAGCGCTGCGACAAGGCAGGTGCACCCCTGTCGCCGATGCGCTAGAACCCAGCAGCTGAGTACGGTACGAGGGTGCTCTGTAGCCACTTTGTTTTGTAGCGGACTGCGGGCCGACCGTGATGGGGGGGGCCACTGACAGACATTCCTAGAGGTAGGTATCAGTTGCAGGCAGGCGATAATAAACTTGATGGGAGAGAAACGCCCCCAGAACGGTGTAAGAGCTCCCAGCCGGCGCCCGATAACTCTGCGCGTCCCGTGGAAACCCCTGGTCTTGGTGCGCCGTAAGGGTGGTGGATGGTGGGCTGGTTGGTACAGAAACGTCAGTGGCATGCCGCGATGGCCGGAAGCTTCCTCAAACCTAGAAGGAATCTAGGTAAAATGGTATCCTCTTATTTCTGCCTCCCAGACACCACCGTTGGATAAGATCAAGCCTCTTTCTTCTGCCCCTCGACGTTTCTGGACGTTTCCGGTGGTGCCGTCAGAACCTTTTCAAGTTTTCCACACACATTGTCCCTTTTTTTTCTTTTCTCTTTCCTCCCAGGCTGGACTCTGGAGTCACACTGCCTGTATTAAACATAGCATGATCCGACCATCCCCAACCGAGTAAGCCAGGCGCTATCGTGCCACGCTTTCAAGCAACCGCATTCACTAGCGAAATGAACATCCCCGGCCGGAGAGAATGCGCCTAAGCTGTAGTGTCGCCACCGCAGTGCCATACACTAAATACATTATAATCAGATCTCATACGCCGACGAGATACTAATGGCGCCCGCTCCTCGACTCTTTGGGCGGGACTTGTCATAGGAGATCTACAGCATCTCCATCACACTTGTAGGGGGGAATTGCGATCTGACATGGAAGTAGATCGCCAGATCAGCACTGCTGCGTGTTCTGCATCATTTTTTTTGTGTTTTTTTTTTCCCACTCTCACTCTCACTCTGTGAGGTGACGTGATCAATTCCTCACACATGAAAAGAGGTGAGACAATTCAAGACGAAAACCCGTCATTGAGAGGCCCCCATCCCACCAAGCTTGTACAACTTTTGTCTTCTCAGCGTATGAAAGTGGCTACCCGCCGCGTATACAGTGAGCCAGCCACGAAATTACAAACCGGCGTCTTAGCTTTTGGCTGCGTACACAATCGTCATGAACCAGGAGCATTTTCCACCAGACTTGCATCTTATCTCTTTACCCTGGTTTGTGCTCAGACCAAGGCCAAGCCATTTGCAGACGGATGAACAAGCGAGAGGATTCTTGGTGCCTTGGCACATTGGAACATGCTTCTCAGCCCTACGGACCTTTTTACTTTCTCGGGCGAGGCTAGACTGCATTGATACCGCTATCGAATATCTGAGGTCCAAGTATGTGGCCATGGTCAGAAAAGTGTCACACGGCCTCACATCATACCTGCTCTCTTCCGTGACATTTCCTCTCCACCATCATGAGTAGTACTGCCTCGGCCAGATGTTCATGGCCGTCTTCCGGCCCTCGAGCAGCGGGAGGCCCGCGTGCATCGTCCTCTCGTCGCCCGTGCCGTTGGCGTGCAGGTTGACCCAGAACACGGCGTTGCCCCGTACGGGCCTGAACGCGATCCCGCCCCCGTCCCTGATGTCTTCCCCGTCGAGCTCGTACCACTCCGACGATGCCGACCGGCTCGCGTTATTCCCTGCGACAGCAGCCCTCCTCGCCATCTCGGTGGCCGCCGGCCTGACGTACGGAAAGTGCGTCTCCCCGCCCTCGCACCCCTCGGCCTCGAGCACCGCGAAGAAGCTCGCGGCCCGGTTCCACGCCCGGCCCAGGTGCGCCTTGTCGCGGCGCGCGCGCTGCGGCCGCTCGTACCAGTCGTGGTGCAGGTTGAACCGCTGGCCGGCCGTGTAGCGGACGAGCTGGGGCGGGCCCATCTCGGCGGACCCTCCCCTCCTTCCCGGAGCAGAAAAGTCGAGCAGCCCGCCCAGGAACGCCTCGGCGCGGCCCAGCGCGCACGCCACCGCCGGGTCGGACGCCGGCAGCGCCGCCGACGACGACGTCCTATCGGAGGTGTGCTGGTTGCGGCGGTCCTTGGTCACGGCCGAGGGCGCAAGGTCGGGCTCGCCCGCCGCCACGAGCGCCGCCGCCTCGGCCGCCGGGATGAAGTCGCGGATGTAGATGAGCAGCGGGTCGGCCGAGACGATCTCGGTCGTGTAGGCGTGCGCCTCGCAGACGTAGACGCCGGGCGCCTGCCGCTGCTGCCAGAAGCGGGCCAGGAGTCGCAAATGTGCTGCTGACAGGGCCGCGCCGAGGTGCGCCGAGACGAGATGGTATAGTAGGGGCGCCGCCAAGGCCAGTGTCGCCACGGCTGCCGCGATGCTCAGGCGCCGGCCCATTGTGGAGAATACGAACGCCGTGGCCCGCCCGTTGTATGTTCGAATCGTCGGAGCTGAGTATTGGAAAATTTACAGGCAAGAATCGCCGGTCAAGTGATCTAAAGCCGGTCTCGATGCAAGAACTATTCAAAATCCATGGTAATTTGCTCCCTGTATCGAAGTGGCAGCGGTAGGTATTTAAAGCGCTACTTGTCAAGTTTCCTCCAATCCCGGGGTGTGCGTCATGTCCGGAATATGATGCTCCGGCTTTCCAAACACTGGTATAATGCACACCTTACCTGATGCTAGGTCGGCATCGGGGAACGTTGGAGAAACCTTACATACGGCAAGCGAAGAGCGCCAACCTCAAAATGTAGTGACCACGGAATATCTTAGGATGAGAATGTTTCTGATATGTAATGAATGCAGTTGTATACGCATACTGATGTCCTGTTCGAAAGTCGATCTAGGTAACTCAATCCGGAACGCCGCAGCCTAGCCAGGCTTTCCTTTCCCATGCCCCGTTGAACTCGCACGAATGTTTGCACACATTCAAAACTCCCATGTACTGCGCTTCGAACCCAGCTCCAGATGCCGACCCGGCCGAGAAATGCCGGTCTCGCTTTCAACCACAAACCACAACCCGTCTAGTATAATAACCGTCTGATGCAACCTCTATGTCTTGGATCTATCTATATAGCCCAGCTGCCCCTCCTCGCCCGCACACCCCATGCCAGTGTGTTGCCATCGCCGCCCAGATCGGGATGTTGCCTTGCCCATTCAAGAATGTATAAGCGGAGGGCTCTCCAGCGCGGCGGCTTTTGTGCGGATCTCTGTTCGTCCTCTTCTGGCGTTCGCATTTCCTCATCACCGCTGCTGTCGTTGCCGAACTTGAGCTCCATCTCAAGCATGAATCCCTTCTTGATCTCCTTGTTATCATCCTGTCGCAGCTCCTCGATAGGAATGCCGCTGATTTTGCTGAGCTCTTCGTCGAATGACCTTGCCATTGCAGGATACCCAAGACTGATGTAGTTGTATACTTGTGTAATGAAAGCATCATCAAACTCTCCGAGCAGTCTGTCCCTATATTCTTTGCGGGCCTTCTCCTTCCTGAGACGCTCGTCCAGCCCGTGGAGCATGTGCAGGCCCTTGGGCTGATCACGTCTCGTTGGCGAGGCAGGTGTGATTGGAGCGGTGTTGTCGGTTGTCATGCCAGCAGAAAATGCCATGGCAAATGGGTCCGCAGAAGACACAGGCTCCCCAGGCGTGGCTAGCAGTGCTGGTTGGTTGAAACCAGCACTTTGCACGTCCTCGATAGCCTGCCCAACACAGTAGCCGCGCCAAAGACCTGTCTCGCCAGAGAGATCTCTTTGCTTCTCTTCAGGACGAGTGCCATCATGTGTTGGCCACGGGTGATCCGGTTCCATTCGCGTCGTCTTGGGGCTAGGGCAAGTGCGGAACTTCAAGTCTTCTCCCAGCATGGGCGGCGAGGCACGTTTTTGCTGACGTTGGAGTTCACGATCCTCTTTGCCGATGTTGTAGTTTGCAAAAGGCATGCTGAACGGGTCTGCCTTTAGCTTTGAGGGTTCGGGCTGAGCGCGCGTCACAGCGGCGGCTCCCGTATGTGCACCAATCCGAGGAGATTGTGCAATCAGATAGGGGCTCTGCCAGGGACTTTGCGACTCGACCTTTTGGAGCTGAGTACGCGATGGTGGTCGAGGGCCGGTTGTCGTCCAAAGAGGATCCTCAGGTGGAGGCTCTATGTCCATGGAATCCAAATCGTCGTCATAGGTCGGCTCCCTGGTCTGCTTCTGCTTGCTGGCCAGCTTCTCGGCATGCTGTCGCATTTCCGATACTGCCCATGATGGATCTGTCGACTTGCGACGAATGAGGTTGGACTTGCCATGCCTCAGAGGTTCTTCTTCATACGTGGTGACATCGTCCTCGGAATTATCGCGAACGAAGAAGTGCTCTACTCCTGCTGGCGGGAGTGCATTGGGGTATGCTGACATGGCAGTCTCAAGTTCACGCTGCCTAAAGGCTTCTCTAGCCGCCACTGCCAGCAGGTAATGGTTGGACCGCTCGTCGCATGACTCCCTCCTGTCCTTTGCATCGGGATTGCGTGTCGCCCACGTCTCTCCGTCCGATGGTGTCCTGGCTGGCGCCCCAATGCTGAAAGGGGCAGCCTTGGGTGCTCCGTCCTCATTGTCGGACTTGTCGGACTCGGACGATGGGATGACCTCAAGCTCGGGAAGATAAGAGTTGGCGCGCGTGGCGCGCCTAGTATTGGGATGCGGCCTCAATGACTGCTGCTTCCGCGGGAGGAAGCGAGGACTCTGATCGCCGCCATCTGTACTGCCCGACTGAGATGTTCGGAGAGCACCAGCGGACTGCTGTTTCCTCTTGGGCTTCGCTACGTATATATGATTGGTGCCCGGTGTGATGTCGGTCTTGTCTGCCGGCTTGGTAGCCGGGCCGTCTTGACCGGCCCGCTTGGCCCTTCTCGATGTCTCAATCAACTGGGGAGCAAATCTCCTTTTTGGCTTTTGGTCCGTCGTCTTCTTGGTTTCTATGACAGGCGCGGACGGGAGTGCCGGGATCGGCGGCAACTCGTCCGTGGGCGAGGGATCGGGTGTAAGCTCCGCGGTAGGACCATGAGGGTTCTTGTTCACGCGGTACGAATCAAAGGTGGTCTCTAATGGTACGGGCGCAAAGCGGCGCCGGGATGACGACGACGAGGCATCTTTCATGTCGACATCATCAACTTGCACGGAGGCATCTCTTGTGGTCCTGGTGATCGGAGCGCTCGGCACTGCAGACGAGGACGGCGCCTGCTCCTGCTTGCCGGAAGATTTGACTGTTTCCTCTACAAGTTGGGGTGCAAAGCGGCGGCGAGGCTTCTCGGGCGACGGGGCGGGTTCTTGGCTGTTGCCGGCGGCTTGTTCGCTCTTATTGTTCTTTGACGACTTGGACGTCTCCTCGACAAGTTGCGGAGCAAATCGCCTGCGAGGCTTCTCCGGCTCCGGAGCGACGGCATCTTGAGCCGGGGGAGCCTCCTGCTCCTTATTGCCGTTGTTGTCTTTCGAGGACTTGACCATCTCCTCGACAAGTTGAGGGGCAAAACGGCGGCGGGGCTTGGGGTCGGGCGCCGGGGCGTCGGTCATGGTTTCGTCTTCCATTTTCTCGTGCGATGGCGACGGCCGAGGGCAGCGTACGGGACGAATGTCAAGAAACGACGGTGAGGGAAGGAGAATAGGGAGGACGGCAGAGGCATATAATGATTGTGATTATCGAAGATGTTCGCTCAAGTCTGGGTTTCGTTTAGAAGAAACCCCAGAGACATAGCAATTACCTAGCTGCCCTGGAAAGTGTCCCTGGACCCAGAACTTCCAGCACCCCGGCAGCAACTAGCCCCGTGACGAACGCTCGAAAGGGTGCACCTAGGCGCACCGCTATTTTGGTAGCGACGTTCCAGGTCGGAGGGTGGAGTTGCGTGGGGATTTCACGATGTTCTCCCACGTCTAACCGGGCGGCCGGCCAGAAGTGCGGCCAATGGGCGCTGTCGGGAGAAGCCGGGGGGTTCGTCGTAGACTCGTAGTCGCAATCTATCGAATGGACGGTATTTCTGGAATTGGCCCAAGCTGAGTGGACCGGACAATAAGGAGATGTTCAGCTCAGCCTTCCATCAGTTGTTCGGCAGGACAATAGTCTGTGATCTAGAGGTGTACGAGAAGCTCGGGAGGAATCCTCAGGCGACGGCATTGAGGAGAGATTGAATTGCAATCCTCGAGATCCGGGGATCGTCGACACGAGCGACCTCGGGAAGGATCCTCTCGTATGTATGCAGTGCCAACCAACCTACCGACGACTCGTACGGGATCGGATCGGATCGCGGGGCAGATATGGGGCGGCACACACACACAGTCACGTTGAATCGCCTGCTAGAAACTCACATAACGCTGTCTGACACGTGCCAGAACGGTCATGTCGTGGCTTTACAGACATTTAGAGCATCTACTAGGTTAATAGACAAGCGAGGGTAATGAGTCAAAACCATTGTGTTTAATTAAAGTGCTTGCGCCCTCTCGTGGAATCTCCAAGTCTGTGACCACGGAACTCTGATCGAAGAACACTCCATGCGTGGTGAAGAGAGATTGCCATGTCCCCTCACATACCCCACGAGACCCATGTTCTGACCAAGTCTGGACGATTGACATTTGGAAGCTTGTGGATCACCCCCAGTTTGGGCATCTGTTGCCTGACCACATGGTACGTACTGCGAGCTGCGCAATTGCAGTCTTCAATCAGAAAGATGTAAATGAGGAGATCAATAATTTGGGAATTGAAATAGCAATTCGTCAAGGGGGGCGGTTGAATTTGCTGCCAGCAAACAGCCCGTTGCGGTGCTATTTCAGCCAGCCTTGAGTCAATGTAGTGGCAGCATGTCTCCCTCATCAGTGAATACGATGCGGAACCGAAATCGGATACAGTCACTGACTGGTATGACGTACGTACTAGGCGCCACCCCAGAATTTGGACACCACATCTACCTAGGTAAGCGGGTAAGCGTCTGTACGTAATGCCAGAAGAGAGAATGATCACGCGACACTTGATGATGGAAAGATATAAAGGAAGAAGACTTGTTTCTTCGAGGTAGGATAGCATATCGAAAACTCCAATTTGCGTGCGAATGGAACTTTGAACTAGCAGCAATGGGCTACGGAGACTCTGGGGTGCCAAGACACAACAGATGGGAAACCGACTGAGAAAAAAGCCCATGGCCGCCACGCACACTTCCAAATTTGCTTGATAGTGCCATACAACGCTCCAACAATGGGCCTTGACTCGTGGTCTGACCATGAATGAATACGATCCGATCCCATCCTGGCAGCGCATCAATTCTTGACATGCCTGATGCCCATGCTAGACCGAGATGGGATGGGTATAGCGTCCTGAGTCCTGACAGACAGTCCAACAACACCACGTCAAAGCTGAGGAGGCGTAGCAATCAGGGACGACTATATCACACAATGGCTGTGCTGTATGCAAACCGCCTCATCGTCCAGCTGTCGGCTCATGGTTACTTTTCACATCCTAGTGTAGCATAGGGTAGATGGACTCGTGGCATGCCGTCCAAATCTGGTTCAAGGCCATGGCTTGGGCTGGTTCCGTCTCTTCGTTGGCAGCAGAAGACCCCCCGGTAAGCACTTGCACGATTGGTCGTGAATGCTTCAGTTTCTTCGTGGCCGTATGTGCCGAACATGGGGTAACAAACACGTCGTCGCTGATTGGCAAATCGGATAGCATTCCCAACTATAGGCAGGCTCCATACTATCTCACAATCAGCTGTCTGCGAATCCACACCGCTTCGACAACTCGCACCAAGGCCAGATCTAGTCCTTTGCGGCTCAAGACTATTTTACTAGTTCTGCTTTGGCAACCTCCTTTGGTTCAACGGGATGGGCTGTCGTTCTCATCGACAGCTCGATCAAGCCCCAGGCCCTGTGCATTAAAGAATTGACACTCGGTTACTATGGCCTTTTGATTTCAACAATATATATCTGCCGCAAATATACTGCTATTTGAATACAAAAAATACAGAAATAAATTGAAATGGCACAGAATAACAACGTATACTTTAGATTTATTTATTTTATTTTATTTCTGTACGTTCTGGGGTTTTAAAGTTGATATCAGGTGCTGGTGACTTGGTCCCAATGACAATTCTCCACTGCACCGCTCCTGGCCCCTCACCGACTCTTTTTGCTCGACTTGGAGAATGCAAGAACAGCTGTCAGCCGCAAGCTCCAGATAGCCCGTTCCAGAACCAATGCCACCCAGCCTCGACGGCTACGGACTATCATCTGAAAGCCATGATAAAACAGCTTTGGTGCTTGATATGCATCAGACTAGTATCCACCTTTGACTGGAATAGTACTAATAGCTGATGAACAGCAATCTTGGCATCACAATCTACGATAAGCTTATGGTATCGTTATCGACGTCGAAGAACCACCAGGAAAGAGGTGTATCGATATCGCGTCGATAGATAGACCGGTCCACTGGCGTTTTCAGATGTACTCATTCCTGAAATAGCATATATGACAAGAGTCGGGGGGCCTATATGCTTATGATCTACCATGAGCTGACTTATACCGCGTGGCGGAGAGGTTAATAGTACAAGACGTGTCTTGGAACAGGTTGATAGAAGCAACGAATACCGCAGTGAGTCTCTGGAGCTGATTGTGCCCGCTCAAGTCGCTTGGAGTCACCAAACCATCCTGTCGGAGCCTGTACGATATATAATAGCACAATCGATATGCGCCAGTTACGAAGAAATACAGCGTATATATGCTTAAGGTCGCAATGGTAATCAAAATTAGACTCCCAATTTATTGGAATTATCCATGAAGCTGTTGTCAACAACCATCCTTATCGTCTCATGATGATACGACTATCTAGCCAGACATGACAAGGCAGGCCATGTCGGACGGCGGCCGCTCAAACACGATTGGTGCATTTCGTCCTCCCAAGGCCAGGAATGATATCGCGTCCTGGGCGCCATTGACGCGTACTGCACGACATTGTCCCAAGCGAATCCAGGCTGGATTATAGGATCTGCTTTTGGCCTGCCCTTTCTGCATTCGCAGTCCGCAGTAATCTCAGATCGCTTACTGATAAGATATAAGGAAATGATCATATATGAATCGGGCCAACACCATTGGCCAGCGGTTTGCACAATCCATAATCACATCTAATCTCTGTTCCTGTTCCTGATATTTGCCATCCTGTGTTCGGACTAGCTCTGGCACACAAGCTTGAGGATCAATGTTTGCGCTCCAATTGCAACGTTATCTTCAAGATTGATTGCTGGACGAGAAACCCCGAAACAGGAACGATACCGTTGCTGCAAGGATCTACTTCCCGTCTCTGCATGCAGCTGGTAATTTCCCCATCGGCCGAGCCAGTCCAGCGGCTATCGCGTTCACGAGCAACCCCAGACTATCTTGCCAGAGTCCATGTGTATTGAAATCGAAGCTGAACAGCAGAATCATCGTACTTGGAAATGACAGAGATAAGGTAAGCTGGACAAAATATGCAGGCTCTGCTGTGACATCAAGAACCAGCATGCAAGAGAGGAACCAGGATGCCAGGTAAAATACATGTAATGCGCCTCTGCTGAGCACCATGTAAGTACTCCGTAGGCGACAACGAAAGGCCACTATGATATGGCGTTGTATTCAATTCGATACGTTGTTTCTGGAAACGACATTGGCGATCACACGTAGAAGACGATGCTGGATTGGTCAGGATAGTGATAATTTCAAATGCAAATCGCGGCAGTTCTTCACAACAACTGGGTTTTCCTTTTTGCACGCAAGACAATCCATGATCAGCAAGAGCGCATCAAAACAGAGTGGCCAGGGTTCGACTACGGACATTTGTGACGATGCCCGGACCGGCGTTGCCTGCCTGCCTCAGCAGTGCTGTTATGCATGCGGCCAATCAACATATATACAAGTATCTCTCACGAGTCAAGAGGTCTTGCAATGATCACCACTCCCAGCCATTTGATCCTAGGCTCGATCATGCCAGGAAGAAAAAGTACTGTACCTACGATACAGTGAGATCTATGCAGTAGACAAGCAGACGATGCACATGGGTATATCAGTTCGCATCAAGGAGAAGAAACCTTTCCTCCCTCCCCAACCTGAATCATTGGCGACGAGGTACGAAACTTTAAAGCACGAGGATTTAATTGCATTGCCGCAAATAAGGCTTAGTGCTCCGGATGCAGCCATTCATGCGACATTGCTGCCATATTTTCCTAGCCATTCTTTTCTTCTTCTTGTTCCACGGCGTGGCGCACACAGCTGACTGGTCGTGACTGCGGGACAATACAGCCGCAGCCTCGTTTGGGAGAAGGCTCTTTCGAACGGGACACGGTGCTCAAGTTGTTCCTGAGAGGAGATCAACTAATAAGCTAGATCAGGAGGAGCTGAAAGGATCGAGTATTAACCTGTCAAACATTTAAAGATTTTGGCTGTCCCTGGTATAGGCTGCATGCTATACTAGGGGGTCTCTCCACCAAATGACGTATTATACGGGTCGTTTTCTTGAGAATCCACCATAAAGAGACGCACTAGGGCAGGCGAATGGGGAAGGGGGAGAAAAAAAACCAAATCAAAAGCTGAGACTCGCGAAAAATGCCAAAATGGTATCCTGAAGAGCTTGACTCAACGATATGAGCATCGTATTTAGTACCGTTCACATCTATTTACCATCGACTTGAGTGAAGGAATGATTTAAGCTATATAACTTTAAAGGAGAGGCAGAGGCGGCTCGCGTTGCCAGGCGATTATATGCAATGAAGGCCAGTATTTGGTGGAGGCTGTGCCGAAGACCGAAAGGTTTTTTTTGGTTGGCGCCTGGCTGAGCTACCTGAAATTGTCTGGTCAAACTGCGTACGATGATGTACAACGTATTCTGTATGTAATAGGCTGGGATCCGGGCATCAGATTGACGATTCGCAACCAGGATCTCATACCCCGAATCCTGGTTTTCGAACCGAGTTCACCAAATCCGGTCTGACCAAGGTCCCCCAAAATGGGCGCCGAGTCCTGCCCGTTTACACGATGGAGAAGAGAGCTGGTGTCAGGTCTGTCAGTCACTCTATTCTCGGCGTGCTCGCTGCTCGGCTGCCTCTCGCACCAGAACACTATATGCCGAACCCCTTATCCAATGCCGAACAAACGAAAGGAACGAACCCACGTTCGTGACAAAACCATCTGTCAAGCAAATACCCAAAACCCACAAGCAGACAATTGGGATAGACAGGATCGTAATGGGGATCTCGAGCCGGGCCTTCTACTACCTTGGTGCTACGTGAGTTGAAACCTTCATCGGCACTATTCGAACTGCCAAGGCTTTTGCAAGCACGGCCAGCATCTCGTGTATGTTATGTGCCACCAAGGACCCAAAGCCAATTACGGCTGCCAACGTCGATCCTCTTTTAGAGATCCGGCAAGAACGGCCTAGACTGTAGAGGCGCCCACCAGGCGCTCCACAGCCTTTGCAACTCTGGAGCCGAAAGGAGCCTCCAAGGACGCTGCTCACGTCTCGAGAAACGCGATTCTGGCGGATCGGATTGCGGGCAGGGGAAGAAACTGACCCGCTCTGGGGCTACCGTCTTGCCGCATGCCGTCTCCGTTCGTTGCAATATTGCTCTCATGCACCTTCGTACAACTCAGTTAGCACCGTCCGGGACTACATCCATTTTTACGGAGCCACCTACGTATAGTCGAATGAATGAGTGCGCTGCTCGTGGAAGCACCATCTACCTTTTTTTTTTTTCAGGATCTGCTACCACCTGGCGCGAGCTCCGTGCATCTCCTGCCAGCTTTTACTGGTCTTTCCAGTCTGTCTACCGTAGTTGGTGGCTGTCGTGTGAGCCTTTACCTACTGTAGTATCTGGCTGACATCTGACATTTTACCTGTAACTGGTAGTGGCTGCCATACACCACTGACCTCGCCCAATGAGGCACCTTCCTTGTACCCAAGTGTATTGAGGGCCAGGCATGTAAGCTGCTGCCACATACATGAATAGGCGAGAAATTGTGTATGGACAACTCAGGCATGCAGTTTGATGGATTATATACTAGCTGGACACCAGTTACGCCAAACAAAACAAAATCAGACTCACCCAATCCCCCCCATCGTCATCCCCTTCATCCCTTGCGTCTGGCACATTTTCATGCTGAGCTATTTGTACATTGCTTCGTACATGTACGCATTACACAGTACAGGCACATGTGTCCATCCATCCACTCACAGTTGGTCGGCCTCTTTGTTTTTACTGGTCTTTCGTAGATTTGCATCTTCCAGCCATCCATCCGCCTGTCGCCCATATCATCTGGCACATACATATACACAGTAACCCCATCCTGCCTCTCCAGCCCAAAGGAGGAAGAAAAAGGTCTTTCGGTTTACGCATTGAGTTCTCGCTCTCCCGCCCGCCCACGTCCACCCCACCCCCCCCCCCCCATGTCCCTGTCATCTGCACCCGACAACCAAGAAAAGCTTCCAGGACAGNCCCCCCCCCCCCCCCCCCCCCCCCCCCCCCCCCCCCCCCCCCATGTCCCTGTCATCTGCACCCGACAACCAAGAAAAGCTTCCAGGACAGAACAGGGATCCCGACTGCGTCCCAGTGACCCAGTCCGTCGAGAAGAGTCGAAAAGATAGAAAGTGACCCGTCGCTGACAGGGACGTGTCGCGCCTGTACGGAGTCGCGCGGGAGTAGCGCCGGTTCGTCTCTGTCTACGTAGGCTTTGGCTCACCAGGCCCCCGGCTGCTGCTCATGCTACCTAGCTAACCTAGTGAGCGAATCTATCTCTGTTCGTTTCTTTGCTGTAAGGAGTCTCCAGCGAATCTCTTATACATAGATCCTCGAGTCAGGCGCGCCCGTCCCATCGATCCCGTTTGCTTGGTTTGTTTCCTCACTTTCCCTTCAAATGCGCCTGCGGTCCACCCTCGACGATACCCTTTTCCCTGCGACACCTTGGCAGCTGTACTGCAACGCCGTGGATTCTCCATTCTGATACCTCTCGGGATTTTAGAGACCAACACCCTCGGGACTCTGAGCGCAGCCAGCGCCCTCATCATATCAATCCGCTGGACTGGTAAAACCTCGCTGCTGACGGACGGCCCACCCCTCACGTTACGATTCTGGCCGGCAAGGAAGGGGTCTTGGCTTTGTAAAGGCTGCAAAATACTACTACTAATCTCTAATACCACCAATATTACCTGGGGGAAATAAACCATAACAAACGCATCGGCATATCTTGTAACTGCTGCATTTCGGAACCTACCCATACAGCTCCGGCCGCCATGGCTGGCACCTACACCGAGGTCGCCCAACAGGACGACGACAGAAACGATGGCGCATCGCCGCCTATTTCTCTCTCGCCCGCCCTCTCGCCGTCGCCTATGCCGCTGCTGCAATCTGTAAAATCGACCTTCACCCCAATTTCCATGGATTCGGAATCGTATGAGAGACTCGGCCACGAGGACCAGGTTGGCGAATTCCATGACAACGAGGACGAGCGGGCAGATAATGCGACTTCCAAAACGGCCATGGCCAGGCCCGACGCCGTGGACTTAGCCCAATCAGTGGGAGCTTCAGCACGAGCCACAGCACCCAAAGGCCCGACGCCTATCAACACTGAACCCGACGTTGCTTCGGCGCCTTCAGGGGCTGTGGATACAGCCTCATCCGGCCGCTCCAGCCCCATTTCCAATTTGGTCAATACGAGGTCACATGTTAGTCAGGACACAATCGCTGCGAGCCCGACTTCCGCTCATCAGAGTTTGAGCCCAAAGGCCACGGTTGGCCATCATCACGACGATTTGGACTGCACCTCGACCAAATCATCTGCGCCCGTTGATGACAGCAGTGAATTGCAGCAGCCTGTAATCGTCAAACCAAAACCCCTGATACGCACCGCATCCACCAAGGGCGTCAAGATCATTCACCCTTCGCCATCTGTGCGAAGCCGCTCCAGCTCACACGCGAGCAACATTGCCGTGCTTGAAGCGACTGCCGAAAAGTTGTCCAGGACTTCGTCCATTGAGAGCGCGATTCGAGACCTAAACGAGGAACAAAAGCGCATCGATAGCCGCAGGTCCTCTCTATTACAAGCCAGCGTCAGCACAGGATTTGGCCCAGAGGCCAAGGAGCCTTTTCCCTTTACGCGCCAGGTATCTTCCACAAGCTCGATTCTCGATACGAACAACGCAGCTCGCCACGGTGGCTATTCTCCTGCGGGATATGTCATGTCCCCCAACCACTCGTTACGATCCAATCAGTCCCGTCTCCGATCTACATCTCACCCCCATTCCGAAGCCGATTCGAGCGACTTGCTGAGCCGCCACGGCCCGGGAAAGAGCTCAACGCGGAGCGCCAAGTCGACGAAACCTTCGCTTACAGACATTGCCGAGATGGAGCCAACGGGTTTGACGCTGGCCGCGATGGACGAGGCCGACCGGCTACAAGAGCGCCCCGAAGAACAACAAGAGTTGCAGGTGCCGCCCGTGGAGGATGCCCACCCAACTCCGAGTGCCGCATCTCACAACGGTCCGAGCGCTACAGACTACTGGGGAAACAAAGATGATGGGGCCCAAGTGGAACATGCGCCGCATGGCCAGCGACCGAGATCTCCCACCGGATCTGTGGGCACCTTCGATCAAGCAGCGGATGCATTTGCCGACTTCGACGGGGCCCACTGCTCGCCGGAAGCTGAGGAGGATTCCTTCCAAGCACCCTTTGACTTGGATCTGTCACTGCGCTTGCCCGCTGACGAGCCCAGACAAGCCGGCAGGCCCATAATATCAGCACCGATGAACCCTACGGTCAGGCCGACATCATACATGGACCCCGCGACAGGACAGCAAATGATGTTCTACCCAGCACGGGTTCCGATGATGCTCAACTTACCCCAGAAGTTATCCAAGAACCCCAAGGCTGCTATTAGGAATCAGCGGAGGTCGCAGGTTTTGAGCATGATGCCCGAAGCAACCCGTCAATCTGCAGCATGGCTTCCAGAAGTTGTGCCGGAGCCAATGTTTGACCCGCTTAACTCTGGTTCCAACTCGGAGATACCAACACCACTTCTGGGGCCGGAGTCGCCACCTCCTGAGGAAGCCGGTGCTCTGCTGTCTGCCGAGGATGACACTGCATCGCAGGCCCGTCCCGGTCCACAGCCTGTCAACAGCGAGGCCAGGAAGTCGCGTCTATCGGTCCTGGACCCTTCGGATAAACGCAAATCACGAATGTCCTACAATACCGATAATCTTCCCCCGCAGCTTCGAGCCAGTGCCTTCTTTGATATGCCCTCCGAGTCGCCTGCTATAGAACTCAAGGATGGCTCAGCCATGGCTACTCTTGACAGCATCTTAGATGCGTCTGCAAAGGCCCCGGTATCAGCTTTTACGGATCATTCATTTGCAGGCAAACTTGGAAATGAGATCTACGGTGTTGATAAACGCAAATCTCACGTCAAGCGAAACAGTACGGCCATTGCGCTTGACGTCAAGAAACGGCGCTCCATCTTTCACTTGCGCGCACCGAGCAAAATCAGCATCAGAAGCACCTCAAAGGAGGAGAAGCAGAGTAACATGGCAAGCCCTAGGCTGGGTTCTGACCATGGCAGCGAATCTGGCGATGATGAACATAGCAAGCTCGCGTCAGGTGCCGAAGATGAAGACAATGAGAGCGGCAATGAAGAGGACAGCGACATAGATCCCGCTACTCAGGGACCGCCCACAACACTTCTGGCGGAGTTGCAAATTCGCAAGTACCAACAAAAGCAGCGGACCAGGGCGCCCGCGCAGCTATATCCCAACGGCATGCATTCTACTCTTCTGGAGATTGACACTGTTGCGGAGATGGAGCGCCAGAATCGCAAAGGCAAAAAGGTTAACCTCGCGTGGGAAGGGCCCAAGGATGCAGCTGATGAATCAGATGATGAGGATGTTCCCCTCGGACTTCTTCCGGTCAAGCAGAATGGCGCAATGAAGATGCGAGCGTTCCAGGCCGAGGCGAATCGACCGCTAGGTCTCATGGAGCAGCGGAACCTTGATGACAATGAACCCCTCAGTCACCGCCGCAACCGTCTGCAGGGCCGTCCTACTTTGGCAGCACGACAATCGCTGATGGCGTTATCGGGCGGAGGCGCCCTGGGCATGAGTGGCGGCCTCGGACCACCAAGCCCGAGCTTGAGAATCCACACCCCAGAAGAGGACGAACATGAGGGAGAGACGCTGGGAGAACGGAAACGCCGCCTTGCTGCCCAAGAAGCGGAAAATCCACTGCCGCAGGCTCGCCCCGTAAGCACTGCATTTTCCACCGAGTTGCTCACTCAGCTGGGAGATACATTCAAGGAAGATGCCGTTTCCGACAACAGCGGTGCCAAGGGGAAGGAAAAGGCGGCGCCTGCCGAGGAAGAAGAGACACTGGGGCAGCGCCGACGACGTCTGCAAGCGGAACGTGAGGCACGAGAAAAGGAGATGGGCGCCGGAGCTCCACTCCAGATCCCCGCAGCACCAATCATCACCAAACGTCACTCAATGGCCGACGTGCTGGGCGCGACTCGCCGGACCGTCCTGACTGATCCCAGGGCAGACAATGAGCGGGCCCGACAAGAAGAGGCGCATCGGTTCAGGAAGAGCCATGACCTCAAGCTGGCAGGCTTCCGGGCGCAGATTCCTGACAACCTGAGCACTCCGAACCTCCAGCGTTCAGGCGGATACATGGCGGGGCAATATAACGACGGGACTGCGGGCGGATTTGGACGAGGCGGCAGCAGACTCCAGCACAGCTCCAGTTTTCAAGCCCCAACCATGCAGCACATGTCGACAAACAACGGCATTGGCGGCATGATGATGGGTAACAATGCGTACGGGATGGGTGGTGTTGGCGGCTACAACGGTATGCAGAACAACGGCTATGGCCATAACGTCCTCGGCTACAACGGCATGCCGCTGCAGCTGCCAATGCCAATGCAACAACCTGGGCAGCAGTACGATAGAGTTGACCGATGGAGGCAGAGCATTGTCCCCTGATGATGCGACGGACCAAAGTCGCCCACATACATACCACAACCACCACACACCTCTTTTGACGCAGCAAGCCACATTAGCGACGGGAAGGTTGCACCACTGAATTATCATTGTTGTTATTATTATTTTTGGGGGGTGCATTCGAAGCATCAGCATAGTCAGCATATGGGCACGGCGTTTTCTGTTCAATCAGCAGCAGCGGTCAGGAAGAAGGAAGGGGGCACTGATTGATCATCTCGCATATAGGCACGCGCATGTCATCACGGGATAATATTATCGGCATACTGCATTGCACCACTACATAGGCACATATACTTACTACTTTGTAATACCAGACGGAACGGACACAATTCTGCCGTCTGCCCATATATATATATCTACAGTTATCACTACCGACCAGCAAGACGTTCGCGGACCTACACAGATGGAGTTTTGGGCTTGTCGTATTGTCATGGACTCCAAACCCTCTCTCAACGACTCAGTTCTGGCGAAGCAACATTGAATAGCGAACGGCTGTTGGCAACACTAGGAACTAAAGAATGCCGTCACGTCACTTGTAAGGCTTGCTGCGATGATGCGAGTCGGGAGGCGGCCTGCGTCACCGGCATGGAGATGGGATTTGGACGGGCGACAAAATGCGAGATTACCCGCCGATATGCTCGAATGAGTGATGAGTGATGTGAGGTGACGGGGGGTGCAACCCAACTTATAATGGCCAACTAACTGCGCTGCACCGTATGCAATGCTCCGAAAGAGAAGACGTATACTGTTGCAAGAGGGGCTCGTTCTATCTAATGCAGTGCCTTGGACGCGTGGATGGAGTCGGTCAACTGGGGGTTTGAGTTTCCTCTTCGGTCGCGGCTGCTTTTGTGCGACATGGTAAAAAATAATAGCACGACCGAACCGACTCCATCTGCCTATCGACGGGCAGGAACGATGAACTTGGAATGAACCGAACCCCTCCACTCCAATTTGATGTTCAATACCTGGTCCGTTCCGTCCTCTCCGTGCTTTGCATCAATACGTATTCGTACAATCCCATCCACCCATTCCCTCTTCTGACAAGCCACAAACACCTCTGGCGAACCAACTGACAGAGCGAGAACGAGACGGGACTCGGCAGAGCGGGCAAAGCTACTGGAAGAGGCGGAGAGAGGATACGAAAGAAGAAGACCCATCCCCCATCCCCCATCCCCCATCCATCTCGTTCCGCACATGTGCGGACAGAACAACGAACGCGCTCTTAAAGTAGACAGACGGGCAGAGTTCGGCTCACATGTGTGCCCTGCCACGGCCGGCCAGGGTGATCGAGTCTCTTCTCCCTCCGGGCTAATGCAGGCAGTGTAGTAGCAGCTATCGGCTTCGTGCAGCCATTCGACAGGCCCTCCACGATGCGCAAAAAGAGCCGCAACTGTTTTCCTAAACGAGGTCCAGCTGTCTCCTTTTCGCATCCTCTTATTCGAGGGTGATGCCATTCGAGATATCCATCATGCGAAGGATCAAAATTCAAACACACGCGCCGCCGCGCACTCATCGACTGACCGGACCTTGGCGGTGAGGTTCTCTACAACGAGCACACCATACACACCGTGGAACAGTCGTTCGCCGCCTGCTTTTCTTCTTGTCTCGCGAGGCAGCTCAATTTCATATCGGTGTTCTGCCCGTTTCCAAAGTCGTGCAGCTCAGGATCGCCATGTGCAACAAGATGCCACAGAAAAAGCTTCCAACCCACAATGCTTCCCTAGCTCCAAGGCAAATACTGGAGAAGCGTTTCATGTGCTGCTTCCACTGCTCCATTTCCCAAAGCATGATGGTCACGAACTACCTATAAAGCTTCCGAGGATTTCTGGAAAACTGCTTAATCCCTCAACGATACCCGGCCGGGACCCCACCTACCTGGATACTATATCACCTCCATGATACGATGGCGACTCGGAGGAGAAGGAATCGGGCGCTAATCGCACTGCCGGAATGTGGCACGGCAGCAATCAGAGTCTGAGGAGGTGCTGTCTTTCTTGCCCTTCTCTGCAGGTCATCCACCGGCCGCTTTACACACTGCCTGCCCGCCTACAGATCTACACTGGGTTATTAAGTGTTGAGTGCATCGTGGCATGCACGTTCTTGCAGTTCGTTCCACTCACCTCGCTCAATCCTCCGCACACATACGTGTTGTGCTTGTCACGACACACACGGGGCAACGTACAATCGCATTCATCCTGTGGCCCTGTGACTGGCCAGAGGGCAGGGAGCAGGGCGCGGCCTCACCAGGGAAGAAAGACGACCACATCCGGGCTTCCCATTGCCTCGCGGCACAATACTCCGTACACTTCATCAATCGGGATGCGACGCTGCGACACAAGATGTTCCGTACTTTATGAAGAAAAATACAGGATTATAGTGCAGCATCCCTGCAAAGGCGGCCGGGAAGGAATAGAGACGCCGAGCCACGACGGACCAGTGAGCTTCCACCGCCATGCTGGCAATCGCGATGAATGGCATTACACAGTACAAGTGAGTGGGCTCTGCTTTCTTCTCGACTTCTTTGCCGGTCTCTGCTCTTCTTGGATGTGCAATGCCAATACCACCAACACCCTTGGCTTGGGCTTAGGGTGGCGTTGGCTCTAACCTACCTATAACACGATGCAAAGAGTTTTGACACGTGCGGGTAGGTTTTCGTATAGCCGCCCGAAAACCGGCAGAGAACGGCCGTGGTCTCAACTGGACAGAGATCACGGAGCCAGGTTCGTAGGGTATTACTATGACATTATTTGCTGTGAAGGAAACACACAAACTGGTGGTCGTGCGGCATCTGCTTGCTGCTGCTGCAAGGACCAGGGAGGGAGGGATGAAAAGAAAAAGACTTTTGGGATTTCCTGACGGCTGATTCGATGAGCTTGAAAAGTCAATCGTTCAATCAGATCAGGGATTGCAGCAAAAGAGGGCTGGCCCTTTCCCTTTTCTCTCTCTTTCGCTTCCTTCTTTCTCGCTTCTCCATGCCCATGCCCATGCCGCGGGCCCCTGGTCGAAAACTGCCACGCTGCCATGCTGCAGGTGATGACTGACTACATTAGCGCTTCAACGGCTGTCGAGCGAGAACCGGGGAACCCTCCGCTTTGAGCAACTGAGCTGTGGGGGTTTGAGAATTATTCGAAGAAAGCACTTGGACCCCGTTTGTCTCTCTTTTCTGTTGCCCTGCCGCTCGACTGTGCCTCTCCCTATGTACCTCTCTGGGAGAACGCAGACGGGGACGCGGACGGAGACGGAGACCCTGAGCGTTGACATGCCCGCAGCATGCATCCATCTGTACATTACGCACACTATACTCCAGGGCTGAGAGGAGCTGCCGGCTGCTGCTTCCTTCTGCCCTATCACGACTCCATCCTGGTCGGCACGAGACCTGCCTGCTTGCGCGCAGCAGACCATGTTGGTGACGGCAGGAGTCGCGAAGGATCTCTCCATGACCATCCTCTAGCCACACCCTTCCTCGAAGGGGCCAGTCCGTGGTCCGACCAGGCCAGGGGAGGGGGGCAGTTCGGCCGCGAGCCAGCGAAAACCCGCCAGCCATCGAGCGGGTGCTTCCGGTAGATCAAGAACTAGTCATCCAAAGCATCCAACATCCATCAGTCTCGAGCAACCAGACTGGTCGGCCGATCCTTCACTGCAACTTTTTTTTCCCTCCCTCTCGCTTTCTCGTCGTGGGTGTACACTAGGTACACTAGGTACTGGGTTACTCCACCTCCTCTGACGTTCGGTCGTGCATCGCGGCAGACCTGGAAATATCCTTTTCGTCAATGTCGGCTGCTTTCTGACCACGCAAGCACAGCATAGACTTTTCTACGCACCTGAACGGCGCAGGATCTCCGCAGGCCTCGGCGCGGGTCTTTGCCCTACTGGCTTTTCGACTAATCGCATAGAGTAGCCTGCATATTATAGCTTCTCTGCTAACGTAGTCACACCAAAGGCTAACAAGAAATCCGTCTGTCTGCCGGAGGAGTGACAGGTCCAGCAGCAAGAAAGAGGACTGGCAGACGTTGGACAAATCTCACAGCCGGATCTTCCCACATCAAACAAGGGCCGGCCCACCCCCTTTGACTGACGTTGATCAGATACTCCCCACACGCATACATACATACCTCCATACATACCTTACCGTACGTACATACATACACATACATACTTCGAGTGCCAACCAGGGCCAAAGAAGACGCACAGCCGACATCTAAGCTTCCGACCTTCCCCTGCTCCTGCTTCTGCCGTTGCCGCTTGCTGCTACAGTACTTGCTGCTTCCGCTTCTGCCAGGCATTGCCTCTTGTTTTCTGTTGCTGCTCTGCTTCTCCCAGAAGTAGAAAGCTTTATGAGACATGACAGACTGGCGATTTTCTCATTCCTCTCCGAACCTACTATGTACCTTGGACGGCGTCGGACCAGCAGGACTCGTCTACCGTGATTCACATGTACATAAAAAGTTGAACTGCCCTCTTGCCTCGACACATTTCCGGCCCCTTGCCAGGAATCATCGATTTTCTTTGAGGTCATACCCCACACTTATTCTCCAAGGACCCTGAAGCAGATCTATGCCAAGGGGGCTGCAACAAAGATCAGCGGCCATCTTTTGCGACCTACTTTACTGGCCTTGCATCTACTATTATTTCTCATGTAAGCATATATCCTGAACACCTCGAAATATCCCTTATTGTGAGGAGTTTTGTCCATTCCCAATATTCACCCTTTACTTACATGGATCCCAGCCACCTTCCAGTTCACGTACCTTGTTGCCTTCCCAAGGAGCTTTCCGTCTACCATACAACCCCAGATACGAGCTTTATTTCATCAGAGCTCAAAACCGGAGACGAAGAACAAGAAACAACAGTCCGTCATGTGTCGCCTCGTCCTTTTTTCCGGCAGCTGCACACGATGCGGGGGAGATTTCCACTGGGAGGACCTATCCCAACAGCTACCCTGCCTCGAGGCCAAGAACAACGGCATCTTTGGCGAGTGCAGAAACGGCGTCAACATGGATCAGCACGCGTTTGACCAGGAGTGCGACGCCTGTATGGACGACGAGAGCCCCGTGCAACAAAAGACGAGCGAAAAGGGGAAGAAGAGGCAGCGCACCAGATGATGACGAGAGAGGACAAAAGGGGGGGGGAAACACAAAAGAACAGAGTCATGTCCTCAAGGACCCGAACGAGTGTCGTGTGCTTGGTGGGAATTACGAACGAGGGTTGGCATATCTGGTCTTTTTCTGCATGTCTTGCTTGATTTGAGCTTGTCGTTTTCTTTTATTAATACTCTTATGCCATACCCAAAACTACAGCTCTGGCATTAGACGAGAGATGAATCTCACGATTTTGAACTTGGATATTGTTTCCGTTTCCTTCATAACTATTAGTACATGCAGCTGCAAAGCCATTTATATCATTTCTTATATTTCTCATTCAAAACCCATAATATTGGCATCTTCTTCCGGAATGACTGGAACGCCGGGAAGGAGGAATGACGATATGCTACCCGACTCGGTGTATATATTTTTACGTGAAGGGGACATGTCGCGAACTTGGTCTATCTAAGCACTTTTCAATACACACTTTCATGGAAGTCCTGATAAAGCAGAGTCAGATACATGTAATAAGAATCTATGGTACTGTTCCACGTTTTTCCTGAATTTTTATTTTTATTTTTATGACAGTCAACAAATAAGCCTAGGTAGGTAGAGGAGAAACGAAAGTAGATCTACAGCACACCGACTATAATGCCCAACGCCGGGAGCATAACGTCTGCTTTTGCCCGGCCAAGACCACCCCGGGAAGTGGGGTGCGCGGAAGACGGAAGGGGAAAAAAGCAAAACGTCCTTGCCGCAAGACAATGCGAGTATACTGACCGCACACCATACCTTGCAGATTGAGAAACAACTGCAGCGATGCAGCAGAATCGTGCCATGAATTGTGCTGCGTGTGTGATTGTGCGACTCTCGGCGCGATGGAGAGACCAAGTACAAGCAGTACCGGCAAGAAGGTTGGTCATGATTTGGTGGAAAAGTTGCCGGGAGTGGGTTATTCAAGATGAGGCTTTCTTTTTTCCCGCTATACCCTTACCTGGATGCTTGCTTTTTTCGAAAAGACTGCATAATGCGATGAGCCTCACAACTTCTAGCCTGCATGAGTGAGAGAGTGAAAAGTATCATTGATTGATCCTGCTCTATGTACACCGTACACCTCATTATGCCATCATATCTGCCCACAAGGAAAAAAAAAAAAAAAGCAGACGCTCACGAGGTCATAGTAGATTGGCTCTTCTCCCAAGTCTCGGCGACAGCGCTCCAATACCGACCCTCGTCAGCCCTCACGTGGGCGACGTGCGTGCCCTTGTCGAACAGCTCAGTGCGCACGACGTACCCGCGTTTCTCGGCAGCGCGCGCGTGCAGCTCAACGTGTCTCCAGTCCACCATGTCGTCGCCCCGGCCGTAGATGTAGGTGCGGTTCGTCTGTCTCGTCTTGGCCGGGTCGTTGTGCCGGTCCGCGTTGATGACGAGGTTGTACGGTCGCCGGACCGCCACAGCCATGACCCAGAGGTACAGGTCTAGCAGGTGGATGAGCGGTGCCATGATCCAGCGCCAGAGACCCCGTGGCACGCCGGCAATGGCCGCGTTGTAGGCGCTCCAGTAGCTATACAGACCCGGGCATGAGTCGTACACAGCCGTGTGCAAGGGAAACGGCCGCCCTTCCGTCTCTGCCTCGTAGGCCTCGAAGAGCTCCTTGGAGCTGGCGACACCGCCGTTAGAAAAAACATGAAGAAGGATCTCGGGGCGCTGCGCCGTCTCGGACAGGTGGCCGGCGCTCATCAGGGACCGGATGTACGAGACGGCCGGCCGGACGGCCGCGACGCACTCGGACCGCACCACAATGTGGCGGAGGACGAACTTGACGAGCAGAATCCTAGCGGTGGGATATAAGGTTTGATACCGCGTGATATACTTGGCAATGTGCAAATCACGGGCGTCCATCCAACTGGCGACCAGGATCAGCTTGGGCGCAGCATCACCGCCCCCAACAATATGTGATGTCTCTGCTGCAGCATCCGTCGAAGAAGAAGAAGGTTCGTAGAATGACATGAACTGTGACGCCTTGGTCATCATGCTCAGCGGCTGCTGCTTCTGTTGCTGTGCCACGGCTGCCATTGCATATGAGTGGGGTCTCCTGATGATCGACAATGTAATGCAAGGCAATAGCACAAAAAAAAGAAGAGGGAAAATGAAGAAAGAAAAAAGAAGGCGATGCACCGCGTTCTGCAGCGAATGTGCAAAGGTCAACAACTCTCACGATGCTCAACGACGACGCTTTGTTGTCGTCTTTTTTTCTTCCTTCCCTCGTGCTTCTCAACCCCAGGTGACTTGGAGTCTGGACCCCTTGCTTGTAGTGCTTGTTGCAGTGGCTTGGCGGGTTGTTGCACTCAGACCTCGGCTAGGCAGGCGGCTCTGCGCAAAGGGTCTTCAAGAGACGGAAATATCGACGAGAAAAGGGTGTTGTCGAGCGTCTGCAAGGTGACTGCTGCATCTGCACGAGGAAGAAAAATAATTTCCCATCACTTCTTATCAGAAACCCAACCGGATCGATTGCAGCAACGCCCGGAGCAAAACCGCCAACGCCTGAGCATAAGAACGGCCCGTCGGTGGATCTGACTTTGGACGGAGGAGTGAGTTTGCTAGGGGACCACCATCGAAACCCCGTCGCAGATCACCCGCGGCCCCGATATGGCGATTGAAGAAGAGGATACCATATCCGGCAACCAGCTCGCGCCCGCTACGCGAAGCTACCGTGTAGATGCTAGTAGATTGTTCAGCCTTTCGTTGCCATTGGTGCTCGACCAGTAACGATCTAATAGTAGTGGAAATGAAAAAGGGGGTCCACTATGCTTTCTTATAGTACCTAGTATACCTAATGAAAGTAAGACTTACACGACAACGCAACCGAGATTTCCCCCCTCTCTCGCTTTCGTCTTGCAGCCTTGTATCAGTCTTCACCTTCTTTCGCCTATGATCTGTGTCTGATTGATTGTTGATCACTGTAACGTGTCATCTCATCTTGGTTCACCACTACAAATGACGACGAGACGACCTTTCGGAAATTTGGAGAGATGAGTTGATGCAGAAACGGTTCGATACGCACGGCGCAAGAAGATGGACGCAGATCTTGCCGTTTGAGAACGCTCCCCTCGACGATTTGCACGTGTCTTCGTTGAGAGTCCGACAGCTTGGACTGGACCATGAATCCTGAACGCCATTGAAGGTGGACCGAGTTTCACTGTAGCCGGCTTATTAGTTGTCGCACGCGTCGCGGGATGGTTTATCGACAACTCAAGTTTGCCTGGGGCATGACTGCAGTGAGCCGGCTACTCCAGTACCACAGAGTGGCTGAGAGCAAACCGCAGCCGCAAGCTATCGAATGTAGGATTGAGCGCCCAATCTCAATCAGGTTGGATTGCCATGTGATGGAAGGGCACTATGCCAGCGACATGAGAGGCCGAGGGCCTGCGTCATGGATCAGGGATTCCTCGACGGCTGTAAGCGAGCTGGCTGCTATTAGCCTCTTTCAGCTCTCGCCGTCAATGCCGGCGCATTGATTAAAGAGCTCGTGCGGGTGAAGGTCGAATGGCGAAGTACATAAAAGTGATGTTGATGTCTCCTTGTCGACTCGCTCAACTTGGCGAAAGCCAAATGAACACTGCTGCTGTACCGTGGTGCCAATCATTTCAGGCGAAGGCTGTGAAACCAATTTCTGTCAATTAAATCTGTGTTTGCTTTGGGTACTGATCGATTTGGCAGACACGACGGGCCGACAATTTTGTTTGCTCGGCAGGAACGACCAAACTCGCAGCGGATGATGACATGGAAGCATGCGAGTGGCCGTTCCTTCCGTCAACTCTTTCTCTCGCTTTTGCATCCGTGATGATGGAGATCTCGAGCTGTGCTCAGGCCTCGAATTGTGCCACCGTGGTCGAATCAAGGAATCATGGCCTTGGTTCATATAAGCCAACGGGCCCCAGGCGCCGATGAAGAAATCATGGTGTCTAAATCTTTTTGAAGAACCCTTCAAGCTTGTTGTCAGACTTGATCTCAACGCAAACACTACGAGCCGAAAAACAAATCACTCCCTTATATTTTCACAATGCTGCCACTGGCACTTGTCGTTCTGGCGGCCCTCTGTTGGGCAGCGCCGCCCGATACCATTCAGACTGATGATATCTTGCGTTCACTCTCATACCCTGGAGTGAGCTTCCGCCGCGCAGATGCCCTCTCTGTGGCACCATCGTCCGCAAGGGAAAGGCGCCAGAGTGGCCATATGAAGATCTCGCGGGTTCAACCTCCACCCGGAGCTGACGGGCATCCTTCAGCCGCGGCCCGCTTCGCCCTCTCTGGTAAAGCTCAACAGCGTGGGTTCGGGAACGTGAGTGTTGTTGACCAGAGAGCTACACAATACTCAGTCGATCTCACGATCGACGGATGGCCGATGAAGCTTCTCGTGGACTCGGCCAGCTCTGACGCTTGGGTCCGCGAAATGGTCTTTTCCTGCGACATATCAGTGAACTCGCATTCCTGCGGGGACCCCATGGGACCAGGTTTTCCACTCGGGACATTTTCAGGTGGTGTCGTTGGGGGACAGCATTTCCACATTAGCTTGAACGACAACGAGGTGGTGTCGGGCAGACTTGGCTACGTGGATGTTGAAATCGCCGGCGTCTCAGTTCCTAGACAGGAGATGGGCTGTAAGCAACTTCCAATATTGTTACCTACCTGCTCTGGGTTGTCTTATGGTCCCCCAAATGGTTCTATCATGGATCAACTCAGAAAAAGTGCCCAGAAGAGCTTTTCGAAACTCTGCTACCGTCCTGAGAAAGACAATCACTAACACAAGTCGTTGTAGTCGCGAGTGGGGGGTATTGGAACGGTGACGGTGTGACCAGCGGAGTGCTCGGCCTGGCTTACCCATCACTGACCTCCGCCTACTTTGGCGATGATTCTAGCACTAACAGATCGGAAGATTTGACGAGCTATTCACCTCTGTTCACAACCATGATGAAGAGTGGCAATGTCGAACCTTTTTGGTGTCTTGCACTCGACAGAAACTCCAGCAACGGGTTCCTGTCCTTCGGCGAACTGCCTCCCCTCAATATTAGCCAGAGCATTTCCGCTAATACGGATCTCATAATCGTGAGTACTGCAAGCCAAAGTTTTATCAATGTAACCATGAAGTTGACATATATACTAGGCCGATATCGCACACAAGGGCTCGTCTGGATACGAACCATCATACTACACGATCCTTCCCCAAGGCTTCCAGATCAATACGGTCGAAGACTATTCTCAGTATCCATTCATCATTGACAGCAGCACGACGATGTCTTACATGCCACCCAGTGAGTAATGACCCTTCCTTGAAAGTGTGCATTGTATAATAACAGTGATGTCTAGATATTGCACAGGAGGTCAATTCTCGCTTTGACCCTCCCGCGGTCTACTCTTGGTATTACGGGTCATACTTTGTACCTTGTGACGCCATCCCCCCGAATTTTTCTGTTGTGATTGGTGGTGAAAACTTTTGGATCAATCCCCAAGACATGATCAATACGAAATTGGTCGACCCATTGACGGGACTCTGCGCGACTACCATCAACAACGGAGACAATGGGCCTTTTATATTAGGCATATCTTTCCTGACAAATGTGGTGGTTCGTTTTGATGTTGGGGCTAGCAGGATTGCATTTTATTCTCGAGAGTTCTACTAGGATAAGATGATTCTGTATTCAAGCAATGTTGGGAACTTCTTCATAGTGGAAAGTTCGACACGAGTGCTTACAAATGATGACCTGAGAGTTCATCTGGAATATTGTACTGTATCTTGTATGGATTCAAAACATGATTATCCATGCAATGGATTGCAGAGCTTATTGGTGTATTTACAAATTTCGTATACTGATGAGATCCTATAGATATACTCGATGACCAGACAATCTCCCTCTTATTGTAGTAAATATATTACCGCCGGGAAGTGAACTGATACCATGTTTGCCTATGAAGTTTCTCGCTGACACAACTTAATTTCAAGTAGCATATCGATTGCTTCAGAAATCTTTGCGCTGCAGAATGGCTTACCTTGCTTCCTCGAGCCCATTATGACGTAACATGGGCTGCAACATATGTATGATCGTTATCGCCTTGGCGCCTTGGACAAGCAGTATGACAGTGAGATGTGAGTCTTGGACAGAAGGAAAGACGGGATGCAGATTGCGCCATAGTCATTCTTATCTCTCCGAGCGGCATCCCTTGTCGCGCAGAAGGGAGCTTTTATTTCTTTGGGGCTCCCAACCTACAATCAGTTCTGTATCCTATCATCATATTCCACTCGAAGTTATCATCTCGACTGGCGGGAATCTATCGTCAGTGTGGGTCTTTATCGTCACAAGATACGTACCTTACCTACTAGATAGATATCCACGAGGGAGAACGTTACCCGCTCGACTCAACAATCTTCGATTCGATTTCAGATATGAAGGGGATCGCGGCAGGAGTAGGCCCCGTTCAGAGGGGCCACGCCTCAAATTTCAGCAAGGTACGCAGAAGCCAGTCATTATTCTCCAGTTAATATTTCTCGAAAATTCACACGTTTCGAATTTCCTTCTCTTCTTGTTTTCTCCTGGATGCTTTTGATGCGAATGCCGAAAAGGCGATCGTGGGAAAAGGGTCACACCGCTAGAATGCCCCCTTCGGAATCTCTGTAAAGGCAAGGGTGGTGGAGTCATCACCCTGCAGCAGTGCTCGAGGGCTGACCGACGCCTCTTCCCCCATGGGAGCAACTATCGTGAACTTTTTGGGTTCCGGGCCCTGCCACCGCGGCAGCGAAGCTAGTGGGCTCGCGTCTCGGGGGATCTGCTTGGTTGCTGGCTGGCTGGCTGGCTCTCAGCCAAGTCAGCTCAAGGTGGACTGGAAGGAGGCGGCAGTTGTCCTTTCATTGCATTCTCAGAGAAGACAAGCGTCGCCACAACAGACGGCGGAGAAGATATGATTTCTTCNGCAGTTGTCCTTTCATTGCATTCTCAGAGAAGACAAGCGTCGCCACAACAGACGGCGGAGAAGATATGATTTCTTCTTGTCGTGTGAGCCCTCCTTGCCGCATCTCAGTGCGGATTGGGCGATGATGTATTGCACGAAGCTTTGCTTGCCAGAAACGCGAAAACTCCAGACAGGGCGGTCGTGGCGTGGGTCTCTCGAAGCCCTGAAGGCCAGGCCTGTCTGTTATGGAGTTCCGGAAGGCTCGAAGCTGCAAGCTAGGTCGGTCCAAGGGGCCCTATTTCATCTCTTTTCGGACTCCAGTTTCTAGCCCACGAAGAGAAGAAAGGGGTATGGGAAATAAGACCGGAAAGGGACAAGAAAGAAAAAAAAAGTAAACGTGGAAAAGAAGAAGTAAAGCAATACAACAGTGAACGGTGGCACCAGAAAGAGTCGATTTCGAACGAGGCAAGGGTATTATTCCCCATCCAGCCCGAGAAATCTTCGGCACGGATCTGTCTTTTCAAAGGTCGTGATGCAATTTATGGTTACCGGCGGCTATTCCCTATTCCTTAATTTTTTCACTTCTTCCCCTTCTGCTGCCCTCCACACTGACGAACAGTGCAATGCAACCTGTTCCTAGTGTCCCCAATTAAAGGGTACTAGCCGACGTTTGCGCCGGCGCTGAACCGTACTTTTCGCTCTGCTTTGACTGCGCTACTACGGTGTACACGTTGTCGAGGGTCTCTCTCGATCTGTCTCGTGCCTGGCGTCTGATCCGTCCCTCTTTGGATCTTGTTGGAGGTGCGGGAGAGACAGGGAGGGGTGGCATGACATGCGTACCTACATTCTCTATCCTCGGATGTCCTGTCAGCGGCACGTGCAGGTTGACGGACGGACACAACGTCGAATCTCTCCCGCCAGTCTGCTCTGTTTTGAGATAGAATCATAGTTCCTACCTTACCTAGTAGGTATTTACCTGTATGGTCAGCACAAATGCCAACTGACCCCTGGCACACCCGGACAGCCCAGAGTGAGATTTCCCAGGCCCTGACCTTGAGCCAGAGGGGACAGGAGACCCGGCAAAAGCCCTGTCTTGGTGGGGCAGAAGGTCGTCAAGCTCGTGGAAGAAGTCGCTAATCATGGATCCGTTGCGGGGTGCTGCCGCTCTATGCCGCCGCTGGGCCGGGTAGCGAGGCCTGGAAATCCCGAGTGACGTCCATTCATTCTCGTGTGTGCATGAGACTTTCCTCTGGGGCCATTGGTTCGATTCTGTCGCTCGACCAGAAAACCAAACACACAGCGCGCATCGTCTGATCTGCCTTCTACACTACACACTACATACATCTGCTCGGCTCACTGCTCCGGCTGCTTTGCTCGACACCCCTCCCTCCCTCCTGATCTTCTTCTCTTTTTTTCCACTCAACACTACCTGCTCCCTGTTCCTGTCTCTGACTAGTCCTCCCGAGACCCTGCAAATTCCTGGTTTCGAACTATATTCTCTCAAGCTTCCCGTTCCCGCTCCACCGTCTTTTGCGTGGTTGCACATCTTCACTTTTCGTCTTTTGGAACCACCCACGAGTCCGACTCGGCTCGGTACGAGGAGAGCAATCATGGCACCAAAGGCTAATGGTGTGGGCGTCCAGGCCGAGGACACCAAGATCTGCGTTGTTATGGTGGGTTTGCCAGCACGAGGCAAGAGTTTCATAGCACAGAAAGGTATTTCCTCCCATGTCTCCTCCCAAGGTTACTGAACACTGACCCGCTCCCACCGTCCAGCTCAGCGATATCTGCAATGGCTCTCCATCGACGCCAAGACCTTCAACGTGGGCAACTACCGCCGACATGACGCCCCCCAGCCCTCGGCCGACTTCTTTGACACGGACAACGCCGAGGGCGAGCGTCGAAGGAAGGCCGCCGCTGAGGCTGCCATAGCCGACATGCTGGATTGGTTCAAGCAGGGCGGTGTCATTGGAATCCTCGACGCAACAAACTCTACCAAGGACCGGCGGAAGTGGGTGGCTGACGTCTGCGCACGTGAGAACATCGAGGTCCTCTTTGTCGAGTCCAAGTGCGATGACGAGGACGTGATCATGGCCAACATCCGCGACGTCAAAGCTACGAGCCCCGACTACAAGGGCCAAGACCCCGAGCAGGCTGCCCTCGACTTCCGGAACCGGATCAGGAACTACGAAAAGGTCTACAAGACCATTGACGGTGATGGCGACGAGAGCGAATACACCTACCTCAAGATCCTGAATGTTGGCAGCCAGGTCATTATAAATCGCATCTCGGACTACCTGCAAAGTCGCGTTGTGTACTACCTGATGAACCTCCACATCCGACCCCGTTCCATCTGGCTGTCGAGACACGGCGAGTCAATGTACAACCTGGATGGTCGTATCGGTGGAGACGCCGACCTTTCGCCTCGAGGACAACAGTACGCACAAAAGTTGCCTGAACTGGTACGACAATCAGTCGGTGTAAGTTGACATCCACGCTCAAATGTTCATGGTTGTGAAATTTGGATTGCTCACAAGATGTAAACAGAGTGACCGCCCATTGACGGTGTGGACCTCGACGCTCAAGCGTACAATCCAAACCGCCCGCTTCTTGCCAGAAAACTACAACCAACTCCAGTGGAAGGCTCTAGACGAGTTGGACGCTGGACTTTGCGACGGCATGACGTACCAAGAAATCAAGAACGAGTACCCCGAGGACTTTATTGCGCGAGACGAGGACAAGTACAACTACCGGTACAGGGGCGGCGAGTCGTACCGCGATGTGGTTATTCGGTTGGAGCCCATCATTATGGAACTGGAACGATCGGAAGACATCTTGATTGTGACCCACCAAGCCATCCTGCGATGCATCTACGCATACTTTATGAAGAAGGACCAGTCCAAGTCGCCCTGGATGAACGTGCCTCTACACTGCCTCATCAAGCTGACTCCCAAAGCATACGGGACAGAAGAGGAGAGGTGGCAGGCGGATATCCCAGCCGTGAGCACGTGGAGAGCAAAGGGAAGCACCGCCAAGCACGAAGACCCCGTGCCGGCCGCTGGTGCTTGATTGCAATGATTTCGCAAAGGTTCTCTGGGGGGTATCCGCGGTCAGGCTGCCATGGCAGTGGAAGCAGTCTGACTCAGGCATGGATGCGCACGTCGGGTTACAAGTGCTGCGTATGCAATGAAAGTCTGCTACAACACTGGAAGAGATATTGGTATATGGAACACATTCATCATATTAGACGGCGCAGGCATGATACGGGCGTATCGAGTAGGTATCTCGCGAGGGGGGGAAATCCTCTTTGCATGATTATAGAGCATGGACGGCACTGGACAGCAGCAATTGTTTTTAATGACCCAGGACAACGGATAACACAAAAATTGGGATCACGACCAAAGGTGTACCTGCATTTTTTGAAGATAGGTTGTTGATCAAACTGATTGGACATGTCACAGTCAAATGGTGTCGTGTTGTTCTTTTCATGATGCCCGGTGTGAAAGTGAAGATGTAGGGGCAGACTACCACTTGCGACGTGATCACGATCTGGTGAAAAATCGAGACTAGAGACTAATGAGACAGGTAATTTATTGTGTATGAAAGGGTCTATCATGATCGAAAGTTGCTAGACAGACAGTCGGTTCTTGATTCAATCCAGAAAAATACTGTGTCGAGAATGGGCAGTCGTATTTACCTAGGTACGGTATGCAAAGAGGTTGAGAGGTGCATATCACAGTCAAAAGTGACCCATATGGAAGTATGGAGACCCGAGTTGTGAGAAAGGCTCACTCACGGTACCTAGGTATTCTAATGAGATCGGACAAGGCAATTGTCGACACTACTTTGCTTTACTGCCCACACGTGTAATTCCGTTGAGGAAAGAAGGAATGCCTCAACTACCTAAGGGAACTATCTGTTTATGCCTCTTACAATTCCACGATGCTTCAGGTACGAAGTGGTAGTAGGTACGTACCATCAATACAACAAGTTCCTAACTATGGGGCCGTTCTAGACTAGTCTTATCGATTGCGCGCTAAGTGGCAGACGGCAAAAAAAAAGTTTGGAGAAGGGTATCCCACCAAAGAAAGCTGCCTCTGCTCTCCTGCAATCCCGTTTCCATTCTCAACATTTCGTTTTCGCAAACCCAGCACGAAAAACGAGGCCGGGTTCATCCTGCAGAAAATGGGTTCCCAAAAGCGAAAGTTTTCGGACGCCAATGGCTCCAAGCCTGCCAAGTCTGGCAAACCGACCAAGGCTGCCGCCCCCGCCGTGCTCGAGAAAAAGTCCAAGAAGGTGAAGCGCGTTGAGCCGGAAGAGCCCGTGGAGGAGTTGAACGAAGACGAGGTCGAGGAGGATGAGGAGGAGGAAGAAGACAACGCTTCTGACGACGATGACGCCGCCGAAGAAAGCGAGGATGCAGAGGACGAGAACGAGACCGACGAGGTCGCAGCAAAAGTAACGGCCAACGGCGACAACCCGCTCGAAGATGGCAGTCTGACCCTGCCCCCGGGCGTCGAATCGAACGCGAGCAACTTTGACGAGCTGAAGCTCTCGGAGCGCACCATGAAGGCGATCAAGGAGATGGGCTTCACCAGCATGACCGAGATCCAGCGCCGCGGCATCCCGCCCCTGCTCGCCGGCAAGGACGTGCTCGGCGCCGCCAAGACGGGCAGCGGAAAGACGCTGGCCTTTTTGATCCCCGCCGTCGAGATGCTCAACTCGCTGCGCTTTAAGCCGCGCAACGGAACCGGCGTCATCATCGTGTCGCCCACCCGCGAGCTGGCCCTGCAGATCTTTGGTGTCGCCCGGGAGCTCATGGCGCACCACTCGCAGACCTACGGCATCGTCATTGGCGGCGCCAACAGGAAGGCCGAGGCCGACAAGCTGGCCAAGGGTGTCAACCTGCTGGTCGCGACGCCTGGTCGCCTGCTCGACCACCTGCAAAACACGCCCTTTGTCTTTAAGAACTTGGTATGTGTGGCGCATCGGTGCATGTCGGTCATGTTCACAATTCAAACTAACTGCTTGGCAGAAATCCTTGATCATCGATGAGGCCGACAGAATTCTGGAAATCGGTTTCGAGGACGAGATGAAGCAAATCATCAAGATTCGTAAGAATGCCACATCATCTTTTGCCATGGAGGACATCGAGCTAACTTGATGACTCCCAGTGCCTTCGGAAGACCGACAAAGTATGCTTTTCAGTGCGACACAAACCACCAAGGTCGAGGATCTCGCCAGAATCTCGCTCCGCCCCGGACCTCTGTATATCAATGTGGACGAGGAGAAGCAGTTTAGCACAGCCGAGGGTCTGGAGCAAGGATACGTGCTCTGCGAGCCCGACAAGCGATTCCTGCTCCTGTTCAGTTTCCTCAAGAGGAACCAGAAGAAGAAGATCATTGTCTTCTTCAGCAGTTGCGCATGTGTCAAGTGAGTGTGCCCCGGGCTATGAAGCGCAAGGCGCCATGGACTAATCCGCTTTTCTAGATACCACTCGGAGCTCCTCAACTACATCGACCTCCCGGTGCTGGACCTCCACGGAAAGCAAAAACAACAGAAGCGGACAAACACGTTCTTTGAATTTTCGAATGCCAAGCAGGGTACATTGCTTTGCACAGATGTGGCTGCCCGTGGCCTCGATATTCCTGCTGTCGACTGGATCGTCCAGTTTGACCCTCCGGAGTGAGTAGTCGTCTGTAGAAACATGACTTGCCAAAAGAGACGTTACTGACTTTCAACTTTCACAGTGATCCTCGTGACTACATTCACCGCGTAGGCCGAACAGCTCGTGCCAACACCAAGGGCCGGAGTCTGATGTTCCTGCAACCCTCGGAAGCCGCCTTCCTGGGCCACCTCAAGCAGGCCCGCGTGCCTGTGTCCGAGTTCGAGTTCCCGGCCAACAAGATTATCAACATCCAGAGCCAGCTGGAGAAGCTGGTGGTGCAGAACTACTACCTCCACCAGTCGGCCAAGGACGGCTTCAAGAGCTACATCCACGCCTACGCCAGCCACAGCCTGCGGTCCGTGTTCGACGTCGCCAAGCTGGACCTGAAGAAGGTGGCCAAGTCGTTTGGATTCAACGCCCCGCCGCGGGTCGACATCCAGCTCAACGCGAGCATGAAGAGCGCCCCGCAAGGAAGAAGGGCGTATGGCCAGCAGCCCCGGCAGGGCGGCTCGCAGCAGAACAGGAGAAGGTAGTGGGTGGGTGGCAAGGGGAGCGTAATCAATCAAGGTGTAGTTATACCCCGTGGTCAGAAAGAGAAAGAGAAGCAGCATGGTGTTGAGATGCAAAAAGAATTGAAATTGGGACTGCGCAAAAGAGTTTTTGGAGTTCTGGCATGGTTTGAAAATGACCTTTTTTGGCATCGAGCAACTTCATAGGCAAAAGAAAGCATTCAAACGGATTCAAGTGTGTTTCATATGATTTGGCAGCATGTACACACAGATCTCCTTTGATCCTGTCTAGCTATCTGTGTTGGACTATAGCCGCCGGTGGTGAGCTCCGTTGAGTCGGAGATCTCAAGATGTCCGGAGTTTTGAAGAGTAGCGGGACGGCGGCGATTGCCCCACTATTCAGGTCCAGGATCTGCCGTCAGTTGTCCGTTCAATTGTCCGAGTTGGGATGCCTGCCAAGTACAAAGAGTTGCCAAATTCTTTCCAAGAGTTCGACTGCTATTGTTTACGACTTATTCGTGTCAAGTTGTTCTCTTCATATCAATCAAGCAGCATTCATATAATATTATCTTATATCTTCAGTCTTCCAAAAGACTCGAGACATACACAACAACAAATCCAACCACTCCTACGAAACAGGCGCAACAAGTCTCGTACGAGCCTCAACCCACCCATCACCACAGAAGCAGAGACTACAACACCATGACGACCTTCATGAGTCCACTTCCCCTCTCCGCCACGGCGAGCATCATTGCCTCGGCATGGGCATCTGGTAAGTCCAAGCCGCCCCGTAACACATACACACCCTCGTCCCTCCACTAACAAAGAACCCCCTCACAAGGCGCCGGCGCCGCCATATCCCTCTTCACCATAACCCCGATCCTGGCGTCCTCGGCGCCGCGCGACGTGCTCCTGCAGCAGTGGCACCTAGCCTACACCCTGGGCAAGTCGTACATGCCGCCGGCGGCCGGGGCCATTGCGTTGTCGTACCTGGGGGCGGCGTACTACTCCCCCAGTGAGTGGAGAGGGTTCGCCGCCGCCGCCGCCCTGACCGTCGGCATCGTGCCCTTTACGCTGCTGCTCATCCTGCCGACGGTGCGCGCGCTCGAGGGCATGCTGGGCGACGGGCGGGACGGCAAGGAGGCGGGCGAGGAGGCGAGGAGGGTTATGCGTACCTGGAGTCGGTGGAATTTCGCCCGGGCGATGCTTCCGCTTGTCGGGACGGGGTTTGCGGTGTGGAATTTGGGGGAGATCTTGTTGGCGTAAAGCATAAGGTGGTTGGTGTGGGATTGTAGAAGAATGGTGTAAGAAAAGGCATGATGAGCTGTGTATGTTATTCTGGTGTACCTGTGTCCCTTGGGAGAGCGTTTTAATTTTGATTGAGGGTATTACTGTCAAGTACCTCTATGTGTCCCAACATATACTAGGCCTTATGTTCTCGAACTCGTCACACCAATCTGCGTAGTTACTCGCATGTTTGTCATTTCTTGTCATCAAGTTTGTCACACACTTTTTGTATTTGGTTACTGCCAAGTTAGCTACTAACTCGGGCAGCTGAAGGACTTATTAGTACTACCTGTGCAGTATCTACGGCGCTTTGCATTCTTTCTTGTCAGTGAAGTATATGCTGGTGTCATGACGTTATTGACATACATTTGGATGACTGGAACGCGGTATATATAGTTATTCAAGATTGCGGTATGTTCGAATCGTAGATCGTTCCGCGTACGTTATAGTTGTATAGTCGTTGACATTGTATTTTGTAGTGGGCGGGTACGCAGTACATCCAGTACTATAAACCAGCATGTCCCCACAGCTTGATGCGACCTAATCCCGCACCTCTTCTCACCGTTACCCTGTCTTCGGTGTGAACCTTGTCGTCCTCGATAACCACTCAGAATGCTCAAACCGTACACTAACACCATCCCCAATAATTATACACAGTTTGCCCAGTGTTACGCGCCCTAGGAGATATACTGCCATGGCCGGTTTCAATTTCCAAAGCCTACAGGGCTACTTCATCGCTCAGGAGTCCATGGAGGCGGACGTGGATGACACGGCTCAAAAGGTCTCTTTCTCTCAAACCAGTCTTGCTGCTATTACTTTTTCACCAGAACTAAACCTTTCCAACAGATCACCCAAAAGGACCTCGGCCTACTCCCCCGGACATATTTGGGTGGTGACGGTCCCTCCTCCGAGAGCGGCGGCGGCTCTCAGGCCGCCTCCTGGCCCGCCTTTGCCGAGCACGTCCGGGACCTCAACAAGAACGCCGCAGACGGCGTCTCGTACAAGGTCGTCTTCGTCACGCGCCACGGCCAGGGCTATCACAATGTGCAGGAGTCCAAGGTCGGGACCAAACTGTGGGAGGTAAGCAAAATCCTTCCCCCAAGATGGCGGTGAGAGCCTTGCAAAACTCAACAGAAAATCCGCAGAGCAAATGGGCTCTCCTCGACGGCGACGGCGAGGTGGTCTGGGCCGACGCCGACCTGACGGCCAAGGGCGAGCAGCAGGCCGTCGAGACGGGCCGGGTCTGGGCCGAGCTGATCGAGCAGCGCGGCCTGCCGTTCCCGGCGCTGTACTGCAGCCCCCTGCAGCGGTGCCTCAAGACGTCGCGCATCCTGTACGCGGACCTGTCGGCGCGGCGGGGCCGGCCCTACCGGCCCGTGGTCAAGGAGCTGCTGCGCGAGCAGATGGGCCGGCACACGTGCGACCGGCGCAGCCCCAGGTCGTGGATCGCGGAGCACTTTCCCGAGGCCGTCTTCGAGGACGGCTTCGCCGAGGCCGACGAGCTGTTCAGCCCGGACGCGCGCGAGACGGACGAGGAGGGCGTCGTACGCGAGCAGAAGGCGCTCGAGGATATTTTCGCGCACGAGCCGGCCGACTTTGTCGCCTTGACTATGCATTCCGCGGCGTCGCGGTTCCTCATGGTCGCCATTGGCCACGAGGTCGTCAGGCTTGCCCCGGCGGCGTCGATCGTGTTCTTGATCAAGGGCGAGAAGATTGCAGAGTAATGATGGGAATCAGTTATGCTTCGCCGAGATAGTAGACAGATTTCGCGCATGGGGTTGATTTGATTTAGACTAGAACTAGCTCAAGCATTTCGATCACCAATGACCCTCAACATCCACCATCCTGCGTCCAGAGCGCACGTTAAGCCAGCCCTGCATATTCCATGTTTTGTTCCAGCAATACAACTACACTTGTGTAGAACTCTTGGCAGAACTCTTCGTCATCCAGGCTAGTACTTTCACGGTCGAAATCGCCGTTGAGACAACGACGTATTGCACTCCCGAATAATGATCCGAATTCATTGTCCACCCGGGTAGCAAGTTTCTGTACTGGATCAAGGTCCGACAGTGCATCTGGAACGGCCGCTTTGTCACGGGACCGCGAATTTTCTCGCAACTTCTCAAATGGACTTTGAAGTATGATCTCGACGAGAAGAATGGCCAGGGCCAGCAGTGTATAATTGCGAGAACGTTTCCCCACGGCATTCTTGCCAGGGATTGGTGGAGGATTTTGACCAAAGATGTCCCTGCCAATGAAGACTCGCTGGTAGTCGATCGACCCGTTCTCTCGAACGAATATGATGTCTTTGCTTGACGGTCTATCAGCCAGCCAGGACTTCTCTGACAATTGCAGTACTGCATATGACACCATATAGACTAGTCTAACTTTTTGTGTGTATGAAATCTCGCCCAAGAAACCCTCGTCGGCTCTGAGTATCTGTTCGAGCGTAATTACATCGCAGCCGTGACCATTTGAGGCCGTGGAGGCATAGACATCAAACTTTGAGAAGGCCTCCGTGTTGTGAGTCGAGATGACACCGTAATAAAGCGATGAAGGCTCAGCTGTACGCCCGAGGACTGTCGAACACAGATCGCCTATCTGGTTTGGCACGTTTTGTTGACTGATTGGAACATTTGCCGTGTTTGCCGCCGTACTTTCTGCGACTCCGAGAGGTAGCGAGGACAGCAGAGTCAGTGGGTCCATCTGCGTATATGTCGTCGTCTGCGCTTTATTCAAACTGGTGATGGCAGACAGGTTTGGGTAACTCATTCGAACATTAGTTATGTTTGGTTGTAAAGTAGAGACGCTGGCCTTCTGGCCCTGTTGTGTAGTTGTCGATGATGCAAGGAGAATTTCTTTTCGAAAGTTTCCAATCGAGTTTGAATCAGAAATACCTATTCTGAATACAAAATCCCGAGACGCCATGTGAGACTCTCTGCGTATGTTTGCTTGGGAAAGCCCGAGCCCGAGGCCATGGTTGCAGGAGCATGAGAGGCTGTTCTGTAGAGCCCGAAAGACATTTTCCGAGACGAGTCGATGGAGACTCAGCTGACGGGACTCGAGTCTCCCCTTCCGTTTGGGTTCCAGTTCTCTACTGTATCGAGTCAAGGTTTCGAGACAGCCATTGCCTTCTTTGAGTGTACACAGCAGATCCTTATACTCGCGTCTGTCGAAAGTAAACGAGGCGCGTTTTAACTCTCGCTTCCATGGACTAGATTTGATCCAATCTATCTATGCACTCTTCAGTACTTTTACACGCAAGCCATTTAGTTCAACCTACTGCTAGATGCGAGCGAGGAAGAGATTATATTTGAAGAATAAAGCAATAACTTACTTTACCGTCAGAGCCAAGCCCGATCCGTTTCTTGATGTCCCCGATTGCGATAGACATCTCCATGGCGGTCTCCTCAAATATTTCATAATCGCGACGCAGTCTTTGCGCAAGCTTCTGCTTGGTGATTTCATCTTGCCATAACGAGCCGAAAGGCTCCTTGATCATGGCCTCGATTTTGCTTCCTAGGCTGAGGCCTTCGAGCAGTGTCTCGCATACATTCGTCAAACGAGACTGCTGTACTCGAAGTTGCCGTATTACGCTGGCGAGTTCTGTCTTATACTTCCGCCAGATACGGATTGCGTGCGTCCCGTCTTTGTAATGTTCGATGGCCGATATGATAAAGGGTATACCACCCAACACGATAACAATAACCTCCAGGCCAGGCATTGCTGATGCTGAAATCGTGCCAGCAGCAACTACCTAGTCATTGATAATAGTTTGGTATGACGCAAATCATGTATGAAGAAAGAACCCGTATTTCTTCAGAAAAGAGGGATCTTGATCGCGAGGCTGCGGCCGAGCGAGGAAGGTTCGAAGAGGGGTATCGGCTCCTAAATATGCGTCAAGTCTAATACATGGTATTTCGCACAACTTGAGTGCAGGCACAATCTGTGTGCGGGGGGTATCTTGCACCCCGTGCCCAGAATACATATCTCTTGTATTGTGCCGATCTCCTCTTACTTCATGCCATATTTCAAGGTAGTCGCACTCCGGCCGATCATGAGCAGAGAATTGCCCAAGAAGTCAGCCCTGCTTTTCTTGTGAGGCAGGTGACGCTCCTCCCGAGATTAGGTATACAACAATAGCCGTAGCAGTGCGGCCTCTCTTGAATATGCAAAGCCAGGACACCATCCGTCACCTGATAGATCGATGCATCAAGTCATTCGACTCTCTGTCCTCGGAGGCCATAACATCAGAAGAGCTTGCTCGATTCAGAGTATGGACTGGTAAAGCTGGCAACTACATAAGCTGGGAATACGATCTTCGTGATGCTTCGCACATCAGAAACCAAATCAGAAGCCTTTTGGAAGATCTTGATGCGTGTCTAAGTAATGGTCAGATATCCCCTACCCTCTCAGCTCGCCTTCTTACCAACGATGTGGATGTGGACAGTGGAAGACATCAAGAATGGACGTACAATACCTTGAGATCAGTTCTCAGCGACCGAAGAAATCTCCGAGCTGTACGAGGATGAACCCACGGAATCAATGCAGTGGATGGAATCCGATATCAGATTTCACTCTGAAAAAGACCAAATGCATGCAGAGATGGTAGAGACTGTGGATTGCTTGTACCAGCTCACATCATCTGTTAACAATCCAGCACCTCACGACCGCTACATGTTGAGGAATGAGACAATCGATGTGCCCAAGTACGAACAGCTCGATACAGAAAACATTCTACGAAACTTTCCCAGCATCCAACCTGGACTTGCAGCACGTTTGGGTCGGGCGAACACTCAGCGTCGACAGTACCTGAGCAATCGACGAGCCACCCACCAGGGAGGGAAAAATTGGAGCACTGCTTCCTTCACTGGCGAATATGGACGTGTAGACTCTGCCTTGATACTTTCAACAAGTCAGTCCTACTTGAAACCCACCTGGAGAAGGAGCATGCCTTACTCGACACCAGTCAGATTGATGCCTTGATCAGTTCTGGGAAAGGCCTCAAGAAGACTGACTGTCTCACGAGGTGCCCCCTTTGTGACGAGTCTCTAAAGGATTTTTATGCATATGAAAGACACCGTCGGTGAACACCAAGAGCAAGTGGCCTTCTCGATACTCGACTACCAGGAGTAAGAAGTATCATCGACACCTGACGAGACCAAACGTCATGCCACAGATGAGGGGATCTCTACACATGACCCGAAGCGCGCGCGGAAGGTGTGGACGCAGTAAACCCCCCAGTGTAGCCCCGAACCGGGCATTTGAACAGCCAGCAGATCCTTCAATGCGGAGTTGCGATCCCCCCCCCCCCAGAGCACGGTCTCGGTTACCTTTGTGCACACCCAATAACAAAGGTCTTCCTCCGGGTGAGGCAAACCATGGGGATGATGGCCACAGCCATAGACATGCAGCTCTCAAGATGGCACGAGCAGTTCAAAGACGCATATTCCCCGACGAACACATTGAAATCGGTTAAGAACACTCCATATTTATCAAAAATGTGCTGAGCGCAAATTCGAAGGTGCTGGTCTCATCTCAAGGTATGAGATCAGTTCTTGGCTAGATAGCCCAAGACCCAGAAAAGCATTTGAATCCGACAAAACCAAGAGATCGGTTTCCTGCAGACCCAAACACTCTGCTTGTGTTCACATTCTCAACATGGCACGATGAAGTATCAGTCATTGCCGAAACAAATGTGATCGTCTCTCATTATTTCAACCGTTTATCATGCCTCGCATGCATGCAAGTCTAGGTATTACACGAGAAATCAATATACACTCTGACGCCGATCTGCAGCCTGTCATCGCTAAAGACCGACTGCTTTTCTCTGGAACGCCAAAAAAGCACCACCCCGCCGGTGTTGATGCAAAACAGTAAAACATGATTCCAACAATGTCCTTGATATTCCCACGCTCGCGCAGCCCGCCGGCGGTGAACGCCTCCCTGCGGCTCGCTTTCAAAACGCCATATTCATGTACTTCATATTTCGTGCGATTAACCTGTCGCTTCAGGGATCCGCATGGCTCCATCTCCCTTGGTATCCTTCTTGGAGACATGGGAGACGATGCCGCGGTCCAGTAGTGCTTGCCACACATCGTCCTTTCTTCGGATGTGCTGCCTGTCCACTGACAGACCATCCAGTGTTTTGAGACGCCCACATCGCTGCGTGATGGCGATTTCGTAGAACCGCCTCCTCTGCTTTGTGCCTGCGTCCAGTCGCTTGGAGAAGCCATCGTCGCGCTCCTTGCTCGCATCGGGCAGCACGAATGGATCCAATTCCAGCCCGTCTTCAACAGCGACCAGAGTCTGAATGGGTGCATAAAAGCCCAGTGTCGTGATGTTGTCTCTCAGATCCAGCTTGGCGAGGTGGGGGAACTCTGGAAGTAGGTTGGCCAGAGCACCTGTATCCGACAGTCTGTTGCCGGCCACGAGGAGCTTCTTCAGCCGGGGGATGTAGCGCAAGGCAGCCAAGTTCTCCAGTGCATTGAAGTTTAGATTCAAGGTCCTCAGGTTGGGCATCAGCTGCCCGAAACTCTCGCCCAATGATTGCAACCCACAGTTGGCGAGTTCGAGATACTGCAAGTTGAGAAAATCTACTTTGGGATCGAAAGTCGTCAGGAGGTTGCCAGAGAGGAAGAGCTTGCGAACTTCGTAAGCAGCCGACAAGAATGATATGTCCAGTGGCTCCTCGCCTCTTTGCTCTCTGAGAGAAAGACTGTCGAGTCTACGAGCGCGACCGAAGCCTTTCAGGGTGGTCAGCTGGTTTCGATCTGCGTGAAGCAGACGTAGTGAGGGAAAAGCCTTGAGGCTCAATTCCGTGATGCCATTGCCGGACAACTGCAAGTACCGGAGAGAGGGCATGTCTTCTGCTGTAGTCGCAAAAGAGGTCAAGCAGTTGTCCCCAAGGTTGAGAGTTGCCAGACAAGGCAATTGCTCGATGTGCTCGACGGAGCGAATTCTGTTTCCCTGCAAGTCCAATTCCGTCAGGCGGTGGAGCTTTGTGCCTTCAAAATCAACCTCCTCTATCATATTGTCGCGCACACGGAGGACCTGTAGTGCATCGTGAAACTTGATTCCGTCGAGGCTGGAGATGTGGTTGTTATCCGCGCGAAGGTTTCGGAGGTGGATGAGATCCTTGAAAGCATGCAGACTGTTAATCTGATTGTTGGATATATCCACGTACTGCAGATTTAGCAGGTGGCCCCAGGCGGTGATCTCGGATAGGTGATTGTGTGTGATCTTGAGGTTCCGAACAGATGCTGGCACTCCGTCCAGGTGGCTCAAGAGGTTGTCCGAAGCATCCATGGTAACAATACTGCCACAGAACTCGTCCAACTTGTGTAGACTTCCTAGCTGTTTGCCATTGATATTGAGTACGCTGATAGAGTCCCAATCTGGCTCAAACGGCTCGATTTCTGTGATCTTCTCGACCAGGGTGCGTATGGCCTGTGACATGACCTTCTTGGATTTGTCTCCAGTCACCAGGTAGTTGTCGTCGACTACATAACTGACTTCGAGGGCGTTTGATCGGTCGCCATGGTTGAACGTCAGATCGGACAGTGGGCTAAGCGACAGTGTTCCAACATGCTCTGCGATGATTGGAGTTGCCAAGCTTTGCGGAATGTGTCGAACGGGAGCCGGTGTCGTGAACAAGAAACTGACGCTGTTTCGCCGGCGCTCGCCGTTATTTGGCAAGGTGATGCTCGACTCGCCGAGCACGCTGAGCTGGCCCTGTCCGAGTATCGAGACCTCAACAGCCGTCTCTTCGTCCTGCTCATCGATGCGGGAGACCGGTCTTGGAAAGAAGGGTCTGCCCCTAACAGACAGGCTTCGTCTCACGCTCTTGGAACGGCTTCGTGATCTAGACTGCTCGACGTTGCGAAGGCGAGATGCACCAGGCTTTACTTCCCTTCCCCGCTCCGAGTGCACAGAACCATCCTCAACCAGGCTTCCCTCAGGGCTGATCTCATCGACGGTGGTGTCCCCATCCAATTGTTGTGGGAGTGCATCCTGAATGAAGGAAGCGATGGGCGACGAGAAGGTGATGGTCAAATTCCGTTTCCGAGAAGGACTTGACTTTTGCACCCGATCTTCGTCCAGTGTAATTTCGTGCTCAAACTCCTCCTCAAGGAGCTCCGAGACATCATGGGGCATGCTCTGCTTCAGGCCTTGAAAGGTTTGTTTCGCGTAGCCGAGCAGGCTGCCGAGATCGACCGAGTTGTCTGTGCCAGCACGCTTTCTACCAGATGAAGGTGGGTGTGGAAAGTCCTCTTTGACGTACTCCTGCAAGTCATCGAGAGGTCCGGTTTTGCGGGCGAGATGTTGTTCTTCTTTGTTTACATCGACGGAGAGGTCCGGGATGCTAGCGAAGGGATCTTCCTCGCTGTCTTCAGAAGGCAGGATGTTTAAACCCAACGTCTCGCGCCGGGGGGTCTTTACTTTCATCCAAACATTTTTCTCTTTATCCAATTGCATATTGCCAACATGGTCCCCAATAACTTGGCTAACTGCATCGGGTGCAATTAATCTCCTGGAATCCGAGCCGCGCGACGATGCAGTCGGTATGGAGAGGTTGGTGGAGCCACTAGAAGACCCTGATCCGTGCGACGCGATGGGCCCAAACTCATCGTCCAGGGAAGCGTCAGGGTTCCGCGACAGGCGTACGTTGGAAAGGTCGCTGATAATCTCACCTTCCTCCGGAGTGCTGCTGCGTCGCCCTTGAACAAAATGCAGAACCGACCCGCCAGATGCATTGCTGCTGTCGCCGTCTTGAATCTCTCCGTTGGCCAGTCCCATGGAGCGCATCGAGTATGTGATGAGATCAATGTCGCTCTTCTCTTCATACCTCTTGAGCTTGTCCGCAATGACAGGGTCATCCTGCCAAGCAGGCATCCGCGGAACAGGGCCGCCCTCACGACTGGGGGGCCTCAAGAATGGCTCCTTGTACGAGCTTTCGTAGGAATCGTCGTCGGATTCCTCGGCAGCGTCAGACTTGCGTCGATCTGACATGTCTGCCTTGGACTCATCAACACTAGCAAGTCCTCCGTTTGATGGCCTTGCCTTGTTTCTAATCATTGCCATGATCTTTTCTGCCTCCACAAAGAAGTCCTGCGTCTTTATCGAGACCCTCCGTGAAGGATTGTTGGCAACATATTCGTGGCTGGCCATGTCAGAACCCTCCGAAGAAGGCCGCATCAAGGCCTCGGGAAAGCTCTCATGAGAAAACTGGGAGAAGCCAGCAGAGAAGTCTCCTTCGCGATTGACAGAAGACCTTTGACTCGGCGTCGGTGTGCGAGGCCGAATGACTTGTCGATTTGCCATGACATCGGAATCGGCAGACTGCTGCGTCTCGCCTGGTCGCGCATCCTTTCGCTTCCTGCCAATACCAGACTGCATCTGGCAGTGTACAGATTGAACAGCTTCGATGGCTGCGGGCCGCACTTCCAAACCATACGCGATGTCAGATCTGTGTAGAGTCCTTCTTCGCTTAGGCGTGGGATCCTTCGATGGTGAAGTGCGTGGCCGTTTTCCTTCCGAGCCATCCCTCTTGGGGGTCGCAAGAACAAAAGGATCGCCAGTGGCCAGCTCGTGAGAGGAGCATGCCGGGCGTGACGACCTGAGAACGCTGGCAGAATGCTTCGAGGAGCTTGCAACGGTATTGGATCTCGTTCTGCGCAGCTGCAGTCTCATATCATCGTCCTCAAGAAACGACGATGATCTGTTCCTAAGATCAAAGACAACGCCGCGGGTCTGTGAACTTCTGACTGGAGCAACATTCTCCTTGCCAGGTACTTCCGATCGGTCGACGGGCCCCAATGAGATATCTTCACTAAAGACGTAGTCATCCAGATCGCCCAGACCGAAATTGTTGACAGCTCCCAAAATTTCATCGTGGCCGTGGCTGACTTGTTGCTTTCTCGGCGCACTAGTGTTCGCGGCAGAGATTGCAGGATTGCTCGAATCGTCACCGTCTGCTGCGGACGACGACGAATGCGCCTCCCCCAATGATGCATCAGGAGAGGGATGCTCGGTGACGGGATCCTCGAATTGACTAATTCGTCGCATCAATGTCTGGTTTGTGAAGGTATCATAGGGACCGAAAAGCTTCAGCGGGCTGCCTCCGACACTATGGCTGTGTTCAGGGCGCTTCTCTGGACTCGGATTGGGTACGCGTGGGTGATCGGGAATTTCTGAAGAGTCACGGCCGTTGGATTCCTCGGGTGCAATGATTCTGATCGTGGCTGGGAAGTGCTTTGGCGTACTAGCCTGTAATGAAGATTCGGGAAGCATTTCTGAAGACTCTGTCTGTACTGGAGGACTGAGAGGGCGACGTCTGAAGGATCCTTCTGCGGAATAGCCACCGCGCTTGATGTTCAAGAAAGCCCCTTGGCGAGCATATTCCTGCGTCGAGTCCGATTCCTCTGGCGGCGTAGTCGACTCATGTTCGTGCGAGTCCGAGTCGGCGGGTGTCTGCGCTTGGCGAACCTCATCCAGGCGTTTCCGCAGGGAGTCTGCAGAAAGCTTGGGGGTGAAAGTAATCTTGCCGTCTTCTTTGCTGAGTCGTGTGAGCAAGATGGGACTAAAATCTTCGTTCCTGGTGTCACTCTTTCCGCTAACCCGGCGCGACAGATCGAGATGTTGATTTGAATTCACTGAAAGGTAGGTCTGATCCTGGCTCCTAGTTGCCGCGTCTCGAGGATGCAAATCACGGTTGAAGAGCGAGTTATTCATCCCACTCGAGTCATCATGGTCCTTGGTTGCGCTTCTGTATGCAGTGCTTTCTTTCCGGGATGGAGGTTGAATTTCAGAAAAGTCCAGGCTCGACTCTTCGAATGTAGCATTTGAGTCATTGCCCTGGCGAGATCTGAAGTAAGGCGGAGGACTTGAGGGCATAGTCATGTCATGTGGTGTGTAGCCCTCATCATTGGCCTTGGGTGGTGGGCGAAACATGTTTTCCAGACCGGCGCCTGCTGAGCTGAATAGGTTCATTGGCCCTGCATAGTCCCCTTCGCCATTAAGCAATCGCCTCCTCCACTCGGGTATGGAGCCTCTGTTCTTGGCCGGCGATGCACTCATCGACTTGTGCTCTATGGTATTATGCTGAACGGAGCCGGAAGCCGACGCCGAGTGGGAGCGACTGATGTGTCTACCTCTTTGCGACGACTTTGCGTCATCCGAGGCCCTGGAGGACTTGCGCTGCGACGCTTGGATATTGATATTATTCGAGCTTCTCTCGCTGAGCGCGTCGGTCGTCGGTGGATCGGTCTTATGTAAGGATTGATTGGGATGCGGTAGCGATGTGCTGGTTGCGCGTGCGTCGCTCTGTCGTGAACCGGCGCACGAGTCTGAGAAGACGGGTAGGTTTGCCTGGGAAGAGTCGTCTCTGGGCTGGGAGACCCAGTCCTCTGAAAGAGAATCGAGCCAGGCATGGGGCGCCATGGCTTCAAGGCGACAATGGTGTCGGCGAGCGGCGGGTGATCAAATTGGTACAAATTCCATATGAGATTGTGAAGATCCGACGCTGGGATGGTGCTCGGGCCAAAGTGGGCTGTAAAAGTAGTCGCAAAGGATGGGTTAGCTAGCACTACTTTGATGTTTATTACGGCGCAAAAGTCGCGTGGGGCTGATAAGTGAGTGGAGGGGGGACAAAACAGACGGGACGGGCGAGGAAATTACCTTGTGGTGCACCGAGCGCAGCAAATAATTATTTGTGTGTGCTGTTGTGATTCAGCGAATGGATTGGAAGGAAAAAGATGTCGCAAGCTGCTGAATGTATGTTAGTAAAGCTGGTAACAACAGCTCAGAGTCCCATGATCGATCGATGACGATGATCGCGGCTCTATGGCCATTGATAACCGGATTGCACAAACGCGAATTGGCGCCCACTGCCTCTCCAAGTGGGAACAACATGAGCCGGGCCCCAGTGGGTTGAAGATCGATACCCGGTTGCCACAGCGACGCGGCTTATGTCGAAGATGTGCGGCAGCTATTTCTGTGGGCACCAGTTTATCGCCGGCCGGCCAGAAGCAGCTTTTCCCCACTACGACTGACTTTCCAGCGCTTGCACCAATCAGCTACTTGACTTGTCTCGTGTTGGCGCCCCAAGGTGCGACAGTACTTTCCTAGCGACGGCTTCGTGGCTGCAAAAACAAATAATTCCAAGGGGAAAGCTGTCGGCTCTGGCAGTTGACAATTTATTTGCAGTTGTGATGTGTATTCTGAATCACTAATCAATACATTCTTTGTCACCCTATTGGCAGCACCAAACAAACAGAGGGGCACTTCAAGGTAGCAATCAAGCCCATGTGCACGCCAGGTACTCTGTACCTTGGGTACCTCAGAGTGGACCATCACTGCACAGTAAGCAACCTGGGTAAAATGGCCCGTGCACAAACCACTTAACGCGTCCACGACAAGCCCATCACGCGGAAAGCGCGTCGCCCAGTGAACCGTTTTGTCCCACTTCCAGAATTTAGAGCCTCAGCAGATTGAGCCGAACTCCAGGCAGTGGCGCTTGACTCTGCTTACCACCTGCCATTTTAGCCTCCACTCTCGAAAATCGCTTCATCAACTCGACGATCGATATTCTCTCGCCGGAAGTCATCAGAGAGCAGTTCGACAACAATGTCAGCACGTCACCATTGCCATTCTTCCTGATGCAATGGCGCCGGACGTCGACATGGAAAATCTGATAAGGGAGCGGCAACGTCTTGGCGAGGAGCCGATATACTGTGCTGCCTATGACGATGGCGAGGAGGTCCTCTACCATGGTTCCGATTCGAATTTGACACACCCCGACAGGATTGCACGGCGGCTACGGTATGAGGAGCAGGCTCTAAGATACCTCAGGGGCCAACGCCCCAGGCTCATATCCGCCGCCTTGCGAGGCCCTTTCGATGAAGCCTCAGGGTGGCGTAACCCATGGCTCGCAGCTCGACAAGCCGAACACCAACGACGCCTCCCGAAATCGACAAGCGCCCCGACGAAGCCTGCAGTCAAGGCACTTCCAGGAATCACCGAGGCACTGACGAATGACACACCGGGAGTGCACGATTCTATGCAGTGCCATCTGCCAAGCCCTGATAGCCATCGTGAACTTGAGCTTGCAGACAATGCTCAGCTCGACACTTCCGCCCGGTCACGCATACGAGATTGGGCGAGCAATATACAAACAGATACCCTGAAGCGAGATGATTTCTGGGCACCAGATATCGGCACCGATGATGCCTCGAACGGAAACGGCACTGCAAAGAGGCCGGCAACCAAAGATTGGCTCAAGAGCAAGTTCAACAAGCGTAGAAAGACAGACGACCTTTCTTTCGATACTGCATCGACGCCAACTCCTGCTGTCACTGGTGGGGTGCCAGGTTTGACGGCGTCCCTGATATCGGAGTCTCGGACCAATATCCGCACAAATGCAAACCAAAGTTTCGAGCAGACCACCCCAGCTTCTAGTGCGAAGCAAGGACCGGAAGAGTCTCCAGAAGCATCTGCGCCCATAACAGCATCTCAAAAGCCTTCAACATCGAAAACAGGACGTGTCAAGAAGGTGGCAGTCAAAGCTCATGCCTTGCGCCGGAGCAGTAGGCGCCAGTCCAAACAAGCATCCAGAAACCTTGACGATTCTGCCGATCAGCCCCCTTCTCAGCCTGCGGAAAGCCATAACGTCTCAAGGACAACCCAATTGCAAGCAGCAGAACCAGAACCAGAAGCACCGCTCTCGGAGAAGGTCATGGAACAACCTAATCCCAAGAACGACAACTGCACGGAAGTCGTGAGGCCACAACCCAGTGAACATGATGATATCAGTTTCGAAAGCCATGCAGACCAAAGTTTCCAGTACAAGGCGCGAAGCACCAAGCTTGCCCCAATCAAAATTGCCCAGGATCGTCAAATTACGCAACAGTCACAAATCACACAAACGGGAACTCCGGATTCCGAGGAGCCACATGAAAGGACTCGAGAGCATAATGAAGTCGCCGATCATGACGAGATGGATATCACTGAAGACACCATGAATGGCGAGTCTACGGCTGATATGCCAGTTGATGACACTCTACAAAACGTAGCCGAAGACAACCATCAGACCACAGTCACCGAGATGGAAACAGAGGCTCAGCATGCCGAGTGTCCATTGGCAGAAAGCACCTTGTGTGAAGATACTACAGTTCATGGGGACGTTGTGTCTGAGACGGATGAAAGAGGCCTCGATGAATCTGAGGGTGCCGTTCAAGATGCTGTCGACGATCAACCCCGCCAGTCCGAGGGTGCCGTTGAAGATACTCTCGATGATCAACCCGGTCAGTCCGAGAGTGTTGTTCGAGATATTCTCGGTGATCAACCAGGTGAACCCGAGGGTACTGTTCAAGATGCTCTCGATGATCAAACAGATTCGGGTGAAGCAATGGCGTCTCTCGAAGCCAAGAACCAACCCACACTCCTGCATGTTGCCGCCACTGAAGTAACACTCGACGAGTCTCCTACCCACAATGGAATGGACCTCGACATAAGCAGGCCTGTTTCTCCAGTTGATATTTCCGAGCACCCCGATGCCCTTAAGTGCTCCCTACCTGCAACAGAGCAAGACGAAAGCAATAAGCAAGAACAAGGCGCAGCCGAACAGACCGAGGCCGAAACCGAGACTAAGCAGGTCGAAACTTCGGAACCTCAACCAAGCACTGTGGAATCCGTATCGCATATCCGAGCCCAAGGTTTTGAGCTACCTGATGCGGCTTTACTAGCTGACTACTACGCCCAGACCAGCATTTCTACAACTGCTGTTTCGCCAGGGGATGCTCCCGTGGGTCAAAGTGAAGGCGAGGGAGGCGATATCATGTCTCTCCATGAACCGCAACAGGAGGACCAGGATGGAGACGCTGCCTCTACTACTGCCTCAGATGACGGGTCGGATGACGATTCAGAGATCATGGTGCCCATCTCTCAGGCAGAATGGACAGGACAGGACTCGGTGGACATGCCCATGATTGCAGCTCAAGACCCCGCGCCGGAAACAACACTCTCCTCCGCTGGCACCATTGACACAAGCCTTGGTGGGGAGATAGATCAACCTGACCGGGAACCCACTATCATGCAAAGTCCCTGGGCCCATGGCGATCATGGTAATACCACCATCAAAGCGGAGCCGCTCGACGAAGAACCGTGGTTGCCCACCTCGCGTCCTGTCAGTATTGCAAGTTCCCCGGTGGAAGTGGCACCACAGTTTCCCGTACCACATTCACAGCAAGAACCTTGGACTTCTTTAGATCAAGGACAACTGCAGCTTGCCGCCCTGCGGACCGCGGAGTTGTTGCAGGAAGTTATGCCACGAGAGCCATCGCGGTTGTCCTTGGAAAATATGTCAGAGCAGCAGAGTCCGTGGGCTGGTTGTGAAAAGCCAATCGTCTATGATGATCAACAAGACATCTCTTCGGCATTTCAAAGTCCACAACTTCAACATTCGCCTACACAAACGCAAAGGCTCGATGCAGAAGCACCTTCACCTCTACAGCCGACCTCTGTACCTCGGCATCTTGAACAATCTAGATTATTCGCCCAGCCAGCTACTCCACAACACATCACAGCACGTCAGACAACTCCGGATCCCACTCTTTCCATAAAATCCTTCGCAACATTCAATACTCCGTCACCGAAGTATGAACACAGCTCAACGCATCAAAGACTCTTTAGTGATCGCTTCCCAAGCACCCAATATCAGGCCGATGCGACAGGCGCCAATCCTTGGACGAGCAGTCGTCGGTCGAGCTTACGGTCGAGTCTGCGATCCAGTGTGAAATCCCGCTCTCACCTGCGTGTGTCTTTTGGACAGCTCTCCGATGAGGAAAACGACGATGCAGTGGAATCAGCGTCTCACTCGGTCGGAGGAAAGCGAGCTTCTCCCCCTCCACAGTTCGCCCGCGGGGTTGACGATGAGGACATAGGAGAAAGTTTCCAGAAACATTTCGACACTGTGAGCCAGAGGACGCCGATGGGGATGAACAAGCCGCAGCCCCGAGCTATTGTGCGTCTGTTGCCCAGCGAGTCGCAGCAATTCCCGATGAGTCCTGGCATTGGTCTCATGGCGCAAGCATTTCGGGAGGCCGACGAGGGGCAAGGCCCAAGATGCTCTCCTGACTTGGAGATTGCCGTCGATGAATCGTGCAGAATATCGGATGCTGAAGACCGCACTAGGGAACAGTCGCCGTGGCGCGTTGAGAGCCAGGGCCAGGGTGTCGATGATGTCGCCGCAGTCCTGCAGAACCTCGATGACTTTCTCAATCCGAGATGGGAAGTCAATGTGGACATGAACAAGGGCACGGTGGCAGATGGAGAAGAGAATCAAGGGGCAGATCGAAGATCGGGTTTCCTACCGTCACATGTTTGGGATGCATTATGAGGAGTTCTTGGGGCGACTCCTTCTGACCAGTCCAGGGAATTCCGCCATCTGTTGCTGTTTTAAAATTTTGATACCCCTTTCCAGTCTGAGGAAGAAGAAACATCACAAGAGCTCACGCTTTCTAGCCATGACATGATGATAAGTGAGTCGGGATCGTCGGGCATAAAAGTAAAGATATCAGTTCCAAACAAAAAGCATTGCTCTCGGTAATTAGCATCACGACTGCTCGATATACCTACCCGCCCTTACTCCCCTGGCACAAACAAATGACGAAGGCAATATGTGCACTGCACCATGTTCCGTTCCGAGATAAAGGATATGAGGCCTGGAGTACTGTTGACATTGAAGTATTCTAGATTATTACGTGGACTCGAATCAACTTCTCAGTGCATGCATGAAGATATTAAGCTTTGAAACTTTGCTCGAACACCCGCATCCTGGGGGCACGAGCAGTCACGTCAGCGCGAGCACTTTTGATGAGAGCAGTCCACGAGGAAGAAGTCGACGTTCACTCGAGAGAACCACCGTTACGAGTAAATGATATTGCCAGAAATGCCACGTAGCCAGCGATGATTCAACTGGTCTGCATATACTCTAGGAATCCCACAAAGCCATTCTGCCAGTCCAAACATGAGCCATGGCAAGTCCCGATGCCCTTGGCGGTCAGACGTCCACGTTGTCAAATGATTGGCCTGGGAGACATCTCGAGTTACTTTGCAGGGTCGGGCTTCCTCGCAGGGCCAGCCCCTCCCCCATCTCTCGACGAAGGCCTGGCATGCACAGCAACGGCGATTGGTCCACGGAAAGAAGAATACTACCCTTGTCTTATCTCTCTCTACTTTCCCCGTTTTCTCTCAGCGAACGTCTATCAATGGGGGTGTCTGTATTGGGGTCAGCCGCGGAGGGCGTCCCGTCCCGTACCAATGTATGGCTGGGACTGCTAGGCCGGGGTTACGGGGGGGTGCGTTCCTGACGGGTGAGATATTAGCAGCTCCTCTTTCCCCCGCTGGGCGCCATCGAAACTCAATTGAGCCGTTCATGTTGTCGTTCTGTTCTGACGCCTTGACAGCTCGCCGTCGGATTGTGGCTATAGTAAGCTCTCCACGGGGGAGAGCTTGGACAAGGAGAGCTGCCCCGTCTGGCCAATGGGAAGCCATGGCGCAACTGTGTGGGCATATCGAATGGGATGCGAGCTTCTGGAAGGTAAGATTAGAACAACACACAATTGATGAATCATGGCCTGCAGATCGCGATGGTGAGATTCCTCGTTTCCCCTGAATTGAGGGTTTGTTGAGATTCTTCTTCTTCTTTTTCGTGACCGCTAGTTGTTTGCTCCTGCTTGCTGCGGCCTGTTGGAGGCGCGATGGGCACAACGTGGTGGTCCGGGATCAGCGATGATCAGTCAGCTAAACAAGAGGAATTGTCGTCGTACCAAGTACCGCATACGTGGTTCTTGTGCCGAGATGCCTTGCTATGGTTTAACAAGGTTGGTATTGATGCTTGGCACTCGCTTTTTGCAGTTGAAGATCCTCCCCGACAGACGAACAAAGACGACGAGCGATTGGCTGTTCGTATCCTCCAGCACGCAGCTTCGTTCGAGGGGGCATGTTGTATGGAGTAGTGTACGGAGTATGGAGTATGTACTGCGCTTGCTACGTGTGTGTATTCGACGTCCATGTACCTACTCCATATCAGCCCTAAAAACAACCATAGATCATTGCCTGTTCCTACATCACGGATGGAGCACATCCACAGTGGGCTTCTACTCTGTACACTACCCGGCGCAGAAACGAAAATGTTTCTAGAAGGACTGGGAACGTCTACCGACGACCTCGCTAAAACGGGCGCAGCTTCTTGGGTATACTGCCACACGATCGCAAGGCACGCCAGGATACACGAGAGACGGCCCTGATCTACCGAGCAGTAGCACCGTCTTGTGCTCAGGTCGCCTGGACTGACTGACAGGCGTACTTATCGGAGGACGAAGCGGCAGCGCCATGGCTGCACCTGACACATGGGAACTCTGGGTGGAAGGCAGCTATCTTGCAATTGGGCTAGCACGGACGCGGGGAGCCGAACGTCTCCCGAATGACGTTGGAATTCCATCGGATGGTGTCAGGTGATGAAAGCACTTCGTAAAGCGTCAACTTAATTAGCAACTGCCTTCGCGGTATCGGTGGGAAGGTAAACATGAACGTGGACGGCAATCTCTAAGGGATACAATAGGGAAAGCAATTGACTGATGTCTGGGCCGCGCGCGGTACAATTGAGGGAAGCCATAGACGATGGGACTGACGGACTGACGAATGGATAAACGGCTATGCTGCTTCTCAGTTTCAATGGCTGTTTGCCGTTGGTACCCGTAACCCAACCCTCCATCCCTCCCTTGCCTTGCTCACATTACTTTGGGCGCATTGAAATTGAGATGGCAGTTGATCACCCACACTTATCCAGAACAGTATACCTGACGAACGTGATCTGTTCTCTGTTACCAAGATGAAAGTCGACGGTTGCTCAGTAACATGAATTTCTACCTAAGGGGTCGCAAGGGCGCTGCTAGGCTGCTGGAACTGTTATTATCGGGGGTGATCTAACTCGTTACAGCAAGGCAAGCTTCCCCACCAGGCCCCTCCTCTCTCGCTGATAACGAGGACCGATTTGCGCCCGACGGGTCCTTTTTTGCTTTCTAGAAGCCGCGCTTGCGAGTGACTGGCGTGTGTTTTTTTTCTTTAAAAGTGGGCTGTTGGAGGCCGTTTCCCGAGGTACTTAACCAACAGGCCGCCGCCAAATTGAAATGCCAGGTACCTGCCTGCCTACCACGCTGGATCTTCTCTGACGTTGCTTTTTGCGCCGGAAAGACAGACGAACAGAACAGACAGGACAGCAGCAGCCACCTTCCAGTGACCGACCGGCCAGCAGCTACCTGCTACCCTACCACCCTTACCCACCTCTGCCTTCAATTGGGTCTTTTCCCTTTTGCTCCTGGTCCCCTCTTGTCGTGCCACTACCACCCAGACAAGTCAATCAACTGTTTTCGATTTTTCCGAATTTCCACACCACACATGGGTCGTACTTCTATCGCGCCCACGACTGCGAATCATCCCACCCACATTCTCGCAGCACTCGCCAGATGTTTACCTCATGTCCAATCCCGACGGTAAGCTCGAAAATGCCGCACCCGCTGCACCGCTGAGCTCTGATACTCTGCCGGCCCTGTCGCTGTTGAACCAAGATCTGGAAGAACAACATCAACAGCAGCAGCAGCCGAACCCAGAGCCAGAGCCAGAATCAGTGTCGGCGCAGCAGCAGCAGCAGCAGCAGCAGCAAAACGTCCCTCCCCAAACCGCCCTCACCACAGCCACGGAGGATTCCTCCCCTACTACCGTCCCCTCGGACTCCCCTGTCACTGCTGCTCCTGCTCCTGTTCCCATTTCCCACCAGAGCGAGGACGTGAACGTGGGCGTCGATGATGTGGATGTACATGTGGATGCCGCGACTGGCACCACGAATGATGTTATTGTCTCTTCTTCGGTGACTGGTCATTCTGTTGAGGACTCTGTACATGTACCTGTATCTCTCCCTGCACGCCCGGCGCATGGCTCGCCGCCGGACGTGCCAGGTACCCCAGAATCCAATCATGCATCATCTTCCACACCTACCGTCCCGTCTGCCGCAGATCAGGGCAGTAATAAAAAGTCTCGTCCTCCCATGACAACGTTGAGATCTAGTGGCCCTTCCCTGTTGACACAAGCTCTCAATACTGCTAGAGGCATACTCCCAGCTTTCACGTCCACGCAGCTTCTCGACCCTCGCCGACCTGAGCAGAAGTCGTCGCACTCTTTTGGGGGGACTCCCTCCGCCTCCTTGGACAAGACTTATGATAGCACTTCCGATCTCGTCGGTAAAGACACTCACGATGACATCGCCTCACGCGGCGATGGCGCACCCTTGATATCCAGAGTACGTTCGCACGACCAGGCCGTCTCCGGACCGAATACTACGACGTCCGCCTCCACTTCACCGCCCGCCCCAGCCATCAGCGTTGCTGCACCCAGTCCCGACATGCCCGGCCGCACGAGCGTGAGACTTGTGCCCAGTGATCACCGACAAGTGTTCATTGGGACCAAGGACAGACCTAGATCACTGGAGCGCACGGAGAAGGAGATCCGAACGCACCAGCTCGACGTTAATGGCGCAACCTTGACCAGCATCAGCAATACTCCTCTGCCGTCCGGCATCACAACACCAGAGCAGGCCGAGCTCGCAGTCGACAAGGAAAGTTCCGACGCCCGTCAGCAGTATAGAACATGGAGGGCGGAGAGAACTGTGTCTGTCGGCCCCGAAAAGGCCTGGTCCATTGGCAAAGGAGACCTGGCTGGAGCCGAACCTGGCCAAGTTGAAAAGTCCATAGCCGAAGCGATTGCTGGCGTGGAGCCCACCCGCAGTCGTAAAGCCAGCCATAGTCTTCGATTCTTCAAAGAGGGCCTGCCGGACGAAAAGAGCAAACGGAAGGAGACGAAACGCAAGGACGATTTGGTCACGCACCAAGAACAGGACGAGGGCACTCGAAAGCAGAGCCAACATGCTCAGCACCCCGCCTTGCCATCGCCCATACACGTCCAAGATCTGCTTGGGTTCTCAGCTGATGCCCTCTTTCCGTCAGCGGGTTCGGCCGTGGAGTCTCCCGTTGAGGAGGATCCTGCCGCGGACTACTTTGGCATAAAGCCACATGCGGGCGACCATTCTCAGCAACCACGATCGTCACCTGGCCTCGAGCAGCGTAGTGGAGTTGCAAGTCACCATGAACCAGTCTCAGATGCTGCCAAGGTCGAGTCTGGGGAGGCAACGAACGTCGTGGACTCCCCAGAGGAAGGCGAAGATTCAGGTGAAGAGAAAATATCGTCGGCCTTCTTTGTGCCTCACCAGGAGGCTCCGGCAGTCATGAAACCAGAACACAATGCTGGGCGCCCCGGGCCCATTCACCGCCAATCTGTTGTGAAGGATGCAAGCCCTTGGCTTGTCAAGGCAGACGAGCCAGAAGCCGAAGACAGCCTCTTGAGCCAGGATGCTGGTGAGCAATCCGGCCAAGCTGACCATGGCCCCGCAAGCCAAGTCGGTGATGATTTTGCAGTCCAAGACGATCTTGCTCTTGAGAAATCCAACACTTTGCCAGGTAGTCTTTCACACCCAGTGCCTCCATACTATGACGACGTGCATGATCATCCGGCTACGTCCAAAAAACCACTCGAGGCCATTGAACTTATTCCCTACAAGCACCAAGTTGGCGGCCACACAACTTTGTGGAGGTTTTCCAAGCGTGCCGTTTGCAAAGAGTTGAACAACAGTGAAAATAAGTTCTACGAAAATATCGAGCGTTACCACCGCGATTTGTTACCGTTCCTGCCCAGGTATCTCTCTTTTTTTTTTTTCCTCCCGAGTCGCTCGTCGTGTTATCGCAGTACTGACTGGTGCTTGTTGTTAATTAGGTACATTGGCGTGCTCAATGTCACATTTCAAAAACGGCCTCGGCGTCGATCTATCATCAAGAGGGATGAGAACGGAACTACCGAGTTGAAAATTGTGGCAGCGGATGCTCAATTGGCCCGGAATGACGAGAACTCGCGGCTGGAAGTGCTCGAGTATCCAAGCGAAGCACGAAACGAGGCCAAGGAACACCGCAGGATAATCAGCCAGTCGATGGCATCGCCGCAAACGCACATTCCCACCGTCACTTTTGTGGACAACCAGCACATCCTTCCGAGAAGCCTACTGGAGCCTTCAAGCGACGTTCCTCAGCGTGGTAGAAGCGCGTCCGAGGCTGTGCTGCATGACATGGTCGAGGTGGACAAGGAACAGAGCGCACTCTTGAAACGACCGACTTTGGAGTCTCGCCATGCTAACAGCTGGGGAGCTACCACGGTCAACAAACGACTGCGAAACGAAGTGTTCAACGACGCGTTCCTGAAGCGGCCGATCCCAGTTCAGAAGCACCAGAAACCTGCATCGCACTCGCGGGCGATCCCCCGTCGTGCTGTACAGGGACAGGCTGTCCGACCTAGCACTGCCGACGCCGATCTCATGTCGTCTCGACTCATGTCAAACGCAACCACTGGAGGACCTCACGGACCTAGCCCCCTGCGGTCGATGCCAGGCCTCACACAGATACAGAGCGACCTTGCCAGCGACGAGAGTAGCCTCAAAGTCGAAGGAGCGGATCAGGTCAAAGATGTCACAGGTACTAGTGCTCCTGAGCCTGACACGTTGGACGAACGCTTCCCTCCGCAACAAAGGCGACGTCGCTACTCTGGCACAAATCTCCGAAGGAAGCCAGAGGATGTCGATGGAGCTCGTGGCGATCTTAAGTATTTCGAGAACGTGGACGAGGCCGGCTACAAGGGTGATGGTGAGGTTCCCATGTCTCCCTCGGAAGCCAGCACCTTGACCGGAGCAAGCCACACGCCCGCGGACTTCAACCAAGCATTCTATGGCGATGCCGCGTCAGCCCTATCCGCCGCCTCATCAGCCATCACATCCGAGCTTCCTAGCCCGGCCTTGGAAGTCCGAAGAATTTCTCGGCCAATCAACCCCAAAGAGGCGCAAACGCAGCAGGAATCGATCAAATTCTTTCTTCTCCTCGAGGACCTTACGGCTGGAATGAAGCACCCGTGCATCATGGATTTGAAGATGGGCACCCGTCAATATGGTGTCGAGGCCACGGCTAAGAAACGAGACTCTCAGCGCCGGAAATGTGCAGGCACAACGTCCAAGGAGCTTGGCGTTAGAGTGTGCGGCCTACAAACATGGGACGTCAAGCAGCAAAAGTACATCTTTAAGGACAAGTATTATGGCAGGGACATCAAGGCTGGAGACGAGTTCCAAGCTGCACTGAAACTATTCCTTTCCAATGGGGCGGATGATGGCAGCGTGTTGCGGCACATCCCGACCATCCTACAAAAGCTTAACCAGCTGGAGGAAACAGTCCGGCGCCTACGAGGCTACCGATTTTACGCAGCTAGTCTGCTAATGTTCTATGACGAGGACACCACTGCGGATGGATACGAGACGGTCATTGAGGACTCGACGACGGATTTCCCGACTGACACGGAAGACGCGCCGGTCGGAAGGCGACGGCGTAAGAAGGAGATTGATTTCAAGATTGCCGACTTTGCAAACAGCGTCACTCCAAACGACTTGGGCAAGGATAAGCCTTGCCCCCCAAAGTACCCGGACGAGCCCGACCGAGGATTTCTGCGTGGCCTATGCAGCCTCAAGAAGTATTTCCTCCAGATTCAGAAGGAAGTGAGGGCGGAGCTGGGTTTGATTTCACACTATAGGCAAGGGCGATGCCAGGAAGGCCTCGATGCCTTGGAGGAGATTTACGATTCTGCCAGCGACTAAGTCATGTTTTTTTCGTGGCTTCGTTACGGATACCCATTGATTTGCAAGTTCTTGGGCGTGTCATTAGACAGGAGGTTGTTTTTGTTTTGGTCTGCATTTCCATACTGGATTACGAGGAGTCAAGTGGTCCATTCTTTTTTCTCGTTTGGGGCGTCTTGGTACGGCATCTCCTAGAAATACCCCCGATCATGCATGCCATGGGCGTTTTTGCCAGTTTCTCTTCCCTTCGTTTCTTCCTTCTCTGCAAAGAGCTTGACGACGATACGAGATTAGTTCTGTTGGCGGAGCAAGTTCTGCCTACCTCATTTGAGTTAAGGGGGCTCATTTTATAGTCACAAGAAGCCCAATGGAGGCGTGGCATCAATAGATGAACTCTGGGGAGGCCATTCATGTTTATCGAGGCAAGAGATTGAGAACAGTGTCTGCTGTTGAGCCCGACCACTTTGCCAATTAATACAGATAGACTGGTAGACAAAATAATTTTGTGTTCACATGTAAGAGTCTGCCTACCAGACCCATCACCACGCCGAGTACAATGACTTGAGTGACGATACAATAAAGTAAAGATCATTCATTATTGGCCATTCTCAATTGCCTGGATTGTCTCTGAAAGCAAGACAATTGCATTCCAATTGCGACCAGAAACGGTCCGTGACTGACATTGACAAAGGATCACCGCCGGGTCGAGCGACACTATATTCACTCTGCAGACAAAGAAGTAAACTGTGTGCTAGAGATGTCTCATATTCCCCCCCCCCCAGTCATATCACTCAAGACTGCTCATGATGGATGGTGTGTGTATATGGAAGGAGGCACCTACCTGGTGTGTTTCGGCTCCTCAATACCTTCCTTGATAAATATACAAATGAATTAATTGATTGACGGCATAACAATACCGCAAGATGCAGAAGCGAAAGAGGCCGGCCATCGAGAAGCAGCAGCCCCCAGGAAAGAAGAACACGACCAGCAAACCGGAGCCAATGTTGGTCGAGAGTCCTCATGCTGCTGCCGGCCGTCTCCAGGCGCTGCCCGACGACGTCCTCTGGTACCTGGCGCGCACCTTCATCTGGGAGCCCACGGACATATTCGACCTGGCGCGCGCGAGCCGCCGCCTGTGGGCGGTCCTGGAGAAGGAAATCTACCTGACGGACGTGTTCGCGGTGCGGTACCACGTGGCGCGGGGCCTCGAGGCGCCGCGGACGACGCTGCTGCACTGGGCGGCGCTGGCCGGGCGGACGGACATACTTGACAAGGCGCTGGCGGCGGCGCGGCTGGTGTGGGATGACGGGTACACCAACTTTGAGCACGCCAAGTGCGGGCACGCGGCGGTGCACTTTGCCGCGCACTACGGGCGGCTCGAGGCCGTCGCGGCGCTGCAGCGGGAGGCGTCGGTGGACATGGTCGCGGCCTCCGGGTGGGTGTGCCCGGCGCCGCAGCGCCTGAGCAGCATACTGGAGCGCCTCACGCCGGGCCAGTTCCGGGTTCCTCCCGAGTACATGCTGCAGGACCCCGAGTTCCCGTTCAAGATCGACGCGCTGGGCCTGGCGATTCTCAAGGGGCATCGGGGCGTCGCTATGCACCTCTTGGGAATTTACGATGAGAAGCGGATCGAGGAGGAGAGGATATTCTCGCCACTCCATCTGGCGGCCTTTGTCGGCATGTATGAGGTCGTGAGTGCCATTTTGAAAAAGGGCACCAATGTCAATGCTGGATGTAAGCATGTCACGGACAGCACGGCACTACACTGGGCCGGGGCCGGGCCGGGAGGGAAAAGGGGCATGAAGACTCTGAGAATCCTCAGGGCGGCTGGCGCAGATGTGACCATCCGCGACTCCATGGAACGCACGGCGCTCGACTGGGCGATCGGGTTCAAGAAGGCGGACAAGGTACTCTACCTGCTCAAGCGCTGTATCCGATCCGCGGCGCCTGGCCACCTGGCGAACCAGGTCGAGGAGTGGACGAAGAGGCTGCAGCGCTGCATGGCCGATGATGTCCTGCTCAACTGTACAAAGTTCATACTGGGGAGCTGCCCGCGGCTGCCCGATGAGTGCCTAAAGCTGTGCGCGCAGTCGACGTTCTGGGACGTGGACCGCAGCTGGGACGATTCCGGAAGCGCGTCGACGGCGAGCAAGAACCTCGAGACCAAGCGGTGGCTCGTGGCCGAGGGCATTGGGCTGGGCGTGCTCAGCAAGGGCGCGCGGCAGGACTGGATGCAGGAGGAGCTCTTCCAGGGCCGGTGCTTTCTGCACTACGCAGCCGGGTCGACGGACGTGGACGCCGAGCTGCTCGAGATGGCCATCAAGCAGAGGCCGCACGACATCAACCTCATCGACTGCAAGGGGCTGGCGCCGCTCGAGCTGGCGCTGGGATACCGCTGCATTCCGGACAAGGTCAAGCTGCTTCTGCGGTGCGGCGCGAACCCGGCGCTCTGCTACGGCGGGGAGAGAGCTCGGGAGGATGTCGACAGGCAGATTGAACAGCTCGCGCAGGAAGACGACGAAAGCGGTTCATAGGGTCTCGATACAGAAAGCCATGGAGATGACACCATGTATATGGTGCACCAGATGAGGAGAGAAGTCATCTTGGAGAAGCGAGCTGAGTCAGTGTAAGAGACTGTAACTATCAAAAGCACGTGCCTCGACAGGGGAATAAATATAAATACTTCGTACTTACAATATGCAAGGGACCAAAACGGCCGACGCCCAATGGTGGGGTCAATGTCGCAGTCGTCGTAATAGCGTACATATTAATAGGGCTGAAGAGGCCAGACAGGCGTCCCTTGGCGCCATTTCAAGCTCCTACCCAGGTACAGTACAGGAAGCTCTCCGTCACTTCTGTCTGGACAGAGGTCATTCCCAAAAATCGGGTGCTCGTTTCTACCCGCCACCAAGCATTTCTTCTTCTTTGATGGCCAGGTGAAATCGAACAACCACCATGGCCGAGAAGAAAGCATCCGCCGGCAAGACTATAGTCTTCTTGCATCCCGACCTGGGCATCGGCGGCGCTGAGCGCCTGGTCGTCGATGCCGCCGTCGGCCTGCAGAACCGCGGACACAAGGTCGTCGTCTTCACGAGCCACTGCGACCCGAGCCATTGCTTCGATGAAGCTCGCGACGGTATGTCCCCCTGTCCCAATTGACAACAATAAGAGGCGCACCGCGACTGACTGGCATTGTCGTTCCAGGAACCCTCGACGTCCGAGTCCGCGGCAACACCGTCATCCCGTCCTCGATCCTGTCCCGCTTCAGCATCCTCTGCGCCATCCTGCGCCAGCTGCACCTGATCGTCCAGATTCACTTCAATTCGGAGCTCAGGGACCTCTCGCCCGACGCCTTCTTCATCGACCAGCTGAGCGCCGGCCTCCCGCTGCTCCAGTACCTCTACCCGCGCGGCCGCATCCTCTTCTACTGCCACTTCCCCGACCTGCTGCTCGCCCAGGGCCGCCAGAAGTGGTGGAAGCGCGCCTACCGCGTCCCCTTTGACTGGCTCGAGCAGTGGAGCATGAGCTTCGCCGACGCCATCGCCGTCAACTCCAACTTCACCAAGGGCGTCGTCGGCCGCACCTGGCCGGGCCTGGCCAAGAACCGAGACCTCAAGACCGTCTACCCGTGCGTCGACACTAACACCAAGCGGAGCCCCGAGGTCGAGGCCGGCAAGCCCCTGTGGGGCGGCAAGCGGTTCCTGCTCAGCATCAACCGGTTCGAGCGCAAGAAGGACGTGGCCCTGGCCATCCGGGCCTACGCCGGGCTGAGCGCCGAGGCCCGGCGGGGCGTGCGCCTCGTCGTCGCCGGCGGCTACGACAGCCGCGTGCCCGAGAACGTCGGCTACCACGACGAGCTGGTCGCCCTCGCAACCTCCCTCGGCCTCAGCAGCCGCACCGCCAAGACCATCGTCACGGCCCTCGAGACCCCCGACGACGTCGAGGTGCTCTTCCTCCTGTCCGTGCCCAACCTGCTCAAGGAGATGCTCCTGTCCTCGGCCCGCCTGCTCGTCTACACCCCCGCCAACGAGCACTTTGGCATCGTGCCCCTCGAGGCCATGCTCGCCGGCCTGCCTGTCCTGGCCGCCGACACGGGCGGCCCCACGGAGACGGTGCTCGAGGGCGAGACGGGCTGGCTGCGGTCGCCGAGCGACGTGGCCGCCTGGTCCGGCGTCATGGACCGCGTCCTGACCCAGCTGTCCCCGGCCGACCTGGACCGCATGCGCCAGACGGGCGTCGCGCGCGTCCGGGACAACTTTGGCGACGTCCAGATGGCCGCGCGCATCGACGGCATCTGCGACGAGATCCTCGCGTCCACGGCCAAGCCGGGCTCGTACGCCCCGGTTCTCGTGGCGTTCGGTCTGCTCGGCGGCCTTCTCGGGGCTGTCGTTGCTGTGGCTGCGAGACTGTAGATAATCAATCGATCAATACGGTTATATAGAATGAATCCAAAGACATGAACCATGTATAATCGGACAAAAATAAACTGACTCTAGATATAGTGAACGTTTTTCATTCGATTTCTTCTTTTTCAAGTTCTCATAACTCATTGAAGAAGCAAAGACACATTGGACAATAAACCACGTTCACAAGATCAAAACCTGGTTATACATTTTGCACAAGGTACAAGTTCCCAAGAGTCAAGCGTTAAGATTTGTGTCGGCGTTGATAAAATTGCTTCAGTCGTGCTATTTACATTGTTTTGTTGTTTTATACAGAGAACTACATACAGCAATGTGTTGTTTGGTAACCCCATACCATGGTATAAGCCCAGATAACTAAACCGTGTGACCTCGGCGCTGGTGATTTGTCTTCAGACAACCAAGCTGTGATAACGCCGATATCCTTGTTCCCCACGTCTAATGACAGGTTGTGTGCAGCCATGTCAAGACTCCAATCATGTTCATAGTGACTCCTGAGGCACAACGATACTAGAACAATAACAGGAAGAACTATGGTATGTATCCCTGACTCTACAAAATGACCTCCTTTTACCATGCCGTATACCTTGTATGTACAGACCTCTGTACAAATACATCCACTTACATTCCATGCCAGAATCGAGGCCCAAGCCCAGGCAGATTGTAGGCACATGATCCCGCTAGCGACCGTACCTGTCAAGTGGTCCCCGGTCGTACATGTTCCGAGGTGGGTCCTGCGGCCGAAGCTGCTGGTGCAGTATGGACTGCTGTTGCTGCTCGCGGAGCTGCGCGTCACGCATATCCTGGGGTGGAGGTGGATATGCACCCCTGTGATCATAAGGGTTTGGCGTATAGCTTCTCTGGGGACCAGGATCGCGAGGATCGCGGCCTGGCACAGGAGTATTGGCATAACGCGGGTAAGCCGACGGGGGCTGCGGCGGCGGGGGCTCGGCCGCACGCGATACCGGCGCGTAGGGTGCCTGCATTGGAGGCTGCATGCTGCGATGAGGCTGGTGATACATGTCTCGTGGGTCCCCGCGTGTGTCCCGGGCATCACGAAGGTTCAACGCATCACGGGGATCGTGTGTGCGCGGCGCAGCCCACGTCGTCTGCGGCGGCACAGAACTGCTGGGTGGCGGCGGCTTTGGCGTCGACGCCGCATGTTGAGCTGCCCATGGTGACGGAGCCGGGGGAGGCTGCGCAGACTTGGGCGCCCAGACTTGCTGGGGCTGGGGTGTTTGCTGCTGCTGCATACCATGGCTCGAATGCGGGCCAGGCCAGCCCATTTCGCGAACGGGAGTAGGCGGGGGCTCATGTCCCCTGGGCACTGACGAATGGCCGCCATACTGAGGAGGAGGAGATGCAGCAGACGGCGGTGGGACCGGGGCGCCGTATGGGTACGCCGACTGTGACTGGTAGGCCATTGGCGCAGACGGCGTGGGGGGAGGATAGGGATGTGCAGCTTGCGGCGAATTCGCGGCTGTTTGGTGGGGTGAGGAGAACTGCCGTTGCCGTCCATAGTAATCTCGGTCTTGACGCTCGGCAGATTCCATAGTCATGTGCCGTGCCGTGCTCAAGGGCTGGGTCTGTGGAGAGGCCGTGTACGGCTTCAAGGGAGGCATCGCCGACGAGGGCGCCGATGGTGGAGGTCGCCCAAAGTGTCCGTAGGGTTGGCCATCCATACGGACATTTTGGCCATCCAACATGGGAGGAGCTTGCTGCCGCATCTGCGTCGGGGCTGGTGGAGCCGGAGGAGGCCGAGACAGATTGCTGGTGGGCGGTGGGGTAGCCGACGATTTCAGTGCTGAGGGCACCTCCGAGACTCTCTTTGGTTGTGGTGGAGGGTCGTCGTTCAACAAGGACATGATGTTACTGGTCTTGGGCTTCGCTGAGGCGCTTGGCGGAGGCACCGCCGGAGGAGTGGACTGCATTGGCGGCGTGCGGTTATACTCTGGAAGGATGCCGATATCGCTTCGTGGCTGCGACAGAGTCGAAAGAGGCCGTGGCGGAGCTGGTGAAGACGGATGCATGTCGGTCATCAAAGTACCACGAACAGGCTGTTGCTGAAGGATGCCATCAAACGAAGCTACCCTAGGCGGAACAATGGCAGCAGTCCTGGGAGGCTCGGGGGCCCTAGACAAGGGCATGCTCTCGCGTGGGACCATGTGGCTTGCTTGCTGAGGTATGACATACGGGTCCCCACGAGAATAGGGATCACCCATCGGCACGTCAGGCTCTTGCTTGACCCGAAGCGGTGTGCGTTCTTGTATGAGCTGCTCTTTGGAAGGCTTCAGCTCCATCTTCTGCCTCTCCACCGGAGCTTCAACAACGGCAGAACCGGGCAATGGGTGTCGCATAGACGGAGGTTCAGAAACGGGCGTCACTTGAGCCTGGACTTGCATTGGGAGCGAGGTTCTCGCCGGCGTTTGCAAGACCTCGCGATCCCTCTCCGGATATCCGAATGGAGCACGAAGTGGTCTATTCGTTGGCGACATGGTCTGCGAGACAGAGACAGGCTGGCCGAGTGGCTGCGTAGTAGCCTGTGCAGGCGCAGGAACTGCGGTTACGGTAGCTTGGCTGAATGGCGATTGCATCATGGCAACAGCTTGAGGCTGTGCAGCAATTGGGACATTGAAGCGGCCAGTCATGGGCTGCGTAACTGCTGGTGGTTCAATCTTGGAAGGTGAAGCATCTTCCATGACGGTATCAGACACCAAAGTTCGATTCAGTGGTGTTGTGTCAAACCGGCCCTTCTTGACTGGCTGCGAAGGCGGCGGCGGGACAGGTAATTTCTCGCCCCTGCCTCTCTTGGCGTCAGCCTCGCTGACACGCTCTTCCCATTCCTTTTTGCCATTTTCCTTCTGTCGTAGGTAGTAGTTTTTGACCTATAAAACATTAGCATGAACCGCATGGTCACAAAGTGCAAAGAACATACCATGACAGGGGTTTTGGTGCCCATGTGCGCCGCTAGCTTGGCCCAGTCACTGCCAAATGCCGACAACAAGAAGGGGAAGTCATTAGCTTCTGAGACACTCCAATAGCTGGAGGCTTGCGAGCCCGTCTTGCGATCCGTGCGATCCGTGCGCTCTGTCGATGGCCGCTGATTGACCTCGAACGGCGTCATGACACCAGGCTGGGGCGGTTCCGGACGCAAGGGCGGGGCCATCATATCTGGCAAGGGCACAGCCGTCGGCACAACCGTTCGTTCCGGACTGCGGAGCGGCTGCACAGCTGTGAATGGCGGCTGTATGCTGACTGGGGGTGCCGGCATGCCGCTGGCGCCGACCTCAAACGACGAGGGAACATGCGGAGCGTCGGCTGGAGGTGGCTGGACTGTCGTCCACTCTGGGTTCTGAACACGAGAGCTAGACCTGGATCGATTGCCCTTACCAGTCGTCGCAGGGGGTGCCGCAGCAAGTGTTTGGTTGGGCCTCGGTTGCTTGTCCGTCTTGTCCTTGGCTCGGCGGCCACGAGGTTTGCGCTCCGGCTTCTCCGTTCCATCACCAGTCCTAGTTGCAGCACCTCTACGGCCAGGAGTTGAAGCACCCGTAGCATTCTCGCTGTCTGCTGCCGGTGTGGCTTCAGAGTTGAAAGTGGGGGCTGCGGCACGTCGAGGCCGTCGTCGTTCACCATTTTCTCCAGTGTCCTGAGACTCTTCATTCTCGGCGAGCTCCGACACAAGCGCGCTGGAACGACCCTTACCGCCCCGTCGCTTGCGCTGCCGCGGCCGCTTTTTCAATTTCTCCTTGAGATTCAGTTCATCCTTGTCCTTCTTGAGGTAGTAGAACTGAATGGTTGTGCCAAAATCTCGTTCAGGAAGTGCATTGGCAACCCGGCCCCATTGCTTCGGGAACTCCATATAAGCCTTCTCAAAGAGCTTGATCTCTTCTTCGCTGAAGTTTTCGGTCGGTGCTAGAACTTCCCAAGCGGCGATGACTTTTTCTGGGTTGGTTCGTCCCGTCTCGTCGACGTAGAATTGGTTGTCCATTTCTTCTTTCGTCTGGAATTGGTCCGGAATGATGGCCTCCTTTTCACTCCTGTACTTTTCCTTCTCAGCTCGCAATTGGCGTTCGCGCTTTTCTTCTTCCTGTCTCCTGGACTCCTCGAGTATTCGCTCCATGTCGCGTTCTGTGGCATATCTGCTACGCCTGGTCGATTCGGGCTTGGTGCTCTCGCTGTTGAAACCGGGTTTCTGTACAGGAACATCTGATGCTCCGGGAATATAGGTGAACTTCTCTCTGCTCTTCACAGCCACGTTATCATCCGATAACGTGAATCTGAGATACGCCTCATAACTGCCCTCGTAAATCTTCCTCTGTTTCGATTGCTCTGCACCTACATGCTCTGCGTCTTCATTCATTCGTTTGAGGATGAAGTTATTCAAACCTGGCTGGGGCGCATTCAAGGTTTTCAGGAATGCCTGATCCTGATGCCAGGGCACTTCGTTGAAATCTGGCAATGAATCTAATGGCGGAGTGGTCATGTGAACACGAACCGTCTCGACGGTCCGAAGATCAATATCCTCGTCAACATCCGTTTCGTCGTCATCTTCAGGGGGGGATGGTGTCGATGTTCCCTGCTTGCTTCCGTCCTTGGACAAAGCCGGCTCGTCCTCAGGGTACACCGAGGATGGGTGAGATCTTGGAGACTTGAGGCCGTTGACGCGAGGAACCTCGAGCTGTGAGCTAGGCACGGGCTTGGCGATATCAGCAACGTCTTCCATGACGACGTCTTGATCATCCGCATTTGGCGCCTTGAGTTCCACTTCTTCGGCGCCGGTGCCTTCAGCCGATGTCATCTCAACATCCTGCTCGATCGAGGGATGTGGTAGTTCCGGTACTGGCGGCGGCTGGGGAATGACAAACTGTGGCGCCGCCTTTTCCGGTTCCTCGACTTCGGGCTCCTTGAGCGGGCTCTTTGGCTCTGGGGCTGCAACTGGAGACGACACATCTTTTGGTGCTTCCTCCTTTGGCTCGACCACTTCTTCAACGGCTTTAACTAATTCTGCGGGTTCGGGGATGTGACCAATCATGGATTGCAAGCCCTCTTCATCGGTGGCGAGTTTGTTTGCAGCTTCCAAAGATATAATCGAGTAACGAAACAAAACGTCCATGGATCCGGCATCCTCAACGACTTCGAGTTTCTTCAAATGCTGTTCCGCCTCCAGAAGGTCGTTCTCAATGACGTCACCAAACTCTTCGTCGTCTGATTCAGATGACTGATCCAGTATCGTGGCTCTCGGTTGTTTTCGTGGAAGCGTGATCGTTCCTTGCTTCAAGGAACCCTTGAGCTCGGCATGCGTCCTTGGTACCTCGACCGCTGTCCTTGGTGTCTTGTCTTCGACGCTCTTGCCATCTCTCGAGCCGGTATCGTTTGCATCTCGAGATCGGGCAGAATCAGGCACTATTGTCGTTGGCGATATCTGCTGCCTGTAGTCGCGATCGAAAGAGCCGGCAGATCGGGGTCTGCGGTCGTAGCGGTCATGATCCCCATCGGCGTCATGCATATGTACATCGCGATTTTGGCCATCCATGCGATCCCAAGATTCTTTGGCGTCACTACTGCGAGGCCGCCGGTCAGCCTCGGCAGGCTGGTCCGAACTTGAACTCTCTGGTCGGTATCCGGGAAAACGGCTTGGGGCAAAGTTCTGGGACCGGCTCATTTTTGGGGACTCCGGTCCACCCTTAAGGTTCGGATTTATCCACTGCTTAGATGAAGGACCAGTTCTTGGAGGATGGGTGTAGCCGCTATGAGCACGAGGACCCGAGGGTATGGAAGGCGCGCCCTCTGAGAATGGCGGTTTAGAGGGACCAGCTGGTGGTCTCGAGTCGCTGTTTGTGGCAGGGCCTGGAGGAAGAGGTCGCTCATCCTTCAAGGCACGAGGGCCTGTTGGGGGGGCTTTGCCAGTGGAAGGGGTTGCCTCGGAGATGGAAGCGGTCCGGTTCGGTATGGAACCAAAGGACGGTGCAGGTGGGGCAATCGGAGGCGGGGACACATCTCTGGTCGAGGGTGGAGGCTCGTGAGAGGTGCGCTCCATCTTGGCACGGTTCTCACGTTCACGAATGTCCCGTTCGTCGCGGAGATCACGTGGACGACTGTCGCTGTCGAAGAATCGGGGTTCTCGGTCACGATCGTCCCGGTCACGGAAACGCCCTTCTTGAGAACGCGCCCGGGCCCCGGGCCCGTATCTGTCTCGATCCCTATCATCGTAGAAGCCTCGACCACGGCCTCTGTCCCGGTCGCCGCCACGACCGCGTCCGCGGCCCCGGCCACCAAATCCACCACGATATGACGAGGGCCCAAAAGGCGGATCCGAGTTTGAAGATCCAGCTGACAAAGGGCCGTCTCTCGAGCCGCGGCGTGCTCTTTCTGCATCAACGCCTAGTGGTGCATCTCGGAGGTCGCGAAAGTCCCTACCAGGAGGCGATCTGGCACGGGGGGATGGGCGGCGACCTCGAAAGCTGTCGCGGTCCCTGTCACGCCAATCCCGCTCGCGCTCCCTACTGCGCTCATCACGGTATGTCGAATCGCGCCTGTCCCTGAAGTCAATATCACGATCTCTGCCTCTGTCGCGACTGTCATCACGCCAGCCACGGCCCCGACCACGACCCCTTCCACGAAATTCGCCAGATATACCACCCCCGCGCGGCCCGCTTGGGGCATCTAGCAGTGCACGGGGCCCTCTTGGAGTATCCCTGGGCAGCGTATCGCGAAAGCTGTCGCGATTGGTCTGGAATGCCGAGTTATTGGCGCGGTTCTCTCCTGACGCTCTTCGCGGTCCTCCATCACTATATTGAGACGCGCGGTCATTGTACCTGTCAGGCGAACGATCACGAGATCTTGATCTGTTGCGGTTGTCGCCGTCGTAACGAGAGCCGGAGTAGCGGGAAGCCCTAGAACGTTTCTTATGAGTACCACGTCCACGAGGGTTTGGATAGAATGTTATGAACGAGGGGGTACGGTGGATGGTTCCTTCGGGGCGTTTCATGACTCTAGCTGCCTGCGCATCTCGAGAGGTGGCATCGAGTCGCGAGTCTCCATCTCAGGAGGGCACATTTGGGTATTTGATATGCGAGCGCGCCGGAGACGCATCGAGGGTTTACGTGACATGTCACGATTGGGATAAGAAACATAGGTACTTTCGGGGCTTCATGTACATACATGTCCGCACAAGCGGTTAATGGCCGCCGCTCAACAAGATCCTAAAGGGCTCTCATGTGGCAAATACTGCGATTGGAAATGGACGGAAAGCTTGCTGGTCGTTGTGATGTGGTCAGTGAGGCAGTTTGACTTCGTCTCTGGCCGGTACGTGGTGAACGCCTCGGGCCTAGTCTGGCAACCCGCCGGGCCGGTAAGGTATACTGTCCTTTGTGGCGTACAAAGTCAGGTGGTGGCGGTCGAGAGTGCGCAATAAAGTACGCAGCGTCTTCGGCAGACCGTCCTGGAGATTTTGCACAGAATTTGGTGGTGGCGCTGGCCTTGGAAGCGTCGATGTCGGGCGTTGTTGCAGGATGGGAACCGAAGTTGAGGAAGAGATCAAAAAGAGGCTGAAATTGGAGATCTCGAAAACACACACACACGCCGCAGCAGCAGACGCACCACACGCACCAGCGCACAAGCACACAGCCAAACCTTCCGCCTGGCGCGGCGGCGGCTACCTTAGACAGGCCTGGCAATGACATGGGGGTGGACGCGCTAACGTTAATTGCATCTGGAAGCCCGCACCATCTGCAGAAGAGGTGCCCCCGTCCATCCCGTGCAAGCCCATTTGATGGAAAATTCGACCAATGGGACGAGATGCCAGCCCCCGGCCCATTGAAAACACCAAAGCAGGGCCAGCAAGCCCAGCACCGACTGCTACACAGTACAGGTGCCGTGCGTGATGCAACGCGCCTCCCAAGCTCTGCTACCTAGGGAGGCGTAGGTTTTGCTGGCAGCTCTCAGCAGATTCCGGATTATGAACAAGCAGATGGTCTCGAGAGGGCATTGCCACCTCAAGGTATTCAACATCAAGGAGATTCTATCTGATTATGGGACTTCCGGTGGTAGTATTTCCAGGGGTAAGACCAATACCCATCCCCTCGAACCAAGCTGTAGCACTGACTCGTGACGCTGATGTGTGCTTCCTGGTGTTTTGTACCACGTACGGAGTACTTCAACATCCAAGCAGCGCAGCCTACAGGGATCTTACCACACACATCAAATCAGATTCAAACCCTGGCACAGAAGGTAGTCGCATACCCCTGACCGTTCGATTCTCGTCAGGCAGGCTTCCCAGTTGACAGCGACCGTTCGCGTTGCGATTGTTGGAATTGCACCTAGGTTTTTGACGTAGAGGGCGAGGCAAACATGTTGAGGGCATTATGCATCATACACCTATAGGTAGGCGTGTACAGGACATCCAGGTAAGAAGTGCTGCAGGTGAGATGTTGCGCCGTCTACATGATCTGTACAGCTAGGTTAGGTACTTCGTACGTACAGCCGACTTCCGCTGGATCTGGCGCTCCCCTGGCACTCCGCACATGAAGACTTCTTTTGGTCGCAGGGCTCTGGTGTGTTGTGGTGACTCAAAATGTCCACCTTAAAACATGCCGATTTGTGGGGTCAAGCCGCCATTTGGGTGCTGCTAGATCGGGCCAGTGCCAAACGCGGTGCTTCGCTTCTCAGCCTTCAAGTGTGCCCTTTTGAAATGTTTGCGTCGCTTCGGCCTGCCAAGAAATGGGCCGACACTTGAAAGACCGAGCAACTGGAAACTGGAAGGAAAAAAAAATAAAAAATCCAACTACAAGGCCCACTTTAACCGTTAGTTGTGTGTGTAGGTACTTCGTACAAAGTCTATTCCATTTATTATTATTATATTCGAAGGCTTGGTACAGAGTATTCGACGGCTGATCAAATACGTATTTGTGCATGTCTTTTTGTTGGAACACTTACGATTTGCGACATTCATTGATTCGTTGACTGTATCTGTCAGGCCGGCGGCAGCGTCCCACTCTAAGCTTCTTATATTCCGCCAAACGGATCCAGGGTCTTGCGGAACATTCTCTACTCTCAAATTGAGGCGAACAGCTCATCTGGAGGCAAGAGTATCTCGACACTTTCTTGGCGAAAGCCTACCTGCAATTGAATTAAACATCCGATTTGCAGACTAACGAACCCGGCCTTCGTTACATCTTACATCACGGGCCAGTCCATCCTACAGGTGGTGGAAGTTTTGGACCAAGAAAGCCACCCGCTGTCCCCCACGTACGACCAATATCATGGCTTCTGAAAACGCGAACCTACCACCTTCGGCAGCCACCGAAGCTGTTCTGGTGCCGTCTGATGAGATTCCCAAAGATGCACAAAAGGTCGAGGAGATCGATTTCAATGCCTTCAAGGGCAAACCCATCACGGTGGAAGATATGCTTGACAATATGAAGCACATGGGTTTCCAGGCCAGCGCAATGGGCGATGCCGTGCGCATCATCAACAATATGCGCACGTGGCACGGTCCCGAGGGCGAGAAGACCACCATATTTCTTGGATATACATCGAACATGATCTCATCTGGTCTGCGCGGAATTTTCCGCTACCTGGTCGAGCACAAGCATGTAGACTGCATCGTCACCACTGCTGGCGGTATCGAGGAGGACTTTATCAAGTGTCTCGGAGACACCTACATGTCCTCATTCAGTGCCCCGGGAGCCGAGATGAGGTCAAAGGGCCTCAACCGCATTGGCAACCTCATGGTGCCAAATGCCAACTACTGTGCTTTCGAAGATTGGGTCATGCCTATCCTGGACAAGATGCTGGAGGAACAAGAAGCCACCAAGGGGACCGACGACGAGATCAACTGGACGCCATCCAAGGTAATACACCGGCTCGGAAAGGAGATCAACGACGAGCGTTCTGTATACTACTGGGCCTACAAGAACGATATTCCGGTGTTCTGCCCGGCCTTGACGGACGGCAGTCTCGGTGACATGCTCTACTTCCACACGTACAAGGCTTCGCCGCTACATTTCAAGATTGACATCGTCGAGGACATTCGCCGAATCAACACCATCGCCGTCCGCGCAAAACGATCCGGCATGATCATCCTCGGTGGCGGCGTGGTCAAGCACCACATTGCAAACGCCAACTTGATGCGAAATGGCGCCGAGTATGCAGTCTACATCAACACTGCTCAAGAATTTGACGGAAGTGATGCCGGTGCAAGACCCGACGAAGCCATATCTTGGGGCAAGATCAAGGTCAATGCAGAATATGTCAAGGTCAGTTACAACAGATTATCATTATCAGCTGGGCTTTGCTTACAAATTATAGGTCTACCTCGAGGCTTCGGCATGCTTTCCTCTGATCGTGGCGAGCACTTTTGCCAAGGACAACTAAGATGACAAAGAAAGATGGAAAAATATCGCGAAAAAGTTTGAGCGGCACCTAGATGATTGAAGACATCATGTTTGGAAACACTTAGAAATAGACATGAACCCAAGATTTACCACCATCGGCACTATAACGTCTGCTTTGGATCGAATCGCCACATTGTGAGCCATCATTGAACTTATGCTGAGAACAGTGACCGTCTCGGCATGAACCCTTGGTCAAAACACAGTAACAATAAATAATCTTACAAGAGTCTCCGTACCAAGGTTATGCCGGCTAGGATGTGATTTTCTTTCTCAAGCAGTAAATTTGCAACCTTCGGTCAACGTACCTGGCAAACTTGCTCGGGGGCCAATTCTTGATGACTGTTCGACCTCCCGGAGTGCCAGAATAGCGTGGTGGAAGGAGCCAACCAAGGAATCAGTGCCAATAAATGCGACTTCCTCGCCAGACGAACGAAAGAGAAGAGCAAGAGGAGCAGGCCCTTCTGAGCAGTCATAACGCTTCAGAAAATGCCCCAAGTCAACAACCGCCACTGCGCGCATCATCACTTTGCGTACTCGCGAAACATTGGCTGCATAGAATCAAAGTAAGCTTCATCCCTCCTAGTAAATTGACACCTGGAAGAAAAGTCCATACTGACGAATCAAAAGAAATAGATATGCACTATTCACATGGGGATCTTCAAAGAATCGCCGAGGAGGCGGAAGCCAAAACCCGTCTGATGGAAATGGAGGCCGAAGCAAGATTGGAAAAGTGGCAACACATCATGAACGAAGATATTGGATATCCGGACGGAATACCAGTAGCCGATTTGGATCACATGGACGACTATATCGATAAGTCTACCGCATATATCTATGAGAGGCGTATACATGCGAACGCCGATCGAGAGCCAAAGAGCAGGACAGCCGCCACACGCAATGTTCTGGAGACTTCATCGAACCCGAACCGGAACTCGAACTCGCAAAAGCGCAACCAGAGGGACTCGATCAGAGAAACCCCAGATGACCGTCTCGAATCCGGAAGCAAGCTAGTTCGACCTTCCGAAGAGAAAGAAAATATCTTAAAACAGATCATGCCATCAGTCGACGACGCGAAGCATATAAAATTAGTATCTGCACCGGGCGCCAAATATTACGAGCTTGAGAGACCCGAGGCAACTCCAATGTCGTGCCGCGTCCCTTGCGAAATAAAATCTCTACAGAATCCCTGGTTTCTTGGCAACCTCTCGCCCCCTACAACCATTCACAGTGACGATGAAGAGAAGTCAACTGCCCCGAACACCAATCCATCAAATTCTACAACCGTTGACAGTGACGATGATGACGAGGAGATAACTAATCCCTATTTCCGTCTGCCAAAGGGCCAGCACCCGCTCCCCCCACTACCTCCCCCAAACACGCACACGCAAGAAAATATAAGGGAGAGTACTACCGACAATGAGATGGAATTCGATGTTGACGACTCCTGGCAGATGCAGGTCGACGAGAAGGGACACCGTCCCACGAAGAGACGTCGGAGAGACGGAGGAAATGGCAAGAACTAGGCAAACAGTGGACTGGAGTCACAACCTTCAACTTATTCCATGTGTCGAGTCTTCGGATCTGGATTGATTTGGAAACCGAATTCGATAGTCAGGTGATTACTTATAAGATTGAAGTCCTGCTTTTTCTGCAGTGCTACGGGTATATCATACCCAACATGCCAATCTGAGCAGTGGTAGAGAAGGATTAACGTTGCTTTGCTTGGCAACTCCTTCCTTGATAGCAAAAAAGTAGCAGATTTCCAAGATGTGAGCTTCGTATTCCTCTCACTGCAATTGTTTTCTAGTCATTGTCAGACCTGTTTGAAAATCACGGATTGACATTCCGCGCAAGTTGTATAGTCCAAGTATGATGAGATAAGAAGACTAAGGTACATATGTATTTGGCTACAGAACGGACGAGGGTCGCGCAACGTCACTGTAGAACCCTGCAAGTTGCTAACGTTAGGTGCCCCGTGGGGCCCATAATTGAGCTGGAGCTACAACAAATGCTGCCAACCCAGTTTAGAGTCAGACTTCCAAAGCTTTTGTTTCTTCAATCCCAACTGCTGCCACGGACTCGACAGCAACGCCTCCTCTGCACATTGGTTGTCTGGATTTGGCGGCGGTAGTCGGACGCACCGAGTCTACCTGCCAAAAATGTCGTCGATCTACAATCTCGAGCCGCAGCCGACCGCGTCCGTCATCATCCACACGACGCAAGGCGACCTGTCCGTGGAGCTTTTCGCAAAGCAGACGCCTCTGACGTCGCGCAACTTTCTACAACTTGCGCTTGACGGCTACTATGACAATACCATATTCCACCGACTAGTCCCCGGCTTCATCTTGCAGGGAGGCGACCCGACCGGCACCGGCAATGGAGGAGAATCTATCTTCGACGGCGGCGCCTTGGACGGCGAGCTGGACCCATGGCCAGCAGACCAGCGCCGTGGCAAGAATGCAGGGCCCATGGGCGTCAATTTCAGGGACGAGTTCCATTCGCGACTCAAGTTCAACCGCAGAGGTCTGCTGGGCATGGCCAACGAGGGCAGGGCTGACTCCAATGGAAGCCAGTTCTTCTTCACGCTAGACAAGGCGGACGAGCTCAACAACAAGAATACAGTGTTTGGAAGGATAGTGGGCGATACGATATACAACCTCGCGCGCATGGGCGAGTCCGAGGTGGCCGAGGGCGGCGAGCGGCCGCTGTATCCGATCAAGATTACGAGCATCGAGATTCTGGTGAACCCGTTCGAGGACATGAGGAAAAGGGAGCGCATTGCGACAAAGACTCAATCTGCGGCGCCTGCTGCCAAGAAAGAGAAGAAGAAGCCAAAGGGTGGCAAGAAGCTGCTCAGCTTTGGCGACGACGAAGCCGACGGTGAGGCTGCGCCCGTAATCAAAAAGGCCAAATTCGACACACGAATAGTCATGGACATTGACGACGACGACGACGACGAGGAGGCCCCAAAGCCCAAACAGGCTAAAAAGAAGAAGGACACTTCTGTCAAGACAATACCGCTGCGTGAGGCGCCCGTCGAACCCTCGAAACCGCGATCTCCTTCGCCGCCCCCGAAACGAGAGACCGCCAAAGAAGTCAAGTACGACGCTATTGCGTCTCCTGAGCCTGAGCCACCAAAAAAGTTGTCCGCGCTGGAACGAGCCAATGCAGAAATTGCAGCTCTGAAAGCATCTATGAAGAGGGAGGTGCAGGTTGAACCAGCTGCGGAGGCAAAGAAGACGGGCACCGAACAATTTATACCGGAAACAGCCACAAGAGGCAGGAAACGGAGGCGCGGCGCGGCCGACGACTCAACCTCGACTCCTGAGTATTCCCAATTTGAGAGCTTCAAAGCTAGGCTACAACAAGCTGCGCCATCGACAACTGCACCAAAGGTTGAGATCAAGGACGATGGGGAAGAGGCCAACGGAACATCTGGCAATCAGGATGACGAGGCAGAGCTATGCGATCTACATTTTATTGCCAACTGTCAAAGTTGCAAGACCTGGGCCGAGGCCGAGAAGGAGGAGGAGAGCGACGATGACGGCTGGATGGGCCACGCTCTGAGCTTTGCTGCTGATAAGCTGGGTAAGGACTTGAGCTATCGGAAGAAGGCTGAAGAGGAGCTCGTGGTCATCGACCCGAGAGACAAGGCCCGAAGCCTCAAGGAAGAAAAGAGAGCCAAAGCTGATGCGCGGGCCGGCGGCAGCAGTCGAGAATGGGACCAGGCCAGGAATGCAAAACTGGCGAGGCAGGGCGCTCTCGCCGGCCGAGGTGCCCGGTAAAGCAGCGCTCCACAAGAATGAATCTATACTCACGATACCCATGTATAATTATTCCGTGGTACTTCTCATTGTTTTTGGTGTTGCTACCGGACCCTTCGCCCCACGTGCATTCCTAGTTGTGAGGTTCCAGGCCGTCTGTAGAGATTTGCGGTCGACCTTACAAAAACACCGATGCGCTCTCAGTATAATCGATCTCGAAATGTCCCCACCGTTCTGATCGGCGATTGATGCCCCCAGGCGGTGGGGTCCTCACATTGAGCAGCTGCAGACGGAAAGTCAGATGGAAGGACGTTCCTATAAAAGCCCACCTTGTGAAGCCATTCACAATTTCGAAGCCTGCTCCACCCGGAGGATAGCTCCGGCCTTGTTACTCTTCTCATGTTGGATAGGAAGGGGTCGCTACCGAATCGGTCTCGTAATCATGCTCGGCCCATGTCGTCCCACCGTGGCCTGCGGATGAGAAGAAACAAACACCAGCTCGACTGTCGACTCGATGATTCATGAAATATACATGTTCGTCGGTCTGAGATGTATTTATCGAGTCAGACAGCACATTTGACAATACCTAGAAAGAAGGCCATTGAAGAGAAAGCGACAGTGGGAAAAAGTGACAATAGCAAGTCAAGCAGTGGATAGGTATTTTTAGTAGGACCGTACTACTCTATCCGTACTATAGGAATCCGGGGTCCTCGACCAACGACCCACGGATGCCACGGGTATCAATTCTATTAATGAGCGGCCGTTGGGACATCTGCCGACATACCTAACCCAGATCATAGACACCACAGTACTGCGGTAGAACAGCAATACATTACTCAGTAGGCCCTGCAGAATAGTAACTGCGGACTCATGCCGCAAGCCCTGGCATGCATATGTGTTCCCATCCAACGTTGTCGACCTGCCTGCCTTGCAACTCCCAGGAAGAAGTCAGCCAGCTTCCCGGTCCTTTAGCTCCGGGAATGGCATCGAGTTGTCGCGCCGTTGCCCTTGTCAAGACTTGGAATGGCTTCACATTTTGTCTATTACCGCGACTCGAGCGAACAAGTACCCCAAATCCACCGATTAGATCCTTGTATGCCTGGAAACAAAGCTCCAGAGTTGGCGCATAAACTTCCTCATTCTAGACTTTGAGAAAAAAATACACCCGATTCTGGAGCATCTGATCTGAGTATATATTGAAGGCCGGACCTACCTAAGTCTCCTCGAGTCGAAGATGTGAATGATAGAACTCTTACTCTTCAAGCATCAGATCAACATAATACGCCCACGGTATCTGCCTACTTCGGCCTACATTGATACAACTACCCGTCCGCCTTCACAAGATATCAACTTTTCCTGTCATCAAGATCATATTCTCCCCTTTGCCGCGGTGTGTGCCTCCGAGAACGACAGGACATGATTGGCAGTTGAGGACTCAGTCACTGACAAGAGAACATTGAAGGCTTGGCATTTCGGTGACACAATAGTATCCACCGCGTCGCACGCCATTTGGTGAGCAGAACTCTCGCTCATCCAGTCGGAAGAGAGCATTTTGTACTGAGATTTTTGAACCGAAGACCGAAAGCAGCACTCACAGCACGGACCAGACAACTGGAGATTTTTTTCTTCTCTCTTTTCCTCTTCTCCTTCTTGTCGCTCAAGTCCGTGCCATCCGGTACATACATACGCAAAGAGTACGTACCTGCCCAGGTATCTATCGCGTTATCGTGTCGTTCTCCAGGCACTTTAATCCATCCGCCCCAGCTCTCGCCAACCAGGTCTCAGCTTGCGCCAAAGGTGCCCTTTCTTAAAGCCTTGCCCATACCCAAAAAGAAGAAAGCGCCCGTCTGCGACCTACCTACCGGGTACCTAACCACTGAGTTTTGCGACTACCGCGGGGGAGAAACAGCAACGGGCGGGTCTTTCTCTTCTTTTTTGGTCAGCCTAGCGTCTGTCTCGACTCTCTCACCTTGACACCAAGTTCCTTCTTCGCCCACCACGCGGCAGGCTTTCCCCGAGAGACAAAATCTCAGCTGTCTCTCTCTTTTTTTTCTGCCTGGGAAGTCTGACATAGAGGAGAAGAAGAAGAAAAGAACGCGACAGCCCTCTCAGACACCCTTCAAGAAATTGATCCAGTTGGGACCCTGCTGCTTTTTAAGCTTGAGGTGGATGCTCATATTATATAGCGGCAAGCAAGAACGCAACGTGGGGTTGATGAGCTTTCTCGACAAACGAACGACAGCTGGAACCCGCCATCCACGTCCAATTGTAATTCGTGACACCTGCACTCCAAGCAAGGGCCCCCAGGAAAGAGAGAGAGAGAGGGAACATAATTGAAGAGAAGAAGATCTTGAGCAAGTAAGACAGAGCCAACGAAAGTCCTGCGTGTATTCCTGCGCAACCACTCAAGAACACGGCCGGGCAAAGACTCATTTCGCCCTTTCCCATACCTACCCCCCAAAAAATCAATCCTGCCCTGCGCAAGTTGCGACTGCGTTCCAATTGGCCAGCACACGCAGCCAGTTGACGCCTAGTCCAGGAATAACCTCTTGTCGCACAGCAAACTGCATATCTCGTCCCTCAATCTGCCTACCGGAGCCTTGTGGCAGCTCGGTTCGCGCGCAACGCGATCAAGGCACCAACTCATTGGATTCTCCTTCTCCTCCTCCTCGCCAGATTTCTTCGGCCCTCTCGACGACAATATCTGCCTGCTGCGACCACACGCAATCGCAACGCTTCAAACCGGTCGACGCATCGCATTTTTTTCCCGCCCGACCATACGCCCGGTCAGCAAGGCCATTATCCGATACTGCGCTGGCTGTCGAAATCCTCGAGTCGCCATTGTCACACCCTGGTTGTACTGCGAGAACGCCCGGCGTTCGTGGGTTATTGAGGGAAAGGCTACTGTTCCTCGTTGGAAGTCGGTCCTATGATCTACCACCAGCCTCTCTATCAATTCCCATATATGCAGCCCCCCCAGACTGTACACCAGTCCATGTCGGAGCCAACAAATACATCGAGGAAACGACGAGCACCCGGGAGCCTACCCGCATCGATGCAGACTGCGTACTATCCTCCCTCGACCACCGCAGACCAGCCCTCATCGTGGGCTGCCAACAACGTCAACTTCATGGAGAACTCGGCGAACCCAAACCCGTACGGCATGGTGTCGTCACCACACCAGGCGCAGTTCACCCAGCAGGGTGTTCCCATAGCCACCCCGTCGACTGCTCTGGCACGCAGAGGTATGAACAACCAGCTGGTGGCGGCCAACAGGCCCTTTTCACCGCAGCCAAATGATCTATGGGCAAATTTCACAGAAGACAGCCTCATACCGCAATCAAATGGTGGCACCGCTCCGGACGAGCACGATAATGTGGAGTTGCTGGAGGAGAAGGCCCAAAAGGCCAAGAGGGAAGCCCAGGCCAAGCGCAAACAGATACCGCCTTTTGTGCAAAAATTAAACAGGTAAGTGATCTCTGCGTAGAAGATGACATGACCCGGGGACCTCTATACTGACTGCATACAGCTTCCTCGAGAGCTCGAAGAATACCGAGCTGATCCGTTGGTCGGAGAAGGGCGATTCCTTCATTGTACTCGATGAAGATGAATTCGCAAAGACTTTGATTCCAGAACTCTTCAAACACAACAACTACGCCTCCTTTGTACGGCAGCTCAACATGTACGGGTTCCACAAGAAGGTTGGATTGTCGGACAACTCGATGAAAGCGAGTGAGCGCAAGAACAAGAGCCCAAGCGAGTACTACAACCCATACTTCCGACGTGGGCACCCCAATCTCTTGTGGCTCATCAACAAACCCAAGAGTGGCACTTCAAAGAAGAAGGGTAAGCGAGTGGACGATGCGGATGGCGACAGTGAGGAAGACGTCATCGAGGACAGTACATTTGGACCTACTTACCCCCAACCCAGTATCGCCCCGACTCGCGCGCTGCCAGCTCCCGAGTCTGCAAATATGTCCAGGAAGGACTTGACAGTAGTGCGAGACCAGATGTCAACACTGCAAGAACAGCAGCGAGCTATACACGATGCCATCTCCCGACTACGCCGCGAACACGTCCAGCTTGTGACCCAGGCTAGACAATTCCAAGACCAACACAACCGACATGAGCAGTCCATCAACGCCATTCTCTCATTCTTGGCCAACGTATTCAAGGGCAAGATTGATCCCAATGGGGACGTGTTCAACATCAACGATATCTTCAGTGGCATCATGTCCAACGGCCAAATCCCTACACAACAAAGCGGGACGGTGGTCGACCTCGGCGACTGGGATCAACAGCAGCCGCGCGTAGCTCAAGACTTGACATCGCCCCCGAAGAGACAACAACGTCTGTTGCCGCCGGCACCGCCCGAAATGGCCATCAAGCGTTCGACTTCTGCGAGTTCGATACCGACCCGCACCCCGACGCCCATGGGCCACAAACAACCGCAAATGGGCACGGTGACGGAACTTTTCGACAGCCCCGGGACCGACTCGGCGCCGACGCCGTCAGACATCTTGGATGAGCTCAACGCCAACCCCCAGGAAGGCATGATGAGACTGATGCAAGACGTAAACTCGAACGTCAACCGCGGCAATTCTAGAGCTGCTCACAACGTTGGCAGTTCGCCGGCCTTGACCAACGACCAGCGAAACCGAATGCTCAGTGCCATGTCGACGCATGGTAGTGGTGCGGCGGCTGCTTCTCCTGCAATCGGCTATAGCGCACCAGCCTCGGTGCCTGCGGTCGTGGCGTCAGCTCCAGCCCCGGCCCCGGCCCCGGCCCCGGCCCCGGTCAGTCAGACATCTTTGTCGCCCATCATGGGCTCACCGATTCCTCCACCTTCAATGACTAGGATAAGTCAAACGCAAGAGGAGATTGATCAGCTGCAGAGACTGCAGATTGAGCAGAGCCATAAGCTGGACGAGCTCAGCAGCCTACTCGGACACTACAGCCCATCTGGCAGGATCCCAGGGATGGAAGATCACGGACAATACTTTGATGACAACATTGATTTCGGACAGTACCTGGACTCGAATGCGTACAACGCAGACGGTCTACCCAGCGAATTCGATTTTGGCTCGAGCAACTTTGACAACTCGAACCTAGACAACATCAACACGAACAATCTTTTTGTGAGCCCAACCAATGGTGCTGGTAGGATTGTGGATGCGAATACGCCGAGTCAAAACGCTGTCAGCCCCAGTGGGACGGAAGATATCCCTAGAGATGACCTGGAAGACAGCCCCGGTCGTGCGATAAAAAGACAGCGGAAGGACTAGTGAATCAATAGATGGCCCATGCTGGAGGGCCTCGGTTTGAATTTTCAAAGAGCGTGACGATTCAAGAAAGTCAAATATGGGACATTCATTTCTTGGGCAATGACTGGGCTGGAGTTGAATGGTTTCATGGAATAGAATATCGGTCATGTGCGTTTATGGGGTCAACATAACTAAATTCCATAGCAGTGTGCAGGACTTCAGATCATGTTCCTGTCACACGATTCGATCTCTAGAAGATCATAACTATGTCCAACTGGTAGCTCAGACAATTCATGTCTGTCAGTTACCCGTCAGTACCAAAATCCTCAGTTCCAATCGAAACTTGCGAATATGCACTATTACCTTCGTATTAAGCCGTGAGTGGTATAGACGTTTAGATATTTAAGCTTCTATACATGTATTCAAGTGGCTGCCATTATTCAAACCAACATTGATCACAGCTTCCATGACCAGGCACAAGACAAGCCCAGCATTGCATGGCAGTTATCAGTCATTGGAGTCCAGCAGCCACTGTGAGAGTCATGCACCTATGCCATTCCGCGAGTTGTAATATGCTCCCTTGAATCTACTGCTTTTCCTCCGCCTTTTGAAAAAAAATTCCTGGGTTGGTCGAATGAAGATGATAACTCTGTATGAGAATCGTCACCAGGCGGGCACATTTTGGTGAGGAGATGTATTTATTATACGAGGCTAAGTCGTACATGATTTTGCAAATGTAGTATGCCGCCACCCATTTAGACATTCAACATGCGAATCGCGTCAACGATGCCCTGAGGCTCCTTTCTCAAGCGCTCCTCCAGCTCCGGCGCCTCGGCCCAAGCGAACATGTGCTTTTGCTTGCGCAGGCACACGTCCTCCCCCAGGTCCTCGCTGCTGTAGGGGTGCCACGACCCGCGGGTCCTGCGGTACTCCCTCTCGCCGACCCGCGTCTCCATCAGCGCCGGGGCCGTGGTGCACACGGGCGTGACGAGCGACAGGACCGTCGGCAGGTAGTCGGCGTGGTCCGTGGGCGGCAGCTTGGCGTCGCGGTCCAGCTCGGCCAGGTGGTTGAAGACGTCCCCGAGCGCCGTCCAGCGGTGGTCGCGCACCAGCTGCATCCTCGAGAGGTCGTCCGATCCGTACCTGGTCAGGCGGATGTAGTAGAGGCTGTCGCTGGTCTTGATCTTCTCCTGGAGCTGCATGGCCCTGTCTAAGATGTGCTCCGAGATGCTCTCGCGGACGTCGGCGAGGGTCATACTCGGCATGAGAACGTATAGGGAGTCTGCGAGGGAGTATGACATCCAGCTGAGAGATCTGGCTCTCACATAGGCAAAGCCTGGATGGGCCATGATGTTGCTGTAAGCCTCATTGGTCCAGTTGCGGAGGGCCGCGTCGGCTGTTTTTCATCGTCAGCGAATAATTCTCTTCAGTGCGTGGAACGAGCAGGTGGAAGTGACAGACATCTTTTCAACTTGACTTCCTCAGCCATGGAACTAGTGAGCTGTTCTACCATATCAATGAAATCTGTGCCCAGGTGGTAAAATGGCTGGGAGAATATCTCATCGTAGAGAAACCGCCAGATCAGCGCTGCAATTATATCCTGCGACGTATCAGGGTACTTGGCCGCCGCGACAAGGTCTTCATGACGACCCAGGAGGGCAAGAAACCTGCCAGCACCTTCCCAATCCTGGCAAATGTGTTCGTAGAGACTGAACGCCTTGACTCGGTCGTGGAAGACTTTGCCGACCCGGTTCTCAACCCAGTCGTCGACCTCAGCGCACAAGTCATCGAAGTCCTGTTTCAATTGTCAGTTTTGGAGCAGCCGTTGGATTAGAAGAGATTCACTTTGCTGATTTCCTTTGGAGAAATGTTCCGCAGGCGAGGCTGAAGATCTAGGACTCGAGCTTGCGATTCGTGGTGTGCCTTTTTATATCGCTCTACTTCACCCAGGAGGCGCTTGGTCTCTTTGTCATGGTTGTCCGAGAAGCTCTTCAGATCATCTTTGAGGCTCTCGATCTGATGCTCGCAAGTATCCAGGTCGGTTCGATATTCATTTTCGAGGTACCTGATCATGTCACCATGAACACTCCCTATGCGCCGCAGCTTTGCTTGGAGGCGCTGGATCTGGATCTTTTGGTCCTCTGAGGTATTCCCGAGAGACTGGATCTTCTTTGTTTGGGCCTTGATGCGCTTATTACGTCGGCGATTCCTCCAAGATGTCGTCCTTGACATGATGCCTGCTGTGACGGACTGTTCTTCTCTACGGAAGGGTGTTCCAAACCAAGATGTAAGACGCTTGGGTGTTCCTCGTTCTTGGTGGCGGTAAACTTGTGTGAATCGTTTGGCAAAGGGCATACGTTTTCTTGTAAGATTGTGACAGATGGAGAACTACATGCGATAAACGTCTGAGTGTTAGTGCTGAATCTGCGAAATATATAGAGCATGGTAAGGATTTCGGAAGCAACTGTCCAGAGTGTCTAATTGAAGTTCCAGAACAAATGATTTGAATTGTCCAGGAGGTTCGTCCCTGAAGTGTCAGACCAAACATAGTTTCAGAGAATCGTCAATGGTAGAATTACAGGAATCGTTTTCCGTGGCTCGGTATGGAATGAGTTTTGAGTCAAACACATTGTATTTTCTCGAGTTCTTGTGTTTCAAAAGTACTCACAGCTGACATCTCAAGGAACAAATCATCTGCACATCCAATCAGAAAGAGAAGTCCGGTTCCTCCTATTCCAGAACAATAAAGGCCAATGCCTCTGGAAGCTACTGATACATATGTGAAAGAGGTTCTGCCGAATGTGTTCGATCGTATTAAAATTTCGTGCCCGTCTCTGTCCGAATAAGTGATGGTAGTTATGATAAGAAACGTTGTCTCAGCCCGAGTCCATGTATAGTTCTAGCAAATTCTACTGTGAACTTCATGATAAACAAAGGAAATGGAACGCTGGTAGGAATATGACGTGGCACGAAGTAGGTACATATAAAGCCAGGAAGTGTGCCGATGAAATTATTTTTGATATCATTATCATTGGACCTGAAAACATCATACGACAACAACGGCAACAATAGAAAAAAACTATCGCCAGAAAACACATCAAATCATCACCAAACATGAGTAGCGACAAGATCATCATCGCCATTGATTTCGGCACAACATACTCCGGTGTAGCCTGGGCCCATCTGGGTAACCCTGAGCATCGCGGAAACATAAGAAATTGGCCACTGAGTAAGAGAGCACAGGATGGCATGAATGCTGACAAGGTTCCCACTCTACTGCGGTATACTGGATCACAAGGCTTTGAATGGGGCAGCCAGATATCGGAGGAGGCTCCTGAAGAACAAGTACTTAAGCTGTTCAAGCTGTAAGACAACTGTGCTCGATTGAGATGACATGGCAGGAGACTCCTTACTGATGCGAAGAATGTAGGGACCTGGATCCTTCGATCGAGTTTCGCGGACAGGAGGCCGTGCTGGGCGACCGCTTCCGGTCCAAGGATCCCCAAGCCCTGGTTTCCGACTATCTGAGAGGACTCGGCGAGCATATCACATATTATCTGAGTAAGAGCATTGGCAAGGAGTATCTCAAGGAGAACGACCTCGAGTTCGTCATCACCGTGCCGGCTGTGTGGACTGAGCGTGCCACGCAGCGGACCATTGACGCCTGTAGACAAGCTGGAGAGATCTTCTCAAACGCTCGTATACATGTCGTATCGGAGCCAGAGGCTGCAGCCAGTGAGTAAAACCCCTGTGGTATCTCTTGAATCCAGTAGTTTTGAGACGTCGCTTGATTATAACGACAGAGGAAATTGAACGAGAGAAACCTCGCGGTTGATATCGAATGGTATCAATGTTGATTACTGACCCCGTACTCTCTAGTGTACACGATAGCGAGCCTCCCACCCAAATCTATGAAAGAAGGAGACTCGTTTGTGGTCTGCGATGCTGGTGGTGGCACTGTCGACCTAATCTCGTGAGTTATCAACCAAACAAGTTTCATACACAGTTTAGTCAGAATATAATCCGACTAATTATCTGATAGATACACGGTCGTCAAGACCCATCCTGTTCTTGAACTCAAAGAAGTTACCGCCGGCGCTGGAGCTTTTTGTGGTTCCATTTTCCTCAACCAAAACTTTGAGGGTTTCTTCAAGAAAAAGTTGACAGAGCTGACAGGTGGAGAGGAACACAACGAGGAACTTGTGAAAGAAGCATTGGTACAATTTGAGCACAGAGTAAGTCCCACCGCTCCCCATATATTCCTTGCTTGAGTTTTTTTGCTGAAAAAGGGCCAGGTCAAGCGACGTGTCACCACGACCAGTGAAGACTCCGTCTTCAGATTCAGCGCAGGCACGATCACTCCATCAGAGACAACGCGGCTGGGAAGGCTTGTCATTACGGCTGCCGAGCTCAAGGAAGTATTTGAGCCAGTTGTGTCAGAAATCATCAAGCTTGTCGAGGACCAGATCAAGGCAAGTGGAGTTGTAATCCAAAAAGTATTCCTCGTTGGTGGTTTTGGATCCTCGACGTATCTTCGCGAGAGACTGCAGAGGGTTCTCGAGCACACTCAGGTCATACAACCCGAAAATTCTTGGCTTGCGGTCGTTAACGGCGCGGTCATGAAGGGCTTGGAGCTCGGTGACCCCGAACGTCTGACTATGATCAAGGTCAGGGGACGTGTGGCACGCAAGCACATCGGCATCCATATTCATATACCTTATAGCCCGATCAAGCATGCCTCTTACGAGGGTGAAAAGTTTTGGTCCAGTTATGAGGGAGAATGGCGTATCGGTGTGATGGATTGGTTCCTAAAGAGGGTAGGTCATTTGAAGAACAAGATTCTACTGAAGGCTGGCTGAACCATGATATAGGGAGATACAGTATCCGATGAGAAACCGTTTTCCACGTACTTATGGTCGGTGGCAAGCGGCCGCCCTGGAACACTGCTCTTCACGATTTACAGCGACGACGTCGGCCGGCCAGCCCCATTTCTTCGGGACGGTATCGTCCAGGAACTGTGCACGGTCGAAATGGACCTCGATCAGATTCCTGAACATGAATTTGACCGGAATCTGGGCGCAGATGGATTGCAGTACTATCGAATTTCCTTCAAGCTTGAATGGGTGTACCACTCCAAGACCGCAGCCTTCACTCTGATCCATAAAGGTAAGTTCCCTGCCGCCCAACCCTGCCTGTCCTCACCCCTAAACATGGTTGAGCTGACGAATGACAATAGACAAACGTTACGATACTGTGACAGCTGAATATGTCTGAGCGGATAGGACTGAAGATGGCTCTCGTAGCCCCTTCCATCCTGGAGAGTCAGTCATCCATGCGATCCACACCCCCAAAAGAGGCAATTCTCTATAGCGTGATCAGCGCACGCAATTCACGTGACGGCTGACGCTATACTGATAACATATGATCCGATGGCTATCATATCCTTCGAAGTCCCGCAGGTCATCTGCATCCCGTCGGACCAATTCATAGAAACTCAGATAGATAATCTATTTTCCTTTCATACTGATAGTCCCCGAGTATACTTCGATAAATCCTCGATAATGACTGTAGATCCCGTCCCGCATCTCAAGGTAGCGATAGTGGGCGGCGGCCCCGGGGGCCTGGCCACGGCCATTGCTCTGTCCAAGATTCCCAACGTGGAAGTCACAGTATACGAGCAGGCGAGCCTCCTGCGCGAGGTCGGCGCCGGGATCAGCATTGGCACGAATACGTGGAATGTCTTGACCTTGCTTGGCGTTGCCGATACCCTGACTAGCGGCCACGAGACATGGACTATACTCAACATGTAAGTGATTTCATGTTTATATCAACCAACACAAATGTTCCGCCGACTCACATGAATGTTTTCCGTGTCAAACAGGAACGGTCGTTCTGGAGAACAGCTATCACGTCGTGAAAAGCAGCGGAATGGTACTGAGAGGCCACCAATCCGTACCCAGAGAACGGCACTGCAGTCTGCTCTACTCGCACACATCAAGCCAGGAGTCATTCAACTATCCAAGAAGCTCGCCAAGATGGTCGACAAGGGAGCCGATGGCGTCGAGCTATCTTTCAAAGACGGCACCGTTGCCACGGCGGATCTCGTGGTGGGCGCTGACGGCATACGTTCGGTATGTCGAAACCTCTCATTCACCCACTCACTCACTCTATCTCACACACATATAAATCCTCTTCCTATCTTTCTCGCATATACATCCATACTATTCCATACAGAAGTGAGCAAAAGTTGAGAACCATCTACCTGACACCCATTAAAAAGGTCGTACGCGACACAGCATGGTCCGACTACGAAATCAAATTCACCGGCACGACCATCTGGCGAACTTTACTACCACAGGACGCCGTCAAAGACCTCGACCCGCGCTTCGCCGCCACCGGCTGGTGGCACTCGCCCACGACGCACGTCTACTTCTCGCCCGTGGGCGAGGGCCTCTGGGAGATCGCCGCCCGCGCCTGGCACGACCCGGCCGTCCACGGCGCGAGCAAGGTCAGCTGGGGCGTGCCGGTCGAGAACGCGCACGTCGAGTCGCATTTCACAGTGAGTCCGTTTCTCCCAGACTATACATCATTCTGCTCAACTCGTTGTACAGGAGTATCTGCCAGACATCAGAGAGGCCCTAGCCCGCGTCCCGGCGGGAAACTGGCGCGAGTTCGCTGCCTTCGCGGGCCCCGAGCTCTCGCAGCTCACGGCGTGGGACAACAAGATTGTGCTGGTGGGCGACTCGTCGCACGCCCTGTCGGGCGCCTTTGGTTCGGGCGCCGGATTCGCCATGGAGGACGGCTGGGTTCTGGCGCAGGCACTGCAGAAGTCCAGCAACGACTTGAGCAAGGCGCTGCCGATGTTCGACGACATCAGGCTGCCCTACTACTCTAGGATGTACGCACACCTTGCGGAGCAGGCAGATGGCAGGCAGAAGAAATTGGAGCGATTCGGAAATCCCACATGGGACCAGAGGGTCTTGAACAAGATCATCGTCGATGGCGGCAAGAACATGGACTGGATCTATCAGAATGACATCGAGGCAGTCTGGAATGCGAAGATTGCAGGACAGAACGGGCATACATAGAGAGATACTTCAGCGGATGTTCCGTAGAAAGGGCCTTGGGATGAATTTTGCAGCGAGAACAACAAGAGAGATAAGAGTTGATTTTCTCTGATATAGCGAAAGTACCAGGATCACATTGGATGATTAATTCAGATAATGTTTTCAACCTTATACTTGTGTATTTGTATAGTATTGAACGTAATGCCGGATCAACTATCGGATGAAAAAGCCTGGAAAGTCGATCCAAACAGTCAATAACTCCCTGTCAAATACCCTAGGTTTCCGAGTATGCCATTTGGCCGCGATCTTTAGCTGCCGCGCGTGAAGGGAACCTCCCTTGAGTACAAAACCAACACGATACTTTCGATCCTTCCCAAAATTCTGATACGTCCTGCTCGAGGGTGTGGTGTTGTTTGGCACCACGACTCGAGATGGCGCGGCATCGCGGTCGGTGCTCCATCTTGAGAAAGAAATTAGTTTTTGAAATGTTGCAATATAACAATAGTAGAGCTACTTACTTGGGATGATCTCCTTCTCGTAGAGCTTTGGACGGGATCTTTGGACGAAACAGTTTTTCGATCCTGTTCGTAGAATCTCTTTTCGAGAGTAACGCACTGTGGCAGTGATCGTATCTTTGGCTTATTCAAGGTCACAACCCTTAGGGAAGGACTCTTGTGGTCGACGCTCTACGCCAGCACTGGAGTAGTCCTCCAATCGTGCTGCGAACTGGTTGGGAGCCTTTGAGCACTGGTGCATGAAGCCCTGGCTGCGGCTTTGCGACGACCTCCTACGATGCCGGCATGGAGGCGGCGACTCTGGGCTGTGTCGGGGCCCTTGTCGGAATGGCGGCAGTCCTGGGCTGTGTCGGGGCCCTTGATGGAATCTGCGCCGGTTCTTGGAGACGTCGCATCTCGGAGATGATGGGGAGGTACACTACACTGTGGCAGTACTCGTACGATTCTTCGGCGTGTTCAAGGCCACAATCCCTTGGGGAAGGACTCTTGTGGTCGACGCTCTACAGGACCACGGGAGTGGCCCATGCCAGGGGCTTCGACCAGGCGTTGCCGGCAGGAAGCCCCGGCTTGGCGACGACCTTTTGCTGTGCCGGAATGATGGTGGCGATCCTGGGCTGTGTCGGGGCCCTTGATGGAATGACGGCAGTCCTAGGCTGTGTCGGGGCCTTTATTGGAATCTGCTGCGCCGGAGTTACTGCCACACCGCCGACCTTCGACTGCGTAGTCTGCCGCAAAGGGCAGGCCATTGTGATGGCACCGCCGGCGAGACTGTACTGCAGTCGTCGGTCTTCCAGGCAACTGCCGAGGGTGTCAGGCCCGTTGAGGATCATCATGTGATTCCTCAGGTCTTCTAGACTGCCCTCAGTTAGCTGTAGCGTCGTGTCGGACTTGTTGTACCATCCGAGTGTGGTGATCGGCACGACGAAGGCCGTCCGGACGTGTACCCACTGCGAGTTGTTAGACGATGAAGGAGCATGTATATTGAGTACGATCAGGTGCAAGGTCACTTACAGACACCTTGGGCTTTGGCATCAACTTGCCACCTTGGAGGGCAAGGTGTGCCCTCTTCTGGGTAGGTCTCTCGGACCCAACGAATGCTCTAAATTCATTGGGCTCCTTCGACCGGTGGTAGTGCTGCTTCCACGGTGCCCGGTTGTTGTTGAAGTCGCCGGACGAGTACGCCGAGATGGTCGTAACGACGGCGTGTGTGGCGTTAGGCCGATACCGGAGAACGACCACGGGGTGGCACGTAGCCCTCGCCGGCAGATTTCCGGACGCGATGAGGCAGTCGTGATCGAGCTGACTGAAAGTGTCGCTCGATTTGAGAAACGAGACCTGCCCCTCACGGATCTGCAGCTTCTGGGCGCGCTGGAAGGCCTGTGTGACCTTGCCATTGCCATGGCCGTTCTCCCATCCCTTGGTAGCCTTCTCGCGGCGAGCGTTGAACGATCCGCAGTTGTGAGACATGGCGGACTATAAATGATCAGTATACAAGGAAACATGAGATGATGGGGATTTTAGGCCGTTGTATGGGGTAAAGCATAAAGATGAAGACCAGAGGAAGTGCCCACTTGCGGCACACAATGTTGTGCGCGGATGCTGATGTTATTGCCGGATTGAGGTTATAGTAAACAAACCAACCGATCAATAATATCTCGATAAAGGCTTTTCGGCTGGCGCGAAATGAAGAGAGATCAGAGGTGCTGCAAATCATTTGAAAACTCACTGTCAGGGGGTGGTCGGAGTAGAAGGGTGGAAGTGGTCGTGGTCGAACTTGGGTAGAGCAGCAGGGTAGATGCGCTGGCACGCGCAAGGGGTGCCAAGCGAGAGAGTTGGTGGCAGGTAGAGAGATAGACTATATATAGTCGTACCTAGGTCGAGAGCCAATGATGGCTTGTGGTTTGAGCGACGCTTCGGAAAGCTGTCGTGTTCGGTGTGGTAAGAGCCGTGTTCGTAGGAATCGACTGGCTCGAAGGATGTTGTAGGAAGGATGGAGAAAAACCAGAAATTGGTCCAAGAGGGGGGCAGAGGCATTCTTAAATATAAAATGCAAGGTCAGAGGGGAGGACAGGCTGATTGTGAATCACCAGAGAACAAGAAGAAGGTTGTGGCTTGTAAAACTTTTGGTCGGTGGAGGTCAGTGGCCGATCGGGCTCAGAGTATCATCGTTGGATGTGGCGCCGACTCTCTGAGGAGCAAAGCGCAAATTTTCAAATATTGAAATATTGAAACTTGACAAGAGAAGGAATCAAGAATCAGTACAAACGAGGATCGGGTCTGGACTCCGGCATGTTGCCCTGTCCCCCACAATCACGCAGGCACGATGCTGGCTGGGCTGAGGTAGCCCCTTCCACCAGTGCTTGAACATAGAGCCTTGTGCCTCAAGTGAAGCAAGACCATAGATGTATTCTATTCTGTATTGCCAGAATCTGATTCAAGGCAAGGTCCTCTTGGGCTGCTTTCGGACGAAGTATAGTATTGTCGTATAATAAACTAGCGTTACAGTATAGTTGTCTCAGCTTTGCACCAATGATTAGAAGAAATAATTGAGACAGGGAGTGATCCTCAAAAGAGGTAAATATTCCCTTGGCCAAGCCACACGCTGTAAATCAAAAGAAATAATATCAAGATCAGATCAGTAGCATCATATTGTCCATCTTGTTTACTTGAGGTAATCAAATTAGGTTTGCTTGGGAATATGTTAAGGAAGAAGGTGTTGCCACCTTTAAAAACTCTCGAGCTAATACTTTGGCAGACTGATTGTAAACAAGTCGTGGGCTCCCAAAAACTTGAAGTCCACGCGTAATCTTTGCCGTCTCGTGTGGCGCTTCTGTCCATTTTGCACAAATAGATAATTTCTTACCGACCGAATTGCAGCGATACTGATTGAAACGTTTGCGTAGGGTCTGTTAATATTCAATGCTAAATACCCATGTTCCCCGAAATGCTCCAAATGCCCCATCGGCCTAACCAAATCGATGCAAAACAAAAGAATAAAGCTACTTTATACACAATGTGACTCGCACCCGATGATGGGGTGGTTGCCCGAAACGGAGTCTTCCAGACCGTCGTGAAAGGCAATGGTTCGGGTCTATACTTTCACTCCGACGTGAGTTCTCCGATCCTTCTTTCAATCTCGGGCACCTGTCTGAGAAGAACATCCAAATCTTCCTTTTCGTCTTCCAGTTTGAGTCGCTTGTCAGCATCAAGCTTGGTGAAGATGTAGTTGCCTTGTCCATCGAATTGTAGAATGCGACTGTGGTATTTCCACAGACTTCTCCGATGGCTGACGGTCATCAATGTGACGCCGAGCTCTTTTGCGGTATCGTACATAACCTTCTCGGTCTCCAGGGTGACGCTGCTGGTACATTCATCCAGAATGGCGTAGCGTGGCTTGTGGTAGAAGAGGCGCGCCATGGCTACACGCTGTTGGAGGCCGCCCGAGAGTACATCGCGCCATTCGGCCTCCGCATCCCAACCTTCAGGGTACAGGTCCACAAGATGCTCCAGACCGAGAATCTTGAGGACGTCCATAAGCTCAGCATCCGTCACGCCGCGGGATCGGACTGTTCGTAAACTGTCCGGATACGTGATTTGCTGACGAAGACTACCGCGGGAAAGGTATGGTCGTTGTGGGATGTAGAAGATGTCGTGGAAGGGAGGCTTGTACACAGTGCCGCCGTATACTGGCCACAGTCCTCCCAGGATTCGGAAAAGACTGCTCTTGCCGCACCCATTTGGGCCAACTACCAACAGATGGTCTCCCTGCTTGAGAGTAAAAGAGAGAGCCTTGATCAAGACATCTCCATTGGGCGAAATAATGGGCACATCAAGGAACTGAATGTCCTTGCTCTCGACGACCTTGCCACGGCCTCGTAGAACGGCAGCATTGTCTTCGGTGCCCGAGCTTGAAACCAACTTCTTCTCAAACCGTCCGGCCTGGATGTCGTCCATAACCTCGAGTAGCGAGGCGACACGGGATGTGTATCCTGCCAGCTCCATGATCTCGCGGTATGAGAACATGATCCGCCCGAATGCGTCGGAAGCGCCGAGCAACATTCTTCGATTTGTCACGAACGTTTCTGTTCGGTCTCCCATACTCACGATGCCATTGCCTCCAGCCGCGAGTTGGCCAGGAAGCTTGAAGAAGACTGGGACACTGCACAAGAGTAGACCCAAAGCACCCCAGAAATACTTGATGACGAAGTCTTCCATGACACCGTGGTAGAAGCGCTGCCGCAAGATGTAGTTCACGTGCTTGATCAGAGTGAAGTAACCCTTGTCGAGGGTGTCTTTCTCAGCTTCGTGGCCACCATAGAGCGCGATTTCCTCACTGTGGTCAATCAGGCGAGAATGCTGAAACCTGAATTCGCCCTCCAGGCGTGCTTCGTCGGCAACGTACTTTCCAAATGGCGGGGTCAGCGCGCGCATCACATTTGCTGACAGCTGGACCAGTAAAGACATGAACATGACGCCTTCCCCTCCTACGCTCTTTGAAAGTGAATAGGTATAGATTGTCTGAGTTTCGTTAGCACAGTGGTCAATGTTTGAGGGAGAACAAGAGGGCAACATACCATGTCCAGAATCGGCTTGGCCAGATTGCTGTACAGCTCGGCTAGACTGTTGGAGAATTTGGCAACATCTACCGAGATGAGCTGGTCCGCATTCTTTATCCTGTCGTCCAGGGCTGATATGCCGTAGAACGTCAATTGTGAGAGATATTTGTCGTGGATGAACTGTGTCAACCTCGTTCTGTACTTGAGTGACAGCTCGGCCTGGTGGTAGGAGAGCATCGAGTTGGTAAAGGTTGCCGGCACAGCAATCAACATCCACCAGACAATTCGTAGGAGGAACTCTCTTCCATTGCCCTTGACCAGCGCCTTGACGATGGCACCGTCCATCTCAGCCACCTTCAGACTGATCAAGGTCCGGATGACCAGGAAGATGCTGTGGCTCACCAAGAGTCGGCTTTCCTTACTGCGCCAGCTCGGGACTACAATCTTCAACAGCTTGAGAAGTGAGCGGAAGAACTCCCGGTTGAGCTCCACCTTCTTCTTGGCCGTGGCATCCTGACCATCACTCGAAGCCGTGCCTCCCGATCGCCTCTTGGCTTGCTCCCTGGCCGAGGCAGCCTTCTGCTCGGATATGGCGTACCGCACTCGATTGACCAGTGCGAGCAGCAGTGTCAAATATACGGCGCGCGAGATGCGGGTGCGATTCGAGATGTAGAGATTCGTCAGCTGCGCGATGGCACTCTTAATGGACCGGTCGCGCAGGACCATCTTGGATTGAACCGCCATCGCGGATTGCCGACGGTAGGTCGGCGTCGCAGCACGTTTCCGAGGATGCCGTATTGTCCCGGTATCAGGCAGATGGAGACGAATGCTCAACAGGTCAGAGCGAGGACGTTTGGTTGAGGTTGTTATCGCAGCAGCGGCCACATGAAGAGCTTGGGGTTTACATCAAGGGAGACGAGCAAGGATAGATAGGTATGAAAGATGAAGATGAATGCGCTCTACTCGAATCTCATGGCGCCGAGATGAATCAACGTGGCAGATGTCGGCATCAACCTTCATGCGGTAACATCAAGACAAGGGACAATCAAACTTGTGTCGTTGGAGTAAAAAGGTAAGAGATTAGATAGTTGGTTCCTCGGCGGAAGCAACCCCAAGATGCATGCCGATGCTTGCCATTGGATCTTGGGTGACGCCGCGCGACGAGCAGTGGCATGTGATTCCTCCCCCCCAAGTTCCCCAGCTTTCGAGTCCTAGCTTCGGCAGCCGAACCGCGGGTTAGCGGTCGAGGGAGTGGCTTCCAGCGCACCCTGTGGCGGTGCAATTTCGTGGGGTAACAGAAGTCGAGTCCACTGCAGTCCACTCCAGTCCTTTGGGTGGCGGGGAATTTTCTCTTTCGCCCGCCGCGGGGCGTCCATACTGCAAAGCCAAAAATTTCTAGGCCGCTCAATTATCGCCGCCGCATTCCATTTCATACAACCTTGCCTGAGCCACCGAATACCCAACGTTTTCATTCACGAAAGCCTACGAAAAAATGTCGGACGAAGAGGAAATCGCAGTCTACGATGAGGTCGAGATCGAGGATATGACCTACGACGAGACGCTCCAGATCTACACGTACCCGTGCCCCTGTGGCGACCGATTCCAGATTGCGCTCGCCGATCTGCAGGACGAAGAGAACGACATCGCAGTCTGCCCCAGCTGCAGTCTCATGATCAGGGTCATCTACGACATGGTACGCTTACCTGGTTGATGGAGAGGTTTGCACGAAATCAGGCATTTGCTAATGCGCCATAGGATAATCTGTTCAAGCCTGAAGACCCCGAACCGCCGGCTCAGGAGCAACCTACCGAGCAGATCCCCGTTGCCGCTTGAAGGATTTTGATCATAGATATATCGTCCTTCAAGGTGTGGTTATGCGATATTTGCACATTAAAACCAACGATCTTCGATTGCGACAGTGCGAGCATTTACAGCAACCTTCCCACTCGATCGAACCTGGCGCAAAGTGCACGGCAGGCTTCTTTTCGAGCCCACGATATCGTCCTGATATGTCTTCCTGGAGTATCAAAATAGTCGAATGCCAATCTCTGCTTCCTGGTCGCGAGATATGTGAGGCCCACGGCGGCGCCAAGGAAGTCATCTGCCGAGAGATGAGATCGCAAGGTCAAGCGCCTTGGTATCCGATTCGAGCCTCCACACTGATGGGCGAAGCAACTACACCGATAAACCAGCGACGGACGGTGCTAATATTGTCGGTTTGGCCCAAGTCCAGCGCTCCAAATATTGATTACAGGCGCTGGGAACAGCTGCTTGTCACCTCCGTTCTTGGTGTGGGCGTTGCAGCGGCACAGGACGAACGATGATACCGTCCAGCATCTTTTCGCTGGATTGTGTGATAGTAGAACACGAGTAGGAAATCCTGCAGTCGAGTTGTGTCAGTCGCTCCAAGACAAATTCGATTCTCTTGCTCCAACTATCATCTGGAACATCTATGCCAGGTATCTATCGCTCGAAGTCGTAGCCAGAACCAGCATTCCTCATCAATGTAATGCTTAGAAGGTATCCAATGTAAATATCAATGCACCCTGAACGCCACCGATCCAGAAAACCGCCGTGAAAAAAATGAGTGTCATGCTGCTGTTTGTTGGGTATCTCGTGCTCTCGTTTGCCGTGTCTCAGTTCCCGCCTCCACATGTTTTGCTGCCTTGTCTCGTTCAGATCAGACAGAGCCCTGCAATGCCGAATATAATTAAGCTGAATATCGATTTGTCCAGTGCCTGCGCCGGTATTTCTGCCGCCGCCGCGGCGGCAGTAGACGGCGAACTCGAAGCATCGCGTATCTCAGCTATCGAGCTCTTGGCAATAGGGGCTAGACGTAAAACTGATTAGCTCCAAGGTCCCTCAGCCTATAGACAGCGCGCCGAGAAAGGGGGCTCGGCGAGTAAAGAGGAAGACGGTATGCGACATACCTATCGTGCCGTTGACGGCAGAGTCCAGGGGATACGAGCTGGTCGCGACATTCTTGTTGCCGACGAGGACGGGGACTTGAGCGACGGTGCGAGGCTGCACAGCGCAGAGGACGGGAGAGGCAGCGAGCAGTAGCAAGCCGGTTGGTCGCATGACTGTGTGCTTCTGTGTAGGCGACTATGCGCACACACGCGAGAGGAAAGACGAAAAAAAGCTGGGGACCTCTCTTCTTGCTCGGCCGGACGACCACAGCTTGCGCGAGAGGAATTCGGTCTCGTCTCGACTCTTGTACTTCGTATGGGTTATATCGTCGAGAGAATGGCACCAAAGTAGTTGCTCTTTTTTCTTTCTGGCGTTGCCCGCGGCAGCCAGCCGTCTGATAAAGTAATAAACAAGCACCGGCGGATATAGTGCAGAAGCTGATGCAGCCGTAGCTTCGGTAGGTGCAGATTTGGTATGCTGCAAGGCGGATTTGCTTTTCAGTGGATTGGTCGGAGGCGATAGCAGCAGATGTGCGGGCGGCTGGTGTCTGCAGCAGGATGGTTGGAGAACTGCTGGGACTCGAGGTAAAAGGCGGGCACCAAGTGTTACATGCAACAGCTGGGGGAAGCTCGGATACCCCTCTGGTTTTAACACCACAGAAAATGCGGGTGAGAGTGGTAGCGGCACAGGGCTTTTCTCTTTATTTTGACAGCCGAGAAAGTAGAGTTATATTTTAATACAGGTTCCACAGGATGTCCGTTAATAAGGGTCCCCCAGAAAAACGAGCGGGAGCAGGTTATGTATCAGAGGAGAGTGAAGCAGGTATTGTAGCGCAAGATGGGCTCAAAATCCAGATCTGCTTGAGAAAAAGTACAGGGGCTCCGTCTTGCCTCTTGGCTTGGACGCATCCGTCTTAGGGTGGTGGATTAGTGTGGGAGGCCGCGGGCTAGGATCTACATAATCTGTACCAGGTATCCCACGTTTTCAGTCCATGGCGGCCTTTGGTGGCCAGCATCGTATCGGGGAAAACCTTTTTTGATTCATGTGCTAGTGAGGGATGTACGATCTTCGCGTTCGTTTCAAGACCTGCCTTGAAAGCTGCTCGTCCCGCAAGGGCCGATTGCACAAATGGGCACCACTCCACCAAACCTGTTTCGCTGGCTGGCAGTGGCTGCTGTCTGCTGTCCGCTTTCTCACGGGGCTGGGGGTTGCGCTGCCAACTTGCGGGACATACCTTATCTCTCATGCGCGATATACCACACTATTCCAGCGTACTTTTTCGCTGAAGTCGTGATGACGGAATGGCTACAGGGGTGCTGCGACCCTCACGATGGGTGCCCGGATTCTCTTTTCATGTTTCCCTGCAGCGCACACGAGGAAGAATACGATGTTGGGTATGCGCCCACTGCTCGCCCGTGCCGCCTCTCCCCGAATCGAAGAATTCCCACGAGAGCCTCAATGTGCGGGATACCTTATTCAGCTGGCCAGTCAAGTGTCCGTCGGTCGGCTCAGCCCCAGATCTTGACTCCCCTCCTCAATCTGGGTCGGTCGAGGCGGGCGAGACACAGTTGTTCTAGCCTTTTAATTCGGGTAAAGTTTCTTGCTGGTGGGCTAAACACTATCGGAAACGCCTAGTATTATTCAATGCCACTGCTTGCCACGGCTGAGCGCGCTTGTCCCCTTAGTCACCCGATAGTTCAGCCCAAACGACAAACTCGGCGCTCCGTCGATATCTTTAGGCGGTTGCTGGAGAGGAGATCAAATGCTAGCATGAAATTACTGGTTAAGCGCGCGAAAACCCCATGATTTTGATTTCCTTTTTGGCGACATCTACGCTGCCTAAGTTTCTGTCAAGCTTCTTGATGCAGCAATTGTCAAAAATACCTGCTACTGTGTCGAGTCATGTTTGAACAGACGTCACTGGCAGGGATTGCGGCGGATACCCGGCATGAAACGGTCATTTCTTACTCTGGAGGGATATGTGGGTATCATTGATTGCGCTGGAGTAAAATCATGCTTGCACGAAATGGTCATCAGCGACCACGACGGGCCGCGCAGGCTGGCAGAAGGCCGGCAAGCTGGCGAGGCAGATGAAGTCGGCAGCGTCGGATGTTCTGTCGGTGCATATAGCTAGTGGAAAGTCTCATCGGTCTGCTGAGACTTATTTAGTGATGCGATTGTAGATGAAGTCTTTTGTACGTTTGAAGACATGTGGGAACTACACTCGGGATAGTCAATGCGAAACAGCAGTCACTCCAGTCAGCAACCACATACAGTACTCCGTACTTGGTTTGTGTAACACAACTACCCAAGCCAGCCACCTGCACATCATTGGCAGCGTGGCTGGCATATGATCACGACAAATCGCTTTGCTTTTTGTTCTTCCAGCTCGACATCAACCCAGTTGCTTGGAGCAACCGGGACAAGACGATCAATCCAATGCACCCAAGAAGTGTGCAGAGAATCCAATGCACGTGCGATGCACCAACGGAACGTGGAAACTGTGGATGATATTGTGATACTGTATTCCGTGCCAGGGCGTCCACTGCCAAGCACGCCAGGCCGAATATATTAATATGAAAGCTCGAACCTGCCCTACGAGAAAAAAGATTCTCATGCGACACACTTTCTGTGGTTTCTGCGGATTCTCGTCGCCTCGGTCGCAGTCGCGTGAGCACATACTCAACTAGGTGAGAAGCATGTAAGACTAGATGCATCTGCTGCTTACGAGAGCCGGGCTTCTTATTTTTTAGCGGGACAAAAAGACCTGGAGCAATGGAGGAGAGCAAAAACCAGCTCCCACTCCCCGCTAAGCCGAGGAGAACCAGAACCCCTGCCCGAGGTCGAGATGGAATTGAGCCCCTCGGTTTTCAATTGCCAAAATCCCATTTGCGGTAGGTAGTATTAGCTCTTTTTTTCCTGCTGATGCTTCCACACGTACTGGCGACTGTTGCTCATTGCTTGTGCATCGCCGCCCCGGTGTTGAACTGGATCTTTACATTTCTGGATCTACAGTAGATCTGCAACGTTGGCAGGCAAACCTTCAATCCAGGCGATGGTTACCTAACCTGGGGTCTGTTGTTTGACTTTGCGCCAGTGCCTACCTGCTCCCCCCCAACACCAAACGAGATCTCGCGGAAGGTCGCGGGTCCGATCCGTTCCACCTGCTCCGTACATTGCCGGCACCGGACCTGACTACACCTGGACTTTCCGTGATCCATTGACGCCGCCCCGTTGAAGGTGGCGCATTGTGTGCGCGCTCGAAGCCACAAGAGTCTTTGCACCCAACGAGACGACCAAGACGACAGAGAAAAAAGCTCCCCTGTGGTCAGCCCCGGGGCCTGCTGCGAATACCCGCGAATCTTTGCTCGATGCTCCACGAACTGCACCGTCCTTGCGTAACCTAGGCATCCAATGGGAAACCTCCTCCATGTCCAAGCCCGAATAGTCTGAAGCAGGAGAGCAGCGATGGCGGGCGACGGTAACAGCAGCAGTCGTGCTGCTTCCAAGGACGCAAAGTCCGACAGCGACGCGAATGGAAGCGCCAAATCCAAGGCCAGCACACCCACGACTGCAGCCACGAGCACTCACCCTCCCGCGAGTGCGACAGAACCCATCAAGAGCCCCAGAAAGAGGCGCAAGGTCAATCACGGTATGCTGTGCATCGTCGCCGAACTCTCCTACTGCTTTTTGTTTTGTTCCAAGAATATACCATCCATGATGAGGTCGTATATGCGAGGCCAAGGCTAACTCTGGTTCACCATTCCACAGCTTGTGTATACTGTCGCCGATCTGTAAGCCTCCGTTATTAGTCTCTGTTCAAAGCGCATCTCGCCGTTCCTGTTCATCGCGTCCCATGCGCCCACGCTCTTGTTCCTGCGTCAAGCGGTGACCCTGTCTGGCCCTGATATGCTGCCCCAGCAGCTGCTATCATAGACATGGCTCCCAACCAGCCGGACCTGCACATATTCTTGCCTTTGGTCAATTCGTTTTCTGTGTTTTCTCCTCAGGTGTGACAACTGGCTAATACTTAGTCCTGCGGGCTTCCAGCATATGACATGCGATCTCGTATGTAAGATCCTTCTTTTGCGCCCCTTGCCGGGCAACCTATGATCTTGGTCCACGTGAAAAAAGTCCAGAGTCACTAAGGTTGTTGGTGTAATTATAGGAAAGGCCCTGTACGAGGTGCATTAAACGGAACATTGCGCATCTCTGCCATGATGAACCCAGAGATCCGGAAGCAAAGAAGTCCAAGTCAGGCCATGCAGCAGCTGGGCAGGACGAATCAGAGGCGCGTCCCGAGCTGGCGCGAAACTCAGTAGACCATGGTGAGGCTGCCATGGGCCCGCCGTCCTCCTACAATGGCAACGGAGCCTCTCAGAACTCGAAGCCAGGGTTTGGCGCAGCTCCTCTGGGCCAGGCGAATCACAGCTTACAGCTTGTGTCACCGCGGCCGGTCTCTGGGATGCAGGCCACTGCCTCTAGCAGCAACATCAACCAATGTAAGTCTTGTAGAACCCTTTCTCAGGCATTAAAAGGAGCTACAGAAAGAAAAGCTGAGACGATCATGTAGTTGCCGGATTCTCTGATGCTTGGTTGACTGCCCAAAACCAATTCCACGATATGCACAGCTATAATCCTCAGTATATGCTGGCCCCCGAGGTCACTCATGAGTTCAACTTGCTCAACGACTTCCTCAACACCAGTCTTCTGGATGATACTGGCGCACTGCCCGAAGACCAGAACGTCTTTAGGAATAATCAGTCCGACATGACGGGCCTGGGCGGCAATAACCTTCTGCCCCCAAGTGCTGCCCAAGGACCAATGCTGCCGCCGAATGCAGAGCAAGGTGGCGCCATATCGAGACCGGGAAGCGTGATACCGACGGATAAGACCCGCGACTTCTACCTCCAGGCAGCCGATCCATCCGGAAACGATGCGGCCGAGGAGCGCATGCAACGTGTGCTGAAGGCCAAATACGACGCAGGCCTGCTGAAGCCGTTCAACTACATCAAGGGTTATGCCAGACTCAGCAAGTACATGGACAGCCATATTGCGGCCTCCTCGAAACAGAAGATCCTGCGACAGCTCGACCGATTCCGACCCAAATTCCGCGAGAAGATCCACAACCTCACGGATATGGAATTGATCTATGTCGAGATGTGGTTCGAACGCACACTTCTCGAGTATGACAGAGTATTCGCAGCCATGGCGGTGCCAGCCTGCTGCTGGAGACGTACCGGAGAGATATTCCGCGGCAACAAGGAAATGGCCGAGTTGATCCATGTACCTGTAGAGCGGTTACGCGACGTGAGCTTACTCTATCATGTCGTGGTGTTTCGATTTGGTCGCTGACAACGTGCTCTAGGGCAAGATATCATTGCACGAAATATTGACGGAAGACAGCTTGGTCCGATACTGGGAAGAGTTTGGCACGATCGCGTTCGATGCTGCTCACGACAGTCTGCTGACAGCCACCGCCCTGAAGAATCCAGACGAGCAGTCAAAAGACCCGATCGTAAACTGCTGCTTTTCATTCATGGTTCGACGAGATGACCACAAGATGTAAGATCCCGTATCCAACTGCAGACTTCAGGCCGACCCCATGATGGCGCAGTTCCGCTAGTCGATGCAGTCCTTACTGATACACTATACCACAGACCCAGTTTGATTGTTGGAAACTTTCTACCGCACGATCCTCCTTCCCACACATGAGAAATAGGATGCAGCAAGACTTTAATTTCGGAGCCTCTCTAAAAGACACAGCGAGAAGGCAACAGCCTCGAAGGAACGATGTTGGATACACCCAGTTCACCCTGGAGCACTACTGCTACCTACATACGCCGAGGCTAGCTATGTTGACAAGATATACTCAAGAATACCAATTTGAAGATCAAAAAGTTGTTTTTGCCAAGTCTGAGTACAGAAAATATTGCGTGTAGAAAGCTGTCCAGGTGACATGGCATACATGATGTGCAGGACTTGGACCCTGTGACGCGAATCTACAGTGAGTGCCGTTGGTGGAAGTCGCGAGGAGTCGCACCTTCCTGCAACTGTTTGCCCGTCCAAATTGACGGAGCTGCCTTGGGCCCTTCAGTTCTCTTCCGTCTCATTCAACCTCATGGGTTTCGTCTTTTCCAAAATATTCTCCCAATTGACGGCTCAGCGCTCACGCTACGATCAGAACACCGCCGAATTCGCCGACGAGGTTATCTTGTACCTTCCGAGGCGATATCACTGTAAGTCGGGTTCCCGTCCTGGATATCCAGTCGAAAATCTTGTCGGAATGGCAGCATCTTGTCCGGTATTTCCCAGCAACGCCAAGCTCCTCGGGTCTTGTTATTGACTGCGCTACGATGGCGTCCCAATCGAAGGCTGGCACCAGCAAAAAAGATAAACGTATTGATGCAATCACCGGTATGGTACAGATTCAAAGATTGCATTGTACATCATACTCACCACTATTGGCGGCCTTCGCGCATAAAATCAAGAAGCAACTACCCGGCCTGAAGGACAAGGATGACATTCGCCGTTTCACTGATGAGCTCGAAGACCAGACTCGTGCCATGAAACCACACCCTTCAAACAATCTCCAAAGGAATAACGAGCTCAACTCCCTTGGCATAGATGTTTGGAACACGTGCGTCAGCTTGAGTTATGACGAGGATTTGTGCACCGGATCCCTCGCCAGAGCTTTGGTCCACACAAGAGTCTTCGCCTTTCAACTACTAGTGCTCGGTCAAGGCACAGGCAACAACGAACCTGGTGATCTCTCTCGTCTGGCAAAAATAGCACTGAAGACAGGGAAGGCATGTATCGGTAAGCACAACCAGTCGCTCTCTGTTGCATCCTCCTGGTTTGACACTGATCGAACAACAGCTGCCGATGAATTCCATTTTGCTCAGCTGGCCCTGCAAAAAGCAGCCGACTGCAATAAAACGCTACAGACCCTCCAACGTAGCCAAACAGGCGACGAACAGGCTGTGTCCAAAAAGCTTGAAGCTGACTACTATATCCTGCGGATAGCATTGGTAAGCATAATTCATTTCTTCTGCATACATGCACTAATCAATGTGCAAGTCATGGAAGGAAGATCGCCTCGACGTGGCCGAGCACATGTACAGCAAGTTCGAATCTATACGGCAGAATCTAGACCCAGCCGTAGCAGAGGATCTTTCTGACATACTCTTCGAGGTAGGAAGTGATCTGTTTCGAAAGAAAGACTTTGACATGGCGGTGAAATGGCTCACGAGAGCCGACGAGATCATAAACAGCCAGGAACTAGAGCGACTATCGCGAGAGGCCATCGAACTCCGGCTCTCTATATCACAAACGCTGATCCAGGCGCATCTTGAGCAGAAGACTGCCGAGAGTCTGCAACAAGCAGAAAATCATGTTGCTGCCATGGAGTCAGACATGGGGGACAAACTCGTCGTCTTGCTGTTACGACTGGAGATACTACAAAAGACTCCGAGTGAGGTATTCAACGACAATGCTTATGCGAATATACTTCGAAGAATGATCAGGACTGTCAACCTATCTGATTCGACTTTCAAGCTCATTGTCAGTCACATTCGAGAGCTTGACGATAAGAGCCCGTCACTGGCGCTACAAACTTTGGACCTATTCTTGCTCGACAAAGTTCTTTCGTCCGAAAAGAATGGATGGATCGAAAGTGCTTTGATCCTAAGGGTCATGTTTTCAACCAGTCGGCGGGACTCCACCGAGCTCGTCGGAGGCTTGAGGGCAATTTTCGACCGAGCTTTTGAGATACTCCAAAAGCCGGCGGCCGCGGACGTAGCAATTGCCTTATTGACGGTCAGTAGAATCGCTAGCTTCTTAAGCACACACTGACCGTACGGAAGTTGATCTGGAAGAAAGTCGAATCGAACTCTACTCAGGACCTGCTTGACTTATGTGAGACATGGTGCCGATTAGCATCTCATCCATTCCTAGAGCAATACGGGCCCAACAATGCTGGGAAGATCTCTCGGTGTGTACTTTCTCATGCCCAATTGCCGTTAGAGACTAATCTGAGAACAGGAAGCTATTACTTTGCACATTGGAAAGGAATGATCTTGATAGTGCAAGAGAAGCGCTCCAATCGATGAGCCAAGATGTTCAGAACCAGCCCATGACCATGTACTTGGCCTACAAGCTGGCCATACGTACCGAGGACGCAGAGATGGCTTCGAAGTGCATAGAAATGGTGGGAAAAACATCGTCCAAAAGCCACAAGTTTTTATATGCTTGCTGTCTCGATGCTCAGCAAAGCGGAGACAAGCTTTGCACGTTGAAGGCTCTCCGCCTTCTTGCAGACAAGTACGACTTCCAGAGAGACCAAGACATCCATTTTCCGGCTCTACTCAGATCCATAATACGCGTTCAAGTCTCACTTCTTGGTCCCGACGAGAAAACCGACATCGACCCTCTCATCATCATCGATGACATTTGCAGGACTTTCGAAGCAGGTACGTAGTCTACTTGGTTCGCTGTCATTTCCATGAGCTAAATAGAGTCCACAATATAGTTGTTATCCTACTTGAGCAGGTACCGCGACGCACAGATGGCTCCAAACTTTTCATTGTAGAAGAGTTGAACTGGTTCTCCAAGAACTCGTACAACTTGGGTATAAAGAATTCGCCATCATGGAAGCCTCAGCATGTACTACAAATGTGCAATGCGTGTGTTTCCATCATGAAGCACTACCCTGATGACTTGCCGGCCGACGAGACTGCTGACGTTCTTTTAAGACGCGTCTTTTGTCATTTTATGATTTCAATGGCACACGTCGCATGTGCTCGCTCTGAAGACAACATTGAAACACAACTGCAGCAGTACCTAGGTTCTCGTAAGCACACCGAGTTGTTCGAGCTTCGACTTGCGGAGATGATACAGTCGGACGACGACCAATGTAGACAAGATCTTCAGCTCAAGCTGTGCACTCTACTCGTCTTCGACTTTGAGGCTTGCGTCAACCTGAAGGCTTGGGATGCACTCGGGCCGATTTCTCGCAAGCTTGGGGCATCTGAAAACACGAAAGCGCTGCAAGCCGTTGCGGACATGCTCCTGAGAGCGCAGCCACCAACGCAAGGTGAGACACATGCTGAATACGATCAGAAAGTCACTAACATGGATAAGTTGTATACTCGACGTTGCGCATCATTGTCAATGAAACTTTTCAATTAGAAAAATTCGAAACCGAGAAGCTTGCAAAGTATATGCGCTGTCTCCTCCGAACCACAATTTCAGATACCGACTTGGCGCTGAAAGTGATCGAGGAAGTTTGTACGATGACAAAACAGGCTTCGAAGGTATGTAGACCCTTTGAGACTTCACGAGCACTGACTGCCGGGGTTGGGGACATGCTGACTTGGAGCAGACAGCGAAGCCTTTCCCCGATGACGAAATGCACTGGTTCGCCACGACTGCCTATGAGCGAAGCATCGCTTATAATCAAAGCAGGGAGGATGGACTTTGCCGGAAATGGATGAACCATGCACTCTCGCTGGCTCACTACTACAGAGACGGAGGAGTTTTGGAGAAAGCCATACAAGACAACTATACGAAGCTACATTGGGGACCGGCTTGAATCTCGAGGAGCTTATCGTGTGTTGATCTTAGATTGGAGTCTAAGTATATGCTGTTCCAAAGACTGGCTGGCATGCTTGCAACCAAGTTGCATTTGGAGGATGATACATTTCATGAAGACGCCGGGGCGATACCTGGGTGGGCAGCGGCTGCACTCTCATCCAGGCTGGCTACTACATTAAAAGCACAAAAAGGAAGACGAAATACTATTTTGTAAACTTACTTGATTGACTTTACCAAAGTTCCGGGAATGTGCTCACCCATAATTCTAGGGCAATACTATTGGACGCCTTCTTGCTAACGCTGCTCAATTAGAATTGTATCGACAAGCCATCGAGTATGAGTAAAAGATAAGAATGATTTTGGTTGTAAATAAGTGGCATAGCAAATTGTATGTTTGACACAGAATATCGTCATTAGTTTGGATCTGCACAACTTTAGATCGATGACGTCGTTGATATCATGTAAATACCACTTCCAAGACAAAAGTACAAGCATAAAATAAACGCTTCATACGCATGATTTTTCTGTCACTGAGTTCTCCCAAATCAATATCTGTTCTGACACAGCAATTCACCTAAATTGCAGACAAATAATTCTCGACAAAATGGTGAAAGATCGGGAAACAGTTATCGAGTAAGTAGCGAAGGGCATAGTTTCCCCGTAGCTCTCCGAAAGCGCATCTGATATCCATCCAGAGAGTTCAATGAGATCGTCAACATGTCGGCGTCGGACCTCGAGTCCTGGCTGAAGGGGGAGTCCTCGGAGAGCGCGGGCTGGAGCAAGGAGGACGGGTCCGGCGAGACGATCGGCCACGAGAGGTAAATCATCCCATGCGTTCTAATTTCCCGTATTTGGAAAGCTCGAAAAAGTGGCTAATGGGGTAACATTCAGTGGGAGGAAGATTATCGAGATCCTCAAGAAGAATCCCAAAAAGGACCCCGAGGCGTACGACGAGGACGATGTGGATCACATGCGCAAGGTCGTCGCGTATTGCAAGCGCCATCTGGCGCAGGAGGGCAAGGCCAAGCAGGATCCCGACAGCAAGAGCGCGCGGAGTCTGAAGAACTGGGGTCACGATCCCCAGAAGGCCTGAGGACGTGGTGTCGCTACAGGATAGAGGTCGCCGATTCAGTGGAGCATTTCCGTATTGTATCAGAAGTGCTTAAAACCTCTACTGCTCCAGCGAGATTTATCAAATCATTATTCTTATTTCTCTAAACAGGACTATTTTAACTCGTCCTCGCCGCCCGCGTTCTGCCACGTGACGGCGTAGTGTTCCGTGAGGAGCACCGGACCCGTGTTGTTCACCCCGCGGAAATCCGCATACTGCTCCGTCGACAGGTCGAACGAGTAGCTCGGCATGATCAACACGTCGCCGACCGGCCCGGACTTCGCGATCCGCTCGACGCTGACGCGGCCCACCCTGCCGCGCAGCGCCCGCCCAAGGCTGTCGAACACGCTCACGGTCAGCATGCCGGGGCCCGCGACGTCGTCCCCGATGACGCCGCCGCCGTCCTGCGCCGCCCGGTACCGCAGCATCTCCAGTGTGTTCTCGATGACGGCCAGGACGTGCGGCGACCGCGGCCGCGCCAGGACGGCCCAGCTCGCGAGCTGCCGGGCCTCGAGCTCCCAGCCGAGGACGAGGCCGGCCCGGCCGCGGTGCCGCTCCGGCACCCACCGCTCGATCGGCACGTCGCCGCACGACGCGGCCGGGTCCAGGGCCAGGCCGCCCTGGTCGTAGAGGACCACGTAGCGCAGCAGGTCGGCCCGGACGGCGGCGGGCAGCGCGGCGGACAGCGCCAGGTACGCCCCCAGGATGTCCGGGCGGTCGTCGGCAAAGGCGCCGCGGACGATTTCCTCGCCGCTCGACTCGTCGGCGTTGACGATCTGCACGTCGTGCGTCGGGTTCCGCTCCACGCACGTGTAGATGCGCTGCCGGGCGGCGTCGTCCATGGGCTGCTGCGCCCCGAGGACGTACCAGATCTTCTTGGGGATCGCGAGCGGCGGCGCATGTGTGGGCGCATTTTGTGTAAAAGGTAAAGAGGGAAATGATTGGCTGTGTAGAAGAGTCTTGACGTAGTAAAGAGAGAGGAGAACTCCGAGGGATATGAGGAAGGACTTGGTGAGGCAGAGGAGCGCCGATGTCTTTGGCCGGCGGTAGTTGTACATGGTGATTGAAATGTGACAATATGAGAATGAAGTCGATGAAAATGTCTGAAGAAGATGTCTCTCTCTAGGTATCCGGCGTTGAGAATGGGTATCAGTATCAAGGAAATAAAGAAAACGAAAAGGAAATTATAATTGATGTGTCAGCCCAGAGCATCTGTTTGATTCAGCAATCTATTATACCAGTAACCAGGCCATCATTCTTGTAGTCTCCAGATTCCAGGAATGGCTGCGACTTAAAAGAGGACATAACTGCAAACAGAAACAGACTCTGTGATCCAAGAATAGACAAACATGCGACCAACTGCAGGATCCAGATGCGCGATCCCAGCCCGGCGCGTAGATGAACCCCAGGTGTCCACATTAACATAATTATCACATCTCGCCATGGGCGTGCGCCTACGATAACGCCCTCGTTCCCCCCGGTCTTGGACCCGACGACTTGGTTCCGCGCTCCAACTTTATGCGAGTCTGTCCCAAAAAGAACCAACAGTTGTGTCTGATTGGCGTGCCCAGCGTTCGAGGTGGGGTTTCGACGATATCGTGACATTATCGTGACTTGATTAAATCATGATTGTCTCATTTGCTTGCCGGGAGGGGAAACTCGTTAAGCGCCCTGCCGGGATGTCTTGGCTGGGCGCCATAACCGCGTTATGCTGGGCGGCAGGAGGGGGAACTAAATATGCATGTTTCTCATTTCGTTCCTTTTGCTTCATTCACATGTTGCGGCCCGAGTGCCAGAGTGTCATCGGCAAGAGGCGGGATTCGTGGCTGAGGAACTGCCGTGGTGCCCACGTTATGGTTATAGTTATGGTTATAAGCTGTGTGATCTGCGTGGCACGGCACAAAATCGAGAACCCAATCAGAACTCGAATATAATAGTATGAATTAAGCAATATGACTATCCAATAGTGGTAACATTCATGGCCGCGACCCAGGGCTTCCAGTAATTCTCAACCGTGTCGGGGTCCCTCCACCCGCTGTAGTCAAAGTTGGTCATGCCCCAGGTGTCCTCGAGCCCCTGGACGCCGCTCCGGATCCGGTAGCTGCCGGCGAGCGCCCACATCATCCAGCTCACGGAGTGCTTCTTGGTGTACTCCTGCATGCAGTTCTGCAGCGTGTCGTTGTACAGGGTCGAGTCCTGGGCGTGCCCGAACTCGGAGAAGATGACGGGCGTGAGCCGCTGCGCCGGCGGGCAGTCGTTGGTGATATTGCACGCGGCGGGCGCGTCGATGCCCAGCGCGTTGAAGCCGTTGCGGTACAGCCCGGCCTCGACGATGGCGCAGTCGCCCGTGTCCAGGTCGTTGGACATGCGGTACAGGTGCAGCTCCCAGACGATCTTGTCGGCGAACGGGTAGCTGTCGAGGTCAAAGTAGACGGGGTCGCGGCGGAGGGCGTCGCGGATGGCGTCGCACTGGTAGCACGGGGCCGTCAGGATGTTCTTGTGCGTCGTCAGGGCCGAGAGGTCCTCGTCGAACTGCATGCCCGACCAGGTGATGAGCAGGTCCGGGTTGGCGTCGTGGATGGCGGCCGCGGCGCTGCTCATGTTGCCGACCATGGTGTCCCAGTTGTAGTACAGGTCCGTCACGTTCCACGAGGCCCGCAGCTCGTTGCGCAGCGACATGGAGACGACGTTGGGGTGCTCCTTGGCCCAGTCGGCGACGTAGGCCAGGCCGCGCTTCCAGTTGGTCGTGTTGAAGTTGTAGTCGTCAAACCAGCTGCTGCCGTCGTAGTGCGAGCAGCACCACTGCGCCTTGCCCACGTGCACGTCCGGGTGGATGAAGATGCCCTTTTCCAGTGCCTTGCTGGCAATGTCGGACCAGATCTCGAAACGCGTTGTCTGGGCCGTCCACCCGGGGTTGTTGGCCACGATATTGTTGGTCACCTTGGTTCCGTTCTCGTAGCCCAGAGCCAGAATCATGGACACTTCCAGGGGGATGTCGGCGCCGTTTCTCTCGTAGACGTCGTCAATCATCTCAATGGCATAGCCCCTATTGCTGTTTTAGTCTCTGAATATGTCCATGGTTCGTATCGATCCTGCTTACATGCGGATAAAGTTGAAGCCAACACTCTTGACGTCGTCCAGAATGTCATCGGCAGATGCCCATTCCAAGCCTTCAGGGACCATGGTTTCGCCTATCATAGGCACTATTAGCCAAGAACGAGATCAATGAAATGATCCAATCTTGCATACCACTCATGGGCCAATTAACGCCAGCCCATGTCACAGCTTCGCCCTTGCTGTTGATAATGTCGCGACCCTGAGTACTGAAGGGCCCGTACGGCCAAGCCGACGAGTTATCGGCTCGGGGCTTGACACCCGCCTTCCATCGCGCCTCATGATGCCCAGGGAACTCGGGAGCGACTGGAACCCATGACGACGAGACGCACGTGGCGATCGAGACCAGCACTGCGGTGTTCAGAAGAGACCTCATGGTGGCGGTTGACCGTGAACGTGTCGGGCGAAGAGGACGGGGGCAGATGCGGACGGGCAAGCCTTCATATGTCTCTCATTCTAGATCGGTGAGCGAAAAAAAACTTGATCTACCCGGACGAGCTGCAGGTCAAGACTTTGCATGGCCGGCGTACGCTGCGGGGTCGGTAAACATCGTGAAGAGTCCGTTCTTCTCTCACCCCAGCCCTGGTCTTCTTGTCATTTCGTAGTAAATATCCCGGCTCCGTGATCCCCGCGATAGACAGAATCTTTTGGCGAGCCATTCACAGGGCCTAAATTGGGTGCGGAATGACGTTGGAGAAAGAAGCGGAGGCGGGTTGGGGAAAGAAAAGTCGGGGTAACAAGCACCCAAAATCCCCAATGCAAGCCATCTTTGCGGGGTTTCTCCAGGGGATCCCAGGGGGCCTATAGCCGAAGCGATGCTTGGCTCCGGGGAACAGGTTCTGAGGAACGGCGATCCCTCGTTCTTATCACGCGGTGAAATTGTTTTCTGGGGCAAAGCTTCACCGAGACCGAGGTTTTATAGTCCAGAATCGCCCCATAGTCATATGACTTGGAATGTGTTGGTCAATCTACGGTTTCCAAAGCAGAAGTTCCTGTGGAATTGGGAAAACCATGGCCGTTATTAATTCTAGTTGGATTGTCATAGCAGTGAAACCTTATTTCACAGCCTCTTTGACCTTGAAAAAATGATTTGCCGAGTGATGTCTACCCGCCCGCTCAGAGTTTCGCATGCTATAGCCTGTCTATGGAATATACCTTGCTTCAGCTAATACTGTATAAAACGTGTATAGCCATGGATGATTATGTCATCAAATCCTATGTCTACTCGAAGTGTTCTCACTTGGACTTGCCTTGAGGACTAAGGAGTTTTTTAATTACGGCAATCGTCTTTCCAACTGCAATCGTCACCGCGACATTATGAGTATATGTATCAAAAGGCATTATGAATCTCTGGAAATATCAAAGAGAGCTCACGCCAATATAGCCAGAAGTCTTGGTTTAATAAAATTTTATTGATCTCCTCTGTCGTGGAGCCATTAAACAGACAACCTAGGTTGTATGGTGACCTGGATCTGGATCTGCGCTGGGATCTGCGCCCGGATCTGCGTGCGGATATGTATCACTCCATTCCGACTCTGTGTATTCTGAAGATGAAAATCTTTGCTGTCGAAGATATTCGACTTCTTCTGCGCTCATACGTGGCGGGGGCCAGACTGGCGGCTCTAGGAGCTGGACATACGAGGGCGAACGCAGAGGTTCGCCTTGAGCATCGTATTCGTCTGGATTGTGACCGTCCCTCGAGGATGGGTATGTGGTGTAAAAGGGGGCACCTGGCGACACATCGTCATAGTCGGGCATGGACCCTCTAGATGAGGCCGCACTCATCTGGGCGCTCGAGTTGATCGGTGCGTTCGAATGCATGTAGAAACCCGGATCCGACTCGGGGCCTGAGACTGCTAGTAGAGAATGGTCCGAAGCTTCGTAGGAGGTCGTGTTTGGCTGTGCGTTTGAATATGTGTAGAACGCCGGGTCCGACTCGGGGCCTGAGACTGTGTGCTGGTATGGGTGCGGAGCTCGGGACACCACAGGCTCATCTGCATAGTTTTCTGGATCTGAGGCGACCTCATTACGCAGAACCGTGATATGAAAGCAGTTTTGGTCCAGGCTTTGTTGCATGTGGTCATCTGTTCATAGTGAAAGACAGCTGTCAGCTACCACGAGCATGAGGCGTTATGAAATGCTTCTAATTTCTGGAACTTACGATCGACTGGGTACAGACGCATACCGATGTCGTCCAGGCCCGCAGTGACATTCCGAGCTCCTTGGATTCCGGGTGTCCTGGTGATATGGAATCGACTTAAGATATCGTCTAGCAAAACAGTCGAACCCTCGTTTGTGAGCTCGAACCATTGGTCGTCACCCTCGATCCAAAAGAGGACCGAGTAGTATCCCGATAATTGCTGTCGAAATCGCTCCAACACATCTGGGTCGTATTCATGTTCATATACGCGCCACAGATTGCGATTCATCATACGCGTTGCGGCCATTTTTGCTTTGGGAATTGGCTGAGGGGATAAGGATATTACGAATCTGCTGAGAGACGATACACGTGTGACGATAGGAAGAAGCTATTGGCAAAGCTGAGGTGAGGATCAGTAAAAAGCGAGTTGCTGTGTTGGGTGATTGCTGGTTTGTGGAAGAATATTTTTCACACGGATAATTGAAAGTTTTTATAGTAACTGCAAGAAATATCATTGACGAATGCTCGCAGTCTTTGTTTGTGAATAATAGCAGAGGTTCGATGATGTGAAAGAGTTGTTCTTACTCACAATCGCCGGTTGTATCGTCACGGTATGATGTGATGACCTGGATCTTCTAGCCCAGCTTGAAGTTGTCTTTCCTGGCTCATCTAGAGTGACTATCAACCTCTGAATGTGTATATTCGCGGCCATTGAAATCGAGAATCAGAGCTTCACGGCGGATATGCCGTCGAAAGTACACACTTTAGGATTTGATAAGCGGCTTCAACTTAGTTTTGTTCGCTGCCGTCTTTATTTTTTGTTTCGCTCCTAAGATAATATAGGTCAAGAAATTAAACAGGGGAAACAATCTTTTATTCCTCGAAAGTGTCTACAGGGAAATTATGGTTTCATCGTGTAGCCAAGAAACACATAACTAAAGCATAAAAAGGCGACGGATAATCGAAGCACAACTCCCAAAGCATTATCTTACGGACCTGTCTGAAGGAATAAAAGTACTTGTCACAATAGCTGTCGTTTCAATTGTATTTCGCGTCGAGGCGACAGCATTTGTGTCACGGCATATTAAGTCCGACATCAACAAGGGGAAATCTTGCGAAGGCATAAAGAAAGGTTTGGTCTACAAAGATATCTATTAACCTCGAAGTATGTTGCTCTATCGTCGAGCCCGGAACCTATGCCTTGAGGCATTGGGACTGCCAAAAAGACCGCGCCAGGGGTTTCTCCTCCAGCGCTCATGAGGTCTCGGTGGACTTAGATCTGACCCAGCGCGCGAAATCGGGTTCCAATCATATAACACTCGGAGCGAATCTCCGTCCGCGTCTGCGCCTCGACCTGCGCCTGCATATACGAGTACACCATATTCGTCTAGATTTTGGGGTTGACCTGCTGCGCTTGTTGAATCTGTGGACGAATTCAGGCGCGAGGTATACGGCGGTGGACTTGCGTATGAGGCTGGGTCTCCTTCATGTTCGTATGGGTCTGCAAGCCAGTATGTGCCCGGGACTCCATTTGGGTCTGCACTCGAGGATGGACGACTGTGGTACGAGGGTGGACGCGACAAGCATGGAGGGGGCACGATCCAGTCTTCGGATGAGGTCCCACCTATCTGCGCGTTCGAATGTGTAGCTGGGTATGACAAAGGCGGTTCTGATTCGACCTGATAAGATAGAACTGTGACATGGAAGCAGTTCAGACTCCCATATTGACGTACATAAATCTCTGTTTAGGTCGAGAGGAAGGGTGTTAGCTACCACAAGCATCAGGCGTTATCATATACTTCTAATACTTTGGACTTACCGGAGACTTCAGTTAAATGCATCGTGAGTTGGCTCAAACCAGCACTGACATCCCAAGTTCCCTGTTCTCTGGCCGACTCTCTCACAACGAAATAGCTCATGATATCGTCAAGCAAGATAGGCCCTGCAAAAGATGTGAGCTTCAACCATGTGTCATTGCCCTGGATCCAAAAGAAGACGGCCCAAAAGGTACCAGGTCGCCAGAATTCCAAGGCTTCCGGATTGTCTTCCGAATTCCGCAGGCGCCACAGCCTGCGGTCCATTATACGCATCGTAGCCATCTTTCGTTGGTATTTGGGCGTTGAGATTTGGTTGAGGGGATATTCCGGCTCCGCTCAGAGACGAAGCACGCGCTGGTAATAGGTAGAAGCTATCGGTGAAGCTGAAGCGAGGTTCAGTAAAGATCGATAGTCCGCACTGAGTGAATGTTGGTTTGAAGAACCATGTCTCTAACATGGAGAACCTGAAATTTTTATATTGGCTTCGAAGAGTCTTATTAACCAATGTTCGCAGTCTTTGTGTATGAATAATAATTTTTCGACGATTTGGGAAGGGTTGTCATTGATCACCTAGATGTCATGACTATCGGGTTGTATCGTCAGGATGTGATGCAATGGCAAGCCGTCTTTCTTGGCTCATCTGAGACTACCAATATCTTGCTTTGCCGTCTCACCGTCAAAAATCATACAATCAATCCAGAAATGGAGTAGAATACGTGATTCAAGACATCTACACATCGCTCACAATAGTCAATAAAGACCCTCTCACCATATTTGCAGATAAGACTTCGATTCAGTGTACATTTATAACGATAAGACGACGATAGTGGACTCGGGTACTCGAATACATACTTCAGGGTTTGGTGGGCAGATCTGCCTTCATTTTCTCCGCTGCCGTCATTCTTGTTGTCTTACTCTCTCAAAATGATTTCTACGTTAAAAAGTTGAATGCAAACAGTCTTAGTAGGTTTGCCGAAAAGAGCATGTATTCATCAAATAACCTACATAATACTTAGTGACGCTCAAGATCACCAGACAAGTGCTTTATTTAGGAGGAAGAGAAGCGGGGAAACAATATTTATTCCTCGGGAGTGTCTATGGGGAAATCATGGCTCTGTAGTTTGGCCAAGAACCACGAGGTGAAGCATGAAAAGGCGGCGACAATCGAAATATACCCCTCTCCAACGAACATATCCTGCGGCGCCTACTGGCAATGTAGCCGTAGCTTTTCCGGTGCCTCCACAGAGAACAGTCTAATCGACTTTTTATCCCTACGGCTGGAAATCTCCCCATGTAAATCGAAAGCTGTTTTAAAACCAGGCCTAGTCAGTCTCATCTATCATCATACCCCCGAGAAAAAGAAAATGAAAGAACCTCTCGACCTACCGACGTCCGCAGCCGTTCTATGGTCGGGGCCCTCATTGTACCGACAAACATTCAGTGGCAGGCCGGAAGAGCTGTCCGTGACGGTCCCAGTGACCAGGTGGCTAGCGATGAGCGCCTCGGCGGCGGCCATGTGCATCGTGGTCCGCTCGGTCGGGGTGATCTCCCACCAGATCTTGCAGCCCTTGACGTTGTAGTATATGGCCGCCAGCGGCGCGTTGTTGTCGTCCTGCCAGAACGATAGCATAGTTATATTCTGGTTGTATGCATCAAACATGATGGGCGTTGGGGATTCCGAGTTTGGTGGAGTGAGACTCAGGTGGGGGCGAAGTTGTTGAGAGAGGTGTAAGAGTAAAGACAGTAGTAATTGAGAACGAACGGGACAGATTTGATGATTGACTCTGGTTTGTTTATATATGTTCCTGCATAGCCAGTGTCAACTTTCTTCCAAGTTGATCAGCGAATAACAGCGGCATGTCGATAGATGGCATGGGCACTACCGAGTCTCTGCTTCATATGTCGAGACTATAATCAGATCTAGTACATAGTGTGCCAGCCGTTCGACGAGGTTCAATGTATGCAGGGATGAGCACTTTTTGCTATTCGAACAATACCAATGCTTCTTTATCATTAATCTTTATACATAAGGTGAGGCTTGGCACTGGCCTGGAACGTGAAATGCCTCGATGACGATCGGAGACCCGAAATCATTATATATGAACAGAGCTTCCATTACGAACGCCAGCCATGGGAAATCCAAATACAGTTCTAGTTACGGCTGTCACCTGGCGATGCCCAAAGTCTTGAGCCTTTCGCAGCTCGGCGTCTCGTAATCTCTCGCGATCTGCATCTTCTCGGGGTCCTGGAAGAACCATCCCTGTGCCTGCTCGTGGAGGTTCTGCTTGACCCTCATCTCGTTTTCACACTTGACTCTAAACGTCCGAACAAAACTGCTGTCAGCTTCCTTATCAAGCTGCTTCAGCTTATAGTCAGTCCAGCCAGCCACATCCCGTGGGTTGATGTAGTAGTTGACATTAAGCTTTTGTGTTTGGCGGTGCAGTGTCATTGGCGGTGCCTCTCGGTCGAACACGACACTGGGCATTGTCGCCTGGCTATCTCCGCCAGAGAACAGAGACGTGAGAAGTGGGAAGAGGAACAGAAACAGGATTGGGAGCAGCGAGACCAGCGTATCCCAGCCGCCTGTCTCCTGCTGCGCAGGTTGCCCATTTGCTTGCGCTCTCGGCCTCCGTCGAGGGATGCCGCCGCCCATCTGATGTACTTGGAAGCCTCTGTTTCCACCGAGGTTGAAGACGAACTGCGGTCCTGTATCAAAAGCTTGTTTAGCACATCCGCATCAGCACCGTACGGCTCTGGATCTCTCGCCTCGAGATTCAAGACAGGTATCGGGAGACGACTTACCACCACCGAAACCTCCGCCTCCAAAAGGTCCTCCTCCAAAGGCGCCGCCGAAAAACCTCTGGAACATCTCCTCTGGGCTGATCTCGTCGTCCCACATGCCACCACCACCACCACCAAAGCCCGCCCCAGGACCAGCTCCGCCTCCGGCCGCCCTGCCGGGGAAGCCTCCACCGCCGGCAAAAGGGTTCTGGGCTCTCGCGCTCTCGAATCTGCTATCGGGGTCCGTGCCGAAGCGGTCGAACTTTTCCCTCTTCTCCTTGTCGCCCAGGACGCCAAAGGCCCTGCTGACCATCTTGAAGGCCTCGTCAGCGTTCTCGTGGCCATTCTTGTCCGGGTGGGTCAGCAGCGACTGCTTGCGGTAGGCCTTCTTGATCTCGGCGTCCGTACTCGACTTCTGTATCTCGAGGATCTCGTAGAAAGCCGTCGCGCCGCACCGCCTGATGCGGAGGACCGCGGCCTTCTGCTCCGGCGTGCACTTGCGCTCTTGGTTGCCCTGGTTGTGCTCCCGATTCCGCGCGCCGCCAGCACCGGCGTCGGCGCCCGAGGCTGTAGCGCTGGGCATGATGTGTGAGAGTTGCGCTGAGATGGGTTTGTTCCCTCGAGGCTCTAGTTATGTCGATGGCAACCTTGTGGAATGTTTCTTGTTTGGGATCGGCCAGGTACGAGACCAGGCTCGAGGTCGGGTAGGCTGTGGGCAATAAGACACGCAGAATGCGGCAGTCGACCAAAAAGCAAATTCAATTCGGCTTGTATCCCAGCGACGAGGACGTTCCGTCAGGAACTCGACAGAGAAGATGGTCTGAGCGCGGCTGCGGGCTGCGACGTGGAAGGCAGAAGAAAGAAAGCCGATAGAGGATCCAGATTAGGGTAGACAGATAGAATGCAGTAGACGGTAGACAGGTCACAGACACGCCCCGACTAGGATCTTGGTGTTCTGCAAAGTGGCTTCTGGCTTCAGCACTACAGCTAGGACTGTTTGGTGTGGCTTGTCGCTGACAAAGCCCACAACGACATGGACGTATAGGCCCCCACTCCAGCTTGCGTCTAGGTGCAGGGGTGCAGCTTAGCATTAGCCATCACTGCACTGTAGCTTCGTCTTTCCCATACCTACGCAAAGATGAACGCATGATTGTGCTCAGTCATGATGGCCGCACAGTTAATCTCAGTTGATATCTGGAGAGAATAATTATACATCCATGATCTTCGAATAACGCAATGAATATCGGATGCAATAACACCAAACAGGTCACATATATTATAGTTGTAGATCTCTGGGACGCGGCTGTCATGTTAGCTTTACAAGTGCATAGATCCCAGTAAAGCAGCACGCGCCGGACCGAACGACGTCACTCCACTGCAAACCAGTCCGCGTACAGCTTCACTTTTGTGAACTTTTACGACTCTGACCCCCAACCAGAGCCACAAGATACTCTCAATCCAAGCGCAACATCACCATGGCGACGACACCAGAACCCCCCAAGGAAGCGCAGTTCGCCCTCTCGGGATGGGGCAGTAAGTTGCACCACACCACAAGGCGCCGCCAAAAACCTTTTCCAAGCTGATCACCGAGCGCCACCAGACCACTCCATGCCGCCCGCCGGCCTCGCGACCCTGATCACGGCCCTGCACTTTCGGCCCTTCCAGCTGCGCCCCATGGCCTTTGTGCCCATCCTGCTGTTCTCGAGCTACATCAACCTGCAGGGCTTCAAGAAGGACGCCGCCGGCATCTCGGCCGCCGCCAGCGGCACCTACGCCCTGCTCGCCCTGAGGAGGAATGCCGGCGGCCTGTTCAAGAAGTTGAGCATCAGGGGTGGCGTCAGGGCCGCCGCCGTCGGTCTGGCTGTCGCCAACACTCTGGGTGGTGGATGGGTGTATGCCACGGCCTCGAGGGAGAACGAACAGTTCGAGCGCAAGGAGAATCCGCGGTGGGCGTGAACCTGAAGAACGGCGTGAGGAAAACAAGGGTATAGCAGGCCGCCTTGCCGGCTGTGTAAACACATCTTTCCTCCTGGGAAAAAGAGTCAAAATGCATTGGATGGCGTTATCTCGTTTATCGAACCTCTTGTACAATGGAATCATGGGACAATGTCGTGTGACAGTGCAGTCGCAATCAGTGTGTAGTCTGCATCATTGTGCGAGAACTCGTGATCAACCAAGATCTTTTGTTTGTCTCTATACTAACAGACAGAATCGGTTCTGTGCCTCTTGTCTAGCCAAGCCTCGAAACTGGGCTGCCTATGCAGAAAGAGTATCCATGAACGCCCTCCTAAAACGCCTGGAGACTTTTCAGCGCTTGAATGGTCTCCATACCATGACCAGTACTCCTTGAAGTGCAACACAAAAAAACGACCAAATCAAAACGTATGTCCTAGTCCAACAGAGAGTCATGGGCTTTCCGCATCGCCGACATGCTGTGGAATCATGGCAAGAATGAACAAAAGAGAAGAATAAAGATGTTGTCTCAGCGCTTAGAAATCGCTTCCATGTCTTCGACAAGGTCATTTCAGTCGCCCCGTTCCACATTGTGTTACAAATGTGTGTATGCGCTGTTGTAGAAAATTGAACCTTTGATCAGATTTCACTGACCCTGGGGCGACGAGGCGGCTCAAAGATCGGAAGAGACACGACTCCATAAGTGGTCAAGATCCAAAAGATGATCACGCCGATGACCAGAGCGTAGAGGATGACAAAGTGGTTGATGGAGAGAGTGGATTCACTGCAATCTTCTCCTCCTCCTCGGAGACCGACTTGGCGAATGTTGGCGAGCTGGGTGAGCTGGAACTCGCGCAGATAGTGGACGTCGGTGGGTCGGACCTTGGGCTCGGCGAAACTGGTGTACTCATCCAGGATCATCTGCGTGTTCCATCCATTGTATCGGCGGAGGACGCCGACAACGCAGCCAGTGCGGTGTTTGCCTTGGTTGCAGTGAATGAGCATGGGATGGTTCTGCGGATCCGTGACGAGGCCGATGATGGACCTCATCATGGGAAGGGGAATGTCGGCCTTCTTGGTACCAGCCATGCCGAAGACGATGTGCTTGATGCCATTATCGTCCAAGAATGCACGATAGCCGTCTGGAATCTCCTTGTCCACAAGGGTGACGATGGTCTTGAGCTTCAGACTCTTCAAGTAGGCCAGATCATGCAGCTGCGGGTAGCTGCTGCGATACACTCCAGGAACGACGAGTGCGAAGTTCTGCGGCGCTCCCATGGGTGCCTGTCCCGGGGCTTGTTGGCCTGGTAGGACTGTCAGCAACAAATAGACAAATAGTCTACTGCTCTGGTGCACTTACCCGGCTGCAGTGTCACCTGACGTGCCTCAAGGACGAGCTGATCAGATGAGGAATTCTCGCTGCTCGACTTGGATGATGTGAGCGAGGTCTTGGATAGACCGGCTTCGAGCTGGAGTGGGCTGTATCCAGCGGGCGCGTCGCGCTTTTGAGCAGCCATCGCGTTGATTGAGATCTGGCAAACGGCGAAGGAAGAAGTGCAAAGTACTGAAGGCTTTCCTGGCGGGAGACGGTGCAGGTGAACTTTTGCGAACGACGTAGATGTCTGGAGACGATGAGAGATGGGATCAACTGGCTGAGACGAGCCCAGTGAAGTCGGGTGTAAAAGCCGGCCTCGAGAGGTTCTGTCTAAGCCGTACTGAGGAAACGAGCGAAGTTCATGTTGTAGAAGTTCATGCTGGTTGGTTTGGGTGGAAGAGGAAGAGGTTTTTGTTTACGTCCTTGAGCGCGTGCGTTTGCAACAAAAGTATTGATGTTCAAGAAGGCGTGGGAAGTCCAGATGGGAATATGGTTGATGAGCTGTGTGTGCGCACTGCGCAGAGTGAAATCCAGAAATCTGCGTTTGCGGTTGGCTAGGTGCACCAGACTGGCTGGGGGACGCTGCTGAGGTGGGGTCTTTCTTTCTGAGCTGGGTTGTCTGGTCAGGGGATTGGACCCTTCTGCAGGTGGTGGGGGACGCAAACCTAAAAAAAGGTGCTCAGTACCGATTTGGCAGTGGAAATTGGCAGAGGTGACGAGCAATTGTAAGCAGTCTGGGGTTTTCACGTGGGTTGCTAAGGCATCGCCTGAGAAAAGGACAAGTTTCAACCCAAGCTTGAATTGTTTAGGGTTTTTCTAGGTAGGTAGACAGAATCACGTCCTACATAAGTCATTGTAGCGCAGCACTCGCTTTTGAATCAAGTAATACACTACTAGGAAGGTAGGCAGATCTTGGTTATGCTGAGAGAAGTGACGCAAATGCGGATGATGGAAGGAACGCGACCAGTGAATCCACCTCTGTAGGCACGAAGTACGGAACATGTACTGTACCTACAGGGCACACCTGTCACCTACAGGCTAGCAAGTACCTACATATTACTACTGTACGTCGTACAGGTAAGGTAATCATGTCGCTCTTGAACAGGCACTGGGAACGCCGCGGCGGACTTGAACCGACCTCGGACCCTCACAGGGGCCGAAGCGAGACCTAATCACCAAAACCCTCGCGGCGATAGGTACGGGGTTTACAGATAATTCACACGTTGAACGTCGCATGCTAGTATCAACGATTGGGTTTGTTACTGCCTCCCTAGATCTGTATTCCAGCGGTGCACTAGATTAGGTACATGTTCTCTACACCCATCATGAATAGGGTGTTGAACGACAGATTCCTTGCATGACCCTACCTGCAGTAAAGGATCGAGCATTGCCTGTCGCATCAAGAGTCAACTAGGTTAGGTAAATGGCAGATCGCTCCTCAGCTTTGTTATATTTCTTTTAGATCACTTTCACTGCATACTCACCACCTACCTACCTTTGCACATTCTCAATATTCCAACTTGCATGCGGTATTTCACTGTTATGGATACGCGTATGTCATACACTGCAAACATGTATCAGGTAATAAAAGGCCCGTTGCCGGTTTGCCAGAAGTTGTTGCAGTATCATCTACCGACGGAAATAAGGGACTTATTACGTAGCCCGTGCCAATCCCGCGAGAGCGAGAGTCCCGCAGTTCTGGAACGCCAGTAGCCATGATCCTCCTTTAGGATGCGCGGGCGAATCGGATCGCTGGTTCTGCGGCCATAATCCCCCGGAAGGCGGATCTTGGTGGATGAGCTGGGGGGCAGCAGTGGCCGTGCAGTCCGTAAGATGCAAATCTGTGGTTCTTCTCTGTCGAGTCTGTCTCCTGCTGCCAGCTTGGAAGTCCCTACATAATGTACATGCAGCCAGCACGGTTGGGAGCGCAGACTCGAGGGTACGAGTTGTACTGCCGTCCGTACCTTGCATTTCCTGCCTCCCTGATTTGTACAGACCTGCCCGGGAACCCAAATAGTGTATCCATCTCCGTGAATGTACAATTCATCAATCCAGCCATCGTCGTCTGCTGACTGCCCTGTTCTCCACAGTGCACACGTCTTGGCTGTCTTGTTCTCAAGCGTGTGATGTAGCGACACGCATCCTACGAGTGATCAGGGTATTGATCTATATGATGCAATGTGCAAGTTTCACATGCAGGTCTGGCAAGACGCGCAAGCAGATCAGGGCTACCAGTCAGTAGAGGTGCATCTCGGCTGACTCACCAGTCGTAGCTTGTCAGGCTTCAGTATTTTCACCACCAGAAATTGTTTGGGACCAGCCCTGGAGCGATCAAGTGCCTCAAGTGGTAGGTCACTAAACTGGCAGCTATTGCGCGCTCGGTCGCCTCGGAGATGGGCATCGTCTGATTTTGCGACGGAGCTCTCCGCCGCCGCCCGCTATTGAGTTCGACCCGGTCTGCTAAATCGAGAAGATGGTTGCTGGCCAGGTGCCCGTTGGCGTCCAGGTCTCGCCAGGGTCGTATCCGCAGCCAGGCTTCCCAAGCATGCCTGGGGGAGTTCTAGAAATTCGCATACCAATCTCGGCCAATATCTGGTGTCTAGTATGAAGTTGATTCTTGTATTTTGCAATTATTGATTTGTGGATGTTGCCAGCTTGGCGTGTTTCGGTACTATTATCAAATAGACAAATGAGAGAAAATACACTGTGGTTTCCGCTCATTATCTACGGAGTCTTGGAATTTTATACTATGAGCATCGCTATGTGATATGGAGCCATGCCCGCGGGAAATACTCTCAGATAGAAGTACTACTTCCTTGTGTAATCATGTAAGCCAGTCGTTCCGAAAGACCTAACCTAGTAGTAGGTCTTGTCTCTTTTTTTTCTCGTCTTACAAATCTACTCAGGGAGGAGGGAGGTAGCTAGCTTTTCTCATATTGTGTGTAGCCTTGAAGTGTGCGGAATAAAAATAAGTTGAGATGTAAGCATAGCAGGCGCGGTGGCACTTTTCGAGTTCCGCGGTAAGGGCCATGATGAATTTGGTGCCAAACAAGCAAGACCATGGGAAACTTGCAGGTACGATCCAGGAACCTTTTGGCGAACCTTGCCTTAATTCTGACCGAAAGCATACCACGGACTGAATTTTTCCATGCGATGGTAAATTTGTATCATGGTCTTGACACTGTACGCTCCTTGCTTCTCCTTCTCCATCGAGGTTGTGGCCATAAGGAGATCGAGTCTTCAATGCCATGCATACTCTGCACATGTGGCGTCTCTCGCCCGAGACTTCTTCCAGTGGCGTCAGCAATGCCTACTAAGCCACCTACGATCAGCACAGAATCTGGCACTTGGGCACGCAATCAGGTAACCAAGCATCAGCTCTGGCATGATATTCGCATCCTGTTCTGTCAACTCGACTAACTACTCGCTTACATGATGCCACATGGACCCGGGGCTATGACCAGTCTGGCAACGCCACATCTGCAGCCCTTTCAGAACGGCAAGACGCTGGATTTCAGAGGGTGCAGCAGGGTGCATGATGGGGGCCGTAATGTGCGGGACTTGGCTTCACCTGAAGAGTACAAAACGAGGCAAATGTCAAGCTCCAATCACTCTGCCTGAAGGATCACAAATTGCTGACAGTTTTCAAATTGACAGACAACGTCTCCGCCTATTCGACACTCGCTTTGTACGACCTGGACCGCCAAAGCAGTGTACTACGTACTGTACTGTAATATTACATAACCGAGCTGATACATGGCGACTTCACACCTTCATTCCCACTTCACCCACTTGCAGACCAACTGACCATGAAGCTGGGGTTCTGACTGGGCCGCCCCTTTAGAGTGCGGCTCTGATCTCCACGGGACTCCAGACATTCGTTCCCCGGCGCTCCTCCTCCATCTCTCTCATGGACCTCGGAGTGACACCTGCTAGCGTCTCTTCCACAAGCGCTGCGACATCCTGAGCGCAGCCAAAGGACAGGGACCAACCTGCACCTCCTTGGCCATACGAGTGCACAATTCGACTGCCGACCTTGCGGAGCTCACGCTCGACCCTCACGTTGTTTCCCCTGAACGGTCGTAGGCCTTGGGCGAGCGGGTAATCCGGGTCAACGCGTGCAGACTTGAGACTCGGCAAGAATGCCTCGCACCTCTCCCGCATTCGCCGTATGATGGGACTGTCTAACGTGAGATCCAGATCCCACTTTTGCGGTTCGGCGATGCCTCCAATCAGGAGTATGTTGTCGTTCCTCGGCACGAGAAAGACAATCTCATTCGCATCGTGCACGGCATCGGCTGTGATTGTCAAGGCCGCCTCAACCTTCGGGAAGTCCGAGCCGTCGTTGATGACTCGGATGAGGCCACCTCGGATCGGGTAGACAGTCGAGTCACCCGCCAGCAGTTGTCCTTCCAGACCGGTGCAGTTAATGATCACGTCGGCTGCGAATCTTGCGCGGAGGTCGTCTTCGATGCCAAGCAGGTCCTCGCTGATTGTTTCAGTAACAAGCTGTGCCCCCTTGCGGCGGACAAGACCTGTCAACCATTCCATGGCCTTGTCCGTGTCGATGATTGGCGCCAATAATTCGTAGGCATCAACTGCACCATAAGCCGGGTCAACTCTTCTCTCGTCAATGAGGTCGGCGCTGCGGTAGAATCCTCTCACGCCGCTCGCCATGATTTCATGCATTTTCGAAAATTGTGCGGCGTCCTCGTCGACATTGCACGGAAAGAAAAAATCCGATGGCATCATTCGCACGCCAGACTCTTCGCCAATAGCAGGAACCGAGGCAAGCGCGTCCCATATATGATATGCTGTCATACACCATCTCTTTGAATGTGCCAATGAGATGGCGTCAGTATGCGATCCGCAGACGGCAGGGGGAAACTCCCAAAGAGCACCAGCTATCTGCGAAGTCAGACGTTTCTCAGTGTTCACCCAAGCACTGAGGATAGTCAGTCAGATTAGCACACACAACCTCTACATTGCCTTGGCTGTACTCACGAGCTCAACACAGTGACACGATAGCCGCGATCCAGAAGCACCCAGGAACTGACAAGTCCAGTAACACCGCCGCCAATGACCAAAATATGAGGAGAATCGGCGTTTGGTCTCTTCAAAGGCTGATCCAAAGGTGTCAAGTCTTTCCACAGTCTCAGAGGCATTTTGCGAAGATTTTGGGTTGATATATTTCAAGGTAAGTCAAGTTAAGTCAAGTTAAGTATTGTTAGACAGGGTGATAAGGTATCAATGTTTTGTTTCGTTTTCTTACTGCTCTTTCTACCATTTTTCGCAAACATGCGGGATACCGGCTTTCTTTATAGTTGGACATCGGCCCTCATTCACAGACAGCCGGCTTTACTGACGGCCAACACGGCTGTTTATAATTCCACACCCTCTCCTTTGTCACCAACGCCTCGCAAGGCTGTCCTTATGCACACCCTCTCCGTCTTCTACTATATTTCGATTCATCGTGAACCTTTAACCGTGTGGCGAGGGTTTCTCCAGAGATTGGCCAAAATTGAGCGATCCAATCATATCTACAGCTCAATAAGCGCCAGTCACATCGACAGGACAGTGGCTGTGTCTCCGTCATCACATTCGACTGCCAATACTCTCCCCATCGCTTGGGTGATTAGAAGATGCTAGTGGAACGTGGATCCTCCCACTCCTATTGCGTTCCGTATTGTTCACGACCTTTTTTTGCACACATTGGGGGTAAGCGAACATGTCATTTGACCTGTTATTGGCCAGCTTCCAAGTCTGAATGGTCACAGGAGGCCATCTTGCATCTAGGTGACTAATAGGTAACCAGTCAGCACAGCTTGTTCTCCCACAAATGCCTTGCCGTGAAGGTTTGTACACATTTCCAAATTTGGACAAATCTGCATCGCTTATACGCTAATGCCGAGGATTACTCACTATAGTCGGAGACGAGATCCGCCAATATGCAGCGAGTGATCACTATATCTAAAAGAGGAAACCGATTGTATAGCTGACCGCATAGGGCTGTAGGGATCCTACTATTTTGCTTGTCCGGCAATAGAAACACCATGGCTCCGTCGGCGCATTCGTTGCGTCAGGACCAATAACCATGAACTGATTCTCTGTGAATCCAAGGTCTCACGATTTCATTATTTGTTTCCCGGCAATGATCGTCCCAAAGCATTCCCAGACAGTACACAGTCACTCTTCATATGCGTTTGCCTGACGCAGGATTTTGCGTACCTTGCTTTGGATCACGCACTACTAATCAGCGGTTATTTTTGACGTCCGGACCCGTACTTCGTAGGCATGTTTGCTAAAATGTAGTGAACAGCCTCCTTAATGATCTAAACCCCTGCCATGGCACAGTCACTTCCACTGGAGAAGCAAAACTGCTGGCTCGAAATGGAAGTGTGAACAGTGTGACTATATCACAACGTTCTCAAGGAATGTCTGGAGTCCAAGAGAGAGAAATCACTTATTTTCATCTCGTTAGCGTCTAGTATGAAACTTCACATCGATGGAGGGAAGAAAAACCTTGATAGGGACTCCAGCGAGCATACCATAAAAACCGAGGTAAGTAAATGCTCCAGTTATTGAGACTTTCTGAAAAGCCATTGCATCGACTGGCGTTGTGGCTCAGCCCTCTCACTGACCAGACCAAATATTACAGCCAGAGGCTAGAAAGACGACACTTTTGGCAGGGTTGACCGCGTGGCAAACCTCGTTGCCATAGGGCTGCATATGCAAGCCACTTCTTCGGAGTGTAGGTAGGCACGGTGATTACTCGCTCTGTCGAGCCCGCCTCAGCCAAGGTATGATCTTCAGCCGACGTTCGCACCAAAGCGCGACATACGTTACCTGCATAGAAGCCGACGACGCCCTATAGAAGACCAGATCACGACTCTCTACACCGCTGTTACGAAGATACGAGAGCTCTACCCATGGTCTTGAAATGTAAGCTGCAGCTGACATCTCTCTGATTGGCTACCGCCGAATGAATGACCCAAGAAGGAGTAGTCCGAGCATAATCAAAGAGGCTCAAGCAGCTTCTAGAAGCACTATCTTTCCACCTTGACTGATGGCCCAAGGTAAGCAAGACCAATTCCACGTTCGCATTTACATGTCCAATGGTCTGTCTGCTCGAGGCCCAGAACGGCCTGCAGGTCAACGGGATCACCGAGGATTTGCAGACCTGTTCACCCTGCTCTCTTCGTCTATCGTTGTCTCCAGTGACCACACGGTCATGCGGCTCGACGACAGCTGCCCACCTATGGTATGCATTTCTTTCCATACACAGGACTTTTCTGGTTCAAGCTGTAGGTTAGTAGGCTATACTGCTGCCGGGCCGAACACGTCACCCAGACAAGTGCTCTCCACCCACATCAAGAGCTTCCTCGGTATTGACCTACGTGACAGAATTGTTATACTCACCGCACTTCATCCTCCTCGCCACCAATCAGCATGAGCGGAGCTCCTCATTTTGTGGATTGAAGAGTGAATGGCACCACGCTCATCACTCACCGTGGCCTGACCGAACGAGCCTGATCTTATTCATACAGAGTAGCATGGTCACAAAATGACGTACTCTGACTGTGATTCCCGACTGTCGCATGCTTGGTCGCTGTCTCTCGTCGACCGCAGTAAGTCACAGGACCACGGACGAGTCTATTTGCAGTGCCAGCTGCTGCCGTCCTTGCCTCCGCCATACAGTCGAGGGAAGCACTCTCGTGCTGACAGGATGGTGGTTTCGTCGGTTGACTCGATCGGGCATGTCCATACGGCTACCGGGGCCCGCCGCCGACACCGCATGGTATGCAATGCGTAACCGGTTCCCGGATATCACATCATGATGCCGTCCGCCCCCAATATCTATTTTCCTGTCGGCTGTCTTACGCGATAGATACATTTCATTCACACGGAGGAAGGGCGAAGTTCACTCTCCTGGATCGGGACACGTTTTTCTGATTCTTCAAAATTCATTTCGCTATTTGTCTTCTGGCCGTTGCATCTGTTGTCGTAGTGCAGCCATGAATCTGTAATGAGGTGGGCTGGATCGATTTCATGACATGAGACTGCCATTCAACTCATTCGTCTCATCGTCATCATGACCTTTTCTTGAGATCTGGATAGATCCAAAATCAAACAAGTCGAGGTGGTGCTGCCGAATTCGTGGCCCTGTTATAGCCTTGGAACTCATAATCCCATTCTCCAAGGTGATCCACCACGACACGCACTTCTATATCCCTTGGGCATGTCTGCTCTGACTCTGTTACATCTGCTCGAGATCTTTGTCCCTCAAGACTTGGCCAAGATGCAATTATCTTGTCCCCAGCCGAACGTGCGACGTCAGTCTCAAGGCGTTGACAGAAACGGACGAATGGATCACCCAAGGGTGAAGACCGGTGGAAATGCGCACTAGCATCCAACGGACTGGAGAAGCCGTATTGGCTGCTCTTGACATCTTTCATGCGTTGCCGCCGTTCGATGGCGTTGCAACGCAAAGCATCTATGCTCTTGATTGTGTCCGAGGGGATCGCAAGCCGTATGCTTCGTACAGCTGCCAGAGACTGGGTATATGTACGCAGAGCGTCTACGTTTTGATTCTTGTAGCTCGTTCCCGGGCCAGTCGTTAACAACCCTTTGAGCCCGGAGAGTTCAATGACGGCGTCAAACGCGACATGCTGGGCATTGGCCTGGAAACGCGGGTCTTGAACGAGACTCTGAGGGTCTTTTGGGTCATGAGCATACGGAAAGTAGAACAAGTCGTTTTCCCAGTTGACAAAGAGACTCGAATACTTCGAGAGTCGGCAGGTCGGGCCTCGGCCGTGTATGCTTTGGGATTTCCAGCCATACACGCAGGCCATCTCGTTGATAGGCCGAGAGAAGCAGAAGACCTCGCGATTTCTCAGAACGGCCGTTCGCACCTCTCGATTGACCTGCACGAGGGTCCTGACTGTGCTCATATGATCGGCATCTGGCATCGGCAGCGAGATGACGCGCGAACCGTAGACTTTGGGCAGCCCCCGGGAAATGACGCCGGTGCTGGTGATGATGTGTGTCATGGGCTCTTCCGAGAGTTCGTAGTGCTTCCAGATCATTTGGCGCAGCTCGAAGGGCAGCCTGGGTGTCGACACGACCGAATCCATCTTGACTGAATGCCGAAGTATTGTTTATGAAAGACACGGTGTAAGAGTTGAGCTGGAGAGATGGAATATGCTTGGCATGGAATTCGATGAGTCCAAGTATTCCCAACGTTGAGCCTAGATGAGAACGGCAGAGGCAGAAGGTCGCCCTTGCAGTCTAGATTCCGATCTTCTGGGCAGAGGCCGTTTACATATGTTAACGACAACGGGGTCATTGTTGTGACGGGCAAGGCGGAAACGCATATTATAAGCACCTCCGCAATTGGAAAGACCATAGAGCAGGTTCTTGAAAGTGGGCCCCTCATTTGGTGGCTTTATTACTTTCGGTACCTTTGAGGCTGCCGAGGTCATCACGCGTGGCATAATGCGTGGCTAGACGCCGTTGCTGCTAGACGCCGGTGCTAGCCTGGTCAAGCGTCACATGTCCCATACTCACAAGAGAGAACATATTCAAGATCTTCCTTGACAATTGAGTTAGGTTAGACGGCCGAGGAGTTCTTATTACTCTCACAGATCGCTGCTGGCGGCTGTCTTCCTCTCCCAGGGCTTGAGCGGCGCTGAACGGCCGCTTGTTGTAGAGATGGACTAGTTTAGTTGGTCAGCACCACATGCCATGTTATTCTGCTGGACGTTTTGCAATTTCCACTTACTGCATCCTCAATGACGGTGTCTGGTATCTGGACGATGCCCGGAATCTCTTTTCCAGTTTGGAGGAATGCCAGTATCTCCTCAAACTTCTTTGGATATGGTTCCTTATCGGAGCCATCGCCAGCGCCTGCATCATCTTTGTTTACATACAGAGCAGCCTTTGGAGCAGAACGCTGCCACGACGGCAAGTCCTGATCTTGGCCATCTTGTGATGGCTGGCCTCCATTGACTATCGAGGCGTACATACGTTTGCTCACATCCGGCTGATAGAGTCTTGTCAGCAGGAAGCTTTCGAGAGACATTTCTCCTAGTATCCGTCGGGTTCATGTTCTCACCTCGTACAGAGCCTCTTGTTCCAAGATGACCTGAGGCACGAGGTCTACCGGGGGCCGGCCCGGCTGAGCCCGGTAGACTTCATACTTGGAAGCATCAATCTTGATGCCGACCTTCTCCTCAAACCGCTTGAGACGGCACTGCAGAGCAATCTGGACTGGAGATAGATTGCTGGAACTCAGCAACGCCGTGGCAAGTTGAGACTGGCGATCGAAATTAGCACACAAACACCTCTTGGTTCACATTTGGACAATGGCATTGGGATGCCATATGCATCTCACCTGGAACACATTATCTTTTGTCCACGGATAGCTGTCAAAAGATCGATGGCCCATATCCGGATTCTGAGCTGCCAGTTCCCTCATCCGCAACATGGCTGGCGGCGGAGCTGCGGGGTCCTGGGTTGTAGGAGGAGGATTTTGAGAGGCGTCCATGGTGAGTACCTATACAAGTAGTTGTGGCCGTTGACTTGTAGTCCTGAGAGACTGGGTAGTAGGTGCAAACCTGAGAAACTATGTCCGAAAAGAGAACATTCACGGAGTGGCCTGAACACAAGGAAAGCAGTGAGTGAAGACAGTGACTTTCTTAGCTGTAAATTCCCCCACTCAATTGAAGGTTGCTTACTTCATTTCAGGGTTGGCAGTCAGCAGTTTGGGTACAAGGGAAGGCACGGCTCAATGCAGCCTTGAATGCACTAGAAAGTACCTTGAGCACACGACGTCGTACCTGACGTACCTCGCTAGAAGCTCCTCCTGCAGCGGCTCCCCAGGTTCCTGGCTGCTAAATTCCACCTTAATCGATAATCCAAGCCAGCTGATGCCAACACCTAGGTTACAGCAAGCATTTCCACTGCTGACCGTATCTGATCCGACAGTAACCTTACTGCTTCACTTTCAACAAGCTTTTTGGGTCAGCCTCGACGCTGGACACTCTATTCGGGCTTTGGCTGCTCATGATTTAGGAGCGACAGACCTCCGCCCCCGACGTTCAAATGCGTCGAGTCGCCGTGAGATCCTTTCGGTCCTGCCAGAGCGCGGCCCGGGGCCTGTCGAGGAACACCTTGGCCCTGTGCACGCGACGGGCCAGTCTGATCGCGCATCAGCAGTACACTCTGAGCAGCAATAGCGCCCGGCTCGGCCAGCTGCGATCGTTGAACACGTCCTCCTCTCTCGCCGCCTCCAAGAACACCTCCACGCCCGCATCGTCCTCGACCTCGTCGTCCTTCTCGCAGCGCCAACGCCAACGCCAGCAGCAGCAACATGCGCTAGGCCAGCCCCTCCAATCCTCCATGTACTTTAGACGCTTCACCGTTGCTCTGGTCGGCGGTCTCGTTGGCTACGGCGCCTGGTACGGCTACAAGGACAACGGCACCGACACCACCGCTGCCCAGTACTCGACCTCCTCCAAGGTTCCCACCAGCCAGAACGCCGCCACGACCCGTAATGTCCTAGTCGTCGGTGCCGACGAGCTGCACACTGGAACTTTCGTGGGCGAGGGGCCCATCCACAAGAGTGCCGACGGAACCGCCGACAACAACGTCCTGGAGATGTTGACCCCGGACCAGGCCACCGAGAAGCTGCGCGACAACGAGGCGTCCTTGATCGTCAACAGAGGACAGGGCGTCCTGCGTTACGATCTCGTGCAGCTGGCCAGCAATAACCCAATTGAGGATGACCACGCCGAGAAGATTGTCGAGGTCTCCATGCCAGCACCCGCCGGCCAGCAACGAGAGGATGCCAATGATTGGATGTTCTGGGGCGTTTTCGACGGCCATGCGTAGGTTTTGCAACTCTTCTCGCAATGGCTCAATTGACCATGACTGACATTTACAGTGGTTGGACGACATCGGCCAAGCTGCGCCAGACTTTGATCAGCTACGTCGCACGAGAACTGAACACCACCTACAAGGCTGCCCATTCTCTGGGTGCTCCCCCTTCGCCCGAGGCCATCGATGCCGCCATGAAGCTCGGCTTCACCAGGTTGGACAATGAGATCGTTCACGACAGCGTCGACAAGGTCTTGAAGTCCAACTCCAAGCGGGTTGCCGCTGAGCTTCTCGGCCCTGCTCTCTCGGGCTCGTGCGCCATGCTCTCATTCTACGACAGTGCTTCCAAGAATCTGAGAGTTGCCTGCACTGGTGACTCCCGTGCCGTCCTGGGCCGCCGCAGTACCTCTGGCAAGTGGACAGCCACGGCTCTTTCCGAAGACCAGACCGGCGGCAACCCCAACGAGGCTGCCCGTATGCGAAAGGCACACCCTGGCGAGGAACATGTTGTGCGTAATGGTCGTGTCCTCGGCGGACTGGAGCCAACTCGCGCTTTCGGCGACGCCAGCTACAAGTGGACAAGAGAGATATCGGAGCGACTCCGTGCCTCCTTCTTTGGCCGCACACCGTCGCCTCTCCTCAAGACACCGCCCTACGTGACAGCTGAGCCGGTCGTCACCACCACCAAAATCAACCCCGAGCAGGGCGATTTTGTGGTCATGGCAACGGACGGACTTTGGGAGATGCTGACCAACGAAGAAGTCGTTGGCCTCGTAGGAAAGTGGATTGAGAGCGAACAAGCTGCCAGTCAGTCCAACTCCCAGTTCAACAAGGTATGGTCCAAGATCTTTGGCTCGCAGCAGAACCATCTCCCCGTGGAGGCAGCCAAAAGAGGCCACGGCGATGACGGCCAGAAGACGCCCATCCGACAAAGGCAGTGGGGCCTCTCTCCCAACGAGGAGAGATTTGTAGTCAAGGATAAGAATGTGGCAACACACCTGATCCGCAACGCCCTTGGCGGCAAGAACGAGGAACAGGTCTGCGCCCTTTTGACCCTGGTCTCGCCGTTTTCCAGGCGATACCGGTACGTAGATATCAGAGCCAACCACAATCTGTGATTCCCAATCCAGAAGCTAACCATGCCAACAGTGACGATTTGACCGTCCAGGTCATCTTCTTCGGCAACGGCGAGAAGACGGGCGAGGTCCTGATGAACCAGGACGCCACGACACCGCCCAAGGGTGCCGTCAAGGCCAAATTATAGAATGACTATTAGCTCTGGTATCCTGTGTTTCTTGCCTTGGCAGAAAACAAATGCGCCTGTGTTTAGCGTATTTGAAGCAAGTATGAACCAATATGTGTGTAGTATTAGAATTCCCATGGGCATCAGAGGCGTTCTTTTTCTAGTTTTTGCAATAGTCGATGGATTTTTTTTTTTTGGCAATCATCGTCTACCAGCGCAGAGGAAATAAAAACAGATCATAATTCACAGCGTCAAAACTTGGAATAATTAAAAGCAAACCCGATTTGTGATACGTGTTGTATTAAAGACCTGCTGCTTTTGCCGAACCCCCCCCCCCCCCATTTGCGCCCCGTGGATGATCTATCCTACTTGACCACGCCCGAAATCCTCCGGTCCCCTCTTGAACTGGAAATGCAATCCTGATTCTTCATAACAAAGGCCACTCCTGAACTGCGCCAACAAGCTTTCTCGCGTGCCCGTCATGTCTAGTATCTTCCATAGCCACCACCACCACCGTAACCGCCCTGGCCGTATTGTTGCTGTCCGTAGGGCGGGTAGCCGCCTTGTGGAGGCGGAGGCCCTTGGCCGTAACCCGGTCCCGGGTAGCCGCCGGGAGGACCGGGAGGAGGACCGCCGCCCCATTGACCGGGCGGCGGTGGTCCCCAGCCCTGCTGAGGTGGACCTCCATACTGTTGTTGGGGCCCTCCATAACCTTGAGGCGGACCATATCCTTGTGGCTGCTGTCCGTAATTTTGTCCGTAGCCTTGTCCCTGACCATAAGGCTGCGGTGAGTTCCCGCCGTAGCCGCCACCGCCACCGCCGCCGCTAGACTGAGATTGCGGGTTCAGATAGCTATCGGCTTCTCCGCCAGTTGAAGCGCCTTGGTAGCCGTATGTTTCGCCGGCAGGGGGCCGAGTCGGGGCATGAGCGGGCTGGGGTGAGCTGGCTCCCATGTAGCCAACACCACCGCCACCGCCAGCACCCATGGCGTCGAGGTCTCTGGTCTGGAGCTGACTCCAGAGACTACCTGTAGGCTTGCCGTGGCCCATCGCGCCGCCAAACATGCCGACTCCGTTGTCGAAGATGCCACCGCCATGCGAGTGGCCCTTGGTGTTGGAGCTGGACAGTATGTGGTTCCTGCCAGCCTTGACGCTCTCCGAGCCAAGGATATGGTTGAGCTCGTGGCGGCGAGGATATTCTTCGGCCCACTTGCGTACAGTATTGAACATGTCACGCTGAATCTCGACACGCTCATCACGGATGGCTGGATGGTGGAAAGCGCGCACCACGTCGTTCACTAGCTCGTCAACTGGGACGCCCGTGTTCTCCCAAGCGTACAGTACGCGGCTGTTGATTGTTCAGTCAGCCAACTTTACGTCTTTGTGATAATTATTGGGTGGTGGTGTTACTTACGGGACGACATATTGAAGGACTGTGGCGCCAACTCTGCCTGCGCATGAGTTGAGGACGTTGGTGAAATGGTCCTTGCTAAGCATGGAGTGCGTTGGGTCGGTGCAGCTGGGGTTTTTCCAGGGCTCAAGCTGGGAATTGGCACTGGCGGTGATGACGCCCGATGAGCCATCCTTCAACACCTTTGTGAGCTGGTTGATGATGGGGCGAAGGAAAGGCGCGAGGAGACCCAGGACAAAGGCAGTCAAAGTCTCGCTGATGTGCTCCAACAAACTCTCGAGACCTGGGATCTTTGCGATACCGCGATTGATCGACTTGACGATCTTGTCTCTAAACTGCAGAATGGGGTAGATACGCTGAGCAGTCTTGACGGGATCAAAATCGGCGCTCATGCCGGGAATAGCGTTGGCGTTGTTTGCTCGGCTCATGTCACCACGCGATCGCGTCTCGTTCTCGCGCTCCTGCTCCGCAGCCATACGCTTGAGGTTGTTGGCCTCGGATGCGAAACCTCCACCAATGCCTGGCAACTGACCGACGAGGGAAACGAAGTCCATGGCACCGCCGCTTCCGCCGAAACCTCGAGTACCGCTTCCGCCTCCGGACTTTGTCGCTGCCTCGGCATTCTTCAAAGCGATATCCAACTCGTCAACCTCGGACTGGGTGAAGTGGTCGTTGGCTTCGCCGAGGACGGAGTGCAGGAAGTCGACGCCGCCAAAGGTTCCGGTGACCAGGGGATAGACTCGCTTGTTGTTCAGGTGGATCTCGGACTGTGTCCCACAGTGGGTGAAGACGTCGTGATAGCCAAGTTCGCGAAGTGCGAGTTCACAGTAGTTGCTGTGGGCGGAGAAATCCTCCATGCAGTGAAGAGCTTGACCAAGACATCGAAGCGCCTCGCACAAGTCTTCCTCTTTACCCTTTCCCGAGGATCCGCTGGTGTACAGCCTGCCGTAGTGGATAGATCGAGCGAAACTGAAACGAAGGTATCCGGCACTGGTGGCCCAACCGCCCGACTCGTTGGCAATGTAGTTCTTCATGCCAGTGCGCGGGTCGATCTCCGTCTCTGCAGGCGCAACAGGGCCGCGTAGTCGCTTGTCAAATTCCCGTGCGTCCTTGCCATCCGCGTAGCCAAGAGGGTTGTCGATGTGCTCCTCGGGGCGGTAGACACCCAGACGCTCTTCCGTGACCTCGAACTCCTCGGTAGCATAGCCGTTGGCCAGGAACGACAGGACCCAGACGAGAATGCGGATCGTCGCAGCATTGACGCCCTTCAGACTGCCTACATCGACGGCCTGGGAATAGTCTCGCAGCCAGTTTCCAAAGTAGGTGCGCTGAACAAGCAGTGTCGTCCACTTCTTTCCGTGCAAGAATGTGAGGGTCTTGAGCACGTCCTCGATGTCGCCGTGTCGCCAATTCACTCCCTCCACCTGTGCGATGGAGGGGATGTTGCCAGCTCCGAAAGCTGCGGCTTTGCCAGGCATGAGCACCAGAATGATGCCCATGGCGAGCAGGAAACTGCTGAAGCCTAATCGAGACGCCATGATCGCAGTCTCGGAGGCGCGAAGAACTAGAAATCTGCTTGATGAATCTTAGGGTAGACGATTTGCGAACAGTCTGTATTCAGAAAAGTCGTATGTTACTACGTCTGCTCCCGTGCTGACGACAAGCTACAGCACCAAAGGGGGGTTGGCGGGGTAGTTTCGACTTGTATTCTAGGACCGAAAGGATAAGATGCGCCGGGCAGAGAAGTTCAAGTGAGCAGCGTGCTCGATGTGCTGTAAGTAATTAAAAAGTGTCAGGTAGGGCCGTAACAAAAGCTGTCATATATTACACATACAGCTTCAGGCTCGCCCCAGCTGGATAATCGGCACGAAATAGAAAGCCCAACCTCATCGAAACAACCCAGCTGATGAGTACCTCAGTCTGGTCAAGTCACCTATGACATAACGAATGCTTCCCGCCTCCCTTGGAACTACCCCGCCATAAGGAGGGCCTGCTTCCTAATGGGGTTAAAGTCTCGATGCGAATATCTAGAATCTAACCTACCTATGTACCTAGATCCTAACCAGAAACAGACTCTCCCACCAACACTTACACACTCGCTACGCTCAGCTTCGATCAAGACTTCTGCCCTCGACTCACCCAGCTCACGTGGTGTGACAGAGTACAGGTCTCGTCTTTCCCTCCGTCCAACCATCCGGGTGTCCGCTCGACGATTTCATGTTAGCACGATTGTTCAACCTCAGATGCCGAGTAGCCCACGCAACAAGTCCAACAACGACCTGCACTTCGAAAAATTGTGCGCGTCACCAGTGGACAGGCCTTTGCCGCCATTGTCAACGACATGGCCAGAATAATCTCCGCCGAAAGCAGACACTCATTTCATACAAGCACAGCCAAGCACTCTGCTAGTAACAAAACTTGCAGATTGATCTCTATTTAGGTACTGTGATGAAGACCCCTTCGTCGATACAAACTCGTGGTGATTCCAAGGCAGACCAGTAGATGCTGCATTTTGCCCCCCTTCAGATTCATACCTTGCCAATGCTGTGTGCTCCAGGACCATGGCTGTATATTTGTCTTTTGGCAACAATGCGTAAAAATGCAGTCTTACAGGCAAAGTCTAGATGATGCTCAAGCTTCCAGAAATGGACCTCTCAGGTCGATCTGCCCTCATCAAGTTGCAATATGCCCTCGGCATGCTACCAACTTCGCAACTGGATCGCCCGCTAATGAACTTGGCGCATCAAAAGGCACGACATTCCTGGTCGATTTCCCCTTCGAAGCACGAAGGTTCTGTCTTCCGGAAAAAGAAAAAAAAATGTCGATGACCATTGCAAACTCGGTTGAAGGCAAGAAACATGATCCTTTTCATCCATGTCAGCTTTCTTTCGGTACGAAAATGGCACAGATCTGTACTCACGCATTAAAAACCAAAATTCAGATCAGAAAGAAACGAATGGACTGGTAAGCATCGATGGAGATGTGGCACCAAAAGTGGAAAACTGTTTACTTAGGTCCAAGAACCAGTATCGGGAGGAGTCCGCCGAGACGCAAAGTTGACTTCGCAGTGAAGTTTGTCGTCGAGATCGATGGTTCACTCCGAACTCATCCAAGTGACCAGGTTAGTAAATATTGGCGACTGTTGTCTCCTGGTCTCTCTCCGTATGATGGCTCATAGATCGCGAGATCCCTAGGTATGATGTCTCCAAAACATCTACGGCAATGCTGAAGGGGACTTGCCGCGATGTAACTTTCCACCTCCTTAAATGTTCGCGAAAAGATTGTCAAATCTTGTTGATTCGTCGGCGTAGTGGATACACTTTGCTTGAACGACCGAGTCGTCACGAAAACAATGCTCTCTAATTCGGGGTACCACTGAAAAGCCCACGGAATCGAGTGGCCTCTCACGAGGTAAACAAATGACTGGAATGTGTTAGCAGTGGTTATTCCTCTCATGCAAAGAACAGGACATACCGGTCAAAAACAAAGCATTGTGCATCAAGGAAGAGCAGGATTGAAATTAGAAAAAGAGGAAGAGTGGGCTCTCCTTGGTATCCGCGAAGGAATACGTCAAAGCCGTACCAACGACGCTGGAAAGGTTGGGTGCAAGGTCCTACTGGTAGGAACGGCCGTATCGAGGTCCGGGCATACGGCCAATATTGGGATTCATGCCAGGACCAGGACGGGTTGCAATGGCGGGATTGGTGCACAGCATGCCGACACGAGATCCAAACTTGGATCCACGGAGCGACACCATATGCTTTCTAATGTGTGCAGCAACAATCTCGCGATGCTGGGGGTTGCCTTGAGTCAGAACCCACTGAATCAAATAATTGCCATACTGATCGCTGGCAATGTCGATCAAAGGAATACGGGGTCGATCGACTCGTCCCTCGCAGACGCGGTCAAGGTAGCGACCCAAGAAATCGCCACTTCCGATCTTGAGGCACTTCTCAACCACCTTGGAAGCATACTGATCCGTACTGTACTCTCCAGCATAACGAATGACGTGATCAATGGCGCGGCCGCGGTCGGCGGGGGCTCCGTGCTCACAGATATGCTGGATGCACCAATTGCCGAATTGACCGTGGGCGACGATGTCAATATTGGTCAAGACTTCCTCGATGCAAGGACGCTGAAACGTGTTAGCATGAACAATAATTGAAATCGCCGTTCCGAAAGCAGTTGAACTAACCTTGTCTTCCTCGAGACAGTTCTCGAAGATATTCTGAACAACCAGACTGCCAGTCTCTCCGAGGGCAACCTCATGCCACATGCCACGTAGAGACTCATTGACATACTTCATGATCTGTGGGGGGGACTCTGACCATCTGAGCTCGAAGAGCTTCTGCCAGACATGGCAAGCATACCGATGAATGATAGTCTCAGGTATGCGGCGCAGAAGCTCATGGACCATCACGGCCTTGTAGTCCTCGGGAACCGAGTCAAAGGCTTTCTGGACAACATGGCAGCCAAAGGGATCCATCGACAGGCTGAGGGTGTTTCCACGAATGGCCTCAGCAATCTTGATGACCTGCTCGGGGGTTCCGTGCTCGAAGCAACGCTGAACCAGGAAGTTTCCGAAGCGGTTGACCATCAAAGGATGGGCCTGAAGGATAATGGCATCCACAATCTCATACTTCTGGTCGGGCGTACCGACCTTAAGCTTCTGCTGGAGAAAGATGGAGGCCTGCTGATCGTTGTTGCAAACAATCTTGTCCACAATGTACTTCCAGTTGCAGTTGACATTGCGATCGAGCAGGCGGCGATAGTTCAAGGGCTCTGTTGTAGGCAGATAGGTAGGGCCTTCAGAGGTTGCGGGCTAAAAGGAGACTTGAGTTAGCATTGTACATTTTGCTTATCCATGGCAGCTCCTTACCTCTGACTTCCAGTGACCGTTTCCGGAGGTGAACTCCGTGGCCAGCGGGGACAATGCAGTTCCAATAGGATCGGGCTGCTGGCTCGAATAAGGTGCTGCGTTGGTGGGGTAGGGGCTGTTCTGGCCATTTGCACCATCGTATGGACCTTGGCCATACTGGTTGTTGAAGTTGCCGCCGCCATAGGGACCTTGGTTTCCGTAGCCGGGAAATCCGCCACCGAAGCGGTCGAAGCGGCTGTTGCGGCGGTTGTTGGCGCCTCGATTGTCTCCATCGTAATCGGGAGAGATGCGATCGGCGTTTCTGTACAACTCAGAACCAGGTGCAGCGTTGTAAGGCATGGCCGAGTCGGAGAACATCAAGTTGCCTCGAGAAGGCCAGGCTCCACCATTGACAGGACTCTTAGTTCCAGACATGCCTCCTCCAGAAGGCTGACCAGGCTTGGCACCGTTCCAGATGTTACGTGCACGATTGAATCCATTGGCGGAGATGGAGTCGCCGTTGTCGGATCGACCATCGTCAAGGCCGGTCCAAGAATTGTTGTTCAATGCCGAAGCGTGGCCGGGCTGCAGGGCTGGAGTAACAGAGAGTCTCGAAGAGGTATCATCGTACTGGGACTCAAAAGATGGACCGGGCAGTGCATCAACACTCGGGTCTCGAGTCTGGCTCAGTTCGTGGATCTTGCTCTGGGCAGCTGCCAGTTGCTGCTGAAGGCGGGCAACCTCACCAACTGCAGCATTGTTCTCCTTTGCGTTGGTGCTGGTGAGATGAGTCTTGGAAGAAGGCAGCGAGAAGTTCTCAGCGGGGGTGAGAGGCATCGAGGTGGTGCTAGCATCGTTACCAGTCTTGAAACTATTGACGGGCTTGCGAGGCAGAGGGTGACGGGCCTCTCCGTTCTCAATCTGCTTCAGAAGCGTATCAACCAGAGGATTGTGGTCAGGACTGTGCTCATTCTTCTTCAAGTTAGCAATGTCTCTCGATCTAATCGATACTGATACACACCTTCGAGTTCTCCTTGTTGGCGATCGAATTCATGGATTGAGATTTCTGAAGGTACAAAGACGAACTGTCTGCGGCCTAGATTGTGATGAACGTGATCAGTGACAAGACTCGACCGGCCACATTGAGTCAAATTATGACCAACGCGTGGTATTGATATGAAATAGCAAACATGAACTTACGATGTTCAGGTTGGAGAGGAGCTTGGCGGCGGGATCAAGGCCGAGAGAACTCTCCTGGGCGAGCTTGGACTTCTCCTCCATGGAGGCAGCATTGACAGGTTGGGGACGACGAACGGTCGGCGAGCCGGTCGAGGGCGTGCCCTTGCTTGCCATCGTGACCGGCGTTTGAGCAGGTGTCACGCGGGACAGGTGGACTGCTTGGTTGGTCAGTAATGTGGCAGACTGCTCCTGGTGGTTTGACTCGGATCACTAATTCCTCAAGCAAAAAAAACGGAAGATGATCTATATGCTCAGACAGAGACGAATAGATTGTGTGCGGGTTTGAGAACCAAATGGGTTGGTGACTCTGGGCTGGGATGAGAAGAGGTGAGGAAAGATGGTTGGGTGGATGTGAGGTGTTCCCGGGAACTTGGGGTTGGATTTGCTGAGAGTTTGAAGGTGCAAGGATGGTGGGATAAATAGAAGGAACGAGGGGTCGAGTTTCGGGGCCATCAACTTTTGATTGTGGAAGTTGTGTCTGAGGGCAAGAGCTTGGAGTGCTCCTGCCTTGTATTGTTGGCCATCGTGGAGCATCGTGGAGCAGGTACCCACGACGAACAACAATGCTGAGACCCAGCTTGAGGCTTGATGAAGCAGATGCGAGGATTCTGAAACTCGGACATCTCCCCAGCATAGCTTGTCCTGCTGAGAAGAGGTCTTGGATGCCACTCTTGGCTTTGGTGCAAAGGTAGGCCACGAACGGGCATGGGACGAGAGAGTATGGGATGGACAAGCATGGGACGACGTGATAGTTGTGATGCTTCAAGCTTACCTCGAGTTGTGAAGAGTGAGTTCTTCAAGATGTTGTGGTGCCAGAACAGGCAGATTGCTAAATCGAGTGATGACTTGGCCGACTTACCGGAACCAAAGTGATGGCAGTGGTTGTTGACTGTAGCTTGAGAGATGGTGGAACTGGTAGCAGTCCAGCTCTGCTTGTGACTCGGCTTTGAAAGGTGACCAAAGTGACGAGACAAGTGTGCAGAGTAAAAATGTTGATGGGGGAAAGAAGTGACTTTGGGGCACCCACTAGTGCAGGAGTCAAAGGCTTTAAATAGAAAAAATTCCGCACTGCCGAAACTTGTATTGTGAACAGGCCTTGCAGCTCCCTTGACGATGATTGTCCAGACAATGGACTGTTTTCCTGTTGTGGTTGTCAAAACGAACGGGCTGCGAGAACAAATCCCATAGAGCTGTAGCTTCTGGGTTACTTAAACTGGGTGACTGCTGTTACTTTCCCAGACATAGAGCTGTCCGTCTAGACGTGGTCAGTTCCGTGAACAAACAAGGTTTTCGGGTTAAAAAAAAAAAAAAGGTCTTCGAATGACGCCGACAGGGTTGTGAATATCGGCGAGGGTGGATTGCTGGCCAGTGCCGAGATTAAAGAAATTAGGTCAAACGATAAGAGGCAATTTCATTAACCACCAAGAACCGACGGCGATCTTGCTTGAGTGACGAGGTAAATTGTGTGACAACAAGGTGAATAGAATAAATGGACAATCTGGTCAAAATTTGAATTTGATGTTGGCTGTAGGATTGGTCCAAAGAAACAAGCCTGGGCAATTTGAACTTGGACTTATATCGACAGGTCGAGTTCGGCAGTTTGAAGTTACTAAATACTGGTTTCAGAAGCAGATGCTTTGGCTACAATGGCAGCTGATTGTTTGAGTTGCTGGAACCAGTCACATTAATTCCTCCTTCCTATGAAATATTGGATCATTGGTAGGTAACACAACCAGGACAACTAGCAGGATATTATAGTTACCGAAGCCTCTTGCTTTAGACTCGTAGAGCGTGGCTAACAATCGAGATTTCTCATGAACTGTACCCTACCCAGGAGATGCAATTAGCTATAACTCGAACCTTTGTCGAATGGCCACTTTGCGTAAAAGACGGCCATGGATACAGGAAACCCCACGATAGTACTAATATAGATCATTTGAGCATCAATCCTGCTGTGTCATGTCGGAACGTCTTAAAATCTCTGAATATCACATTATAGCTGATACTGGTATGATGAGCTGGTGGGAAGTCCACCGCCTGGCATTCCCATCGCGAACAAAGTGTTAACACTCCTTCTCGAAAGCGGATGGGGCAGCATTAGATCAATATGGGGGATAGCGTGGCTCATGGAGATTGTACATCAGGAAGTGTCCTATGATATTATTATATTGACGAAATTGCAATAAATCAAATCGTATATCCAATTCATATTTGTGGCAGATGGCCAAAGCGAAGATCGAAAAATCGACTCTGACAAATGGGAAGCGTCATGTACCAGCGGTCTTCCATAATTTTGAGACATCTGTCTTGTATATATCGAGACGTGGTGGCTTCGTTGATCTCTCGACTGGTTGACAGCTTGAAGTCGTTCCAAGATGTCTCCAAGGTGCTGAGCCTGCTTTCCATAAAGTGTCGCTGCCAAGAGCATCGTGCTTGTATATGGAAGTCAATTCGCAAAATAGTAATATAACAAGTCGGAGACTATTGACAACTGATTGTTTCGAAGTTGATCCTCCGAAATGGAAATTGGACATCGGCCATTGGAAAGACGAAATGATACACTTGAGACTCGAATTTCAATACTTCATGTGATGAGGCGGTAATATCGACACATTGATGTTGTCTACATCTTCCAGAAACGCCGTGGTTGTTGTACAAGTATGTATCATGCCTTTTATCGTGTCGTAATTTACTTTTTGCCTAAAGGGAGCCATCCGTCAGCGAAGTTCGCAAGAGCGTGGTCAGCCATTGCGTTGCTTACCTCCTGCCGCCATCGCCGCCTTGGCTACCCTCTTTTTCTTTGGTGGCGCCTTTCCACGTTGTTGTCTCCTGAAATTTCGTCAGCATTCGGGTCTTTGCGATGCATTTGGATCGCAAGTCCGGGGTTGCCCTTACCCAGCAAGATGGTCTTGCCATGCTTCCCACTCCTCGTCGACACCCTCCAGCTCCAGGCTCTTGAACTGCTTGAACAGGTCCTTCAGCTGCGGGCCCTTCGGCGGGTAGTAGTGCTTCATAGACGGCCCCTTCAATCGTTGGCGCAGGATCTTGTTGCCCATGCGGACGCCAGTCGGGTTATACGTGGTCGAGAAGATTTCGCATTGTTTCTGAGCAGCCATTAGCAATCTCCCGTTGGCGCAAGCTACACGTCGAACGCACCTTCACCAGGTCCAGAACCCGCGCTCGTGGGACCGACATGTTGTATCTGCGATGGTCCGGAAGCGATGAGTATGACGCCTTGCTTGAGGTTCCGATCGTAGCTCCCTGTCGCGATGTCCAAATTTCCGCGCGACCATTGATTCGGCTGCCGGACGATGCACGTCAACTCTTATCGATAAGGACAAACGCAGGTGCTGGTAGGAAGGTACGTACCTCGCGCTGTCCGTACGTAGCTAGTCACGGCCCCACAGTATCTATTCGATACTCCACATGTGCATACCATGCAACCGAATTCTCAAATGTTTGATCTCTGGAGCGATCCTAGAGTTTTGAGTTTTGAGGAGATTCAAAATTACAAACTGAGGGACACAGAAAACCCTCTTTTTGACTTCTGGGGCCAGCGAAGGACTCATCCGAACTCAGCTCCTGCCGCATAAAGATCACCCAGAAGCTGAATCCTGCGAAGCAAGGCAGGCTATCATCATCAATTTTTGGGATTGCAAGCTCAAGCAGAAAGAACGAGCAGGATGTCGAAAAGACAATTTTCAGATTTGTCTCCCGACCGCAACGAGGCTCTTGATTCGGTTTCTCAGCTCGTTCGAAACGCAGAGGATCTGTTGCGTGCCGCGCAGAAGCTCCAGCAGGACATTCAGCATGGTCGTGGAGACTACGACGCAGACCACTTGAAGGGAATGGCCACTGTTATCAACGCCAACATCGACAAGTTGAAGCCTACAGCGCCTCCGAGCAAGGCCGCCAAACTACAAGCGGCCTCATTTGCAACGTATCTTACCCCCTGGACACCTCACGATGATGCCAGTTCTCCACCTCCACTACCAACAATTCGAGATGCCACTCTAGAGCGTGCAGTTTTCACCCACGCTGGGCTCGTCAAGGACGCAACCGGCAGTTATGAGAGATTAGAATGGATTGGCGACGCATACCTTTATCTCATGTCGTCGGCTTTCATTTATCAGACGTTCCCCCAGCTATCTGCCGGACGATGCTCCCAATACCGCGAGATACTGATCCGGAATAAGACGCTTGGCAAGTACACGCAGCAGTACGGCTTCGATCAGCGTCTGCGGCTTCCTTCCGAATTCCAGGATCAGAATACGACAAAGAAGCAGTATGGAAAGATCTTGGGTGATGTCTTCGAGGCATATGTTGCCGGTGTCGTTCTGGGGGATCCCGAACACGGCTTATCGAACGCTGCATCATGGATCAAGACGTTGTGGCGAGGCGAGCTTCAAGAAGAGCTTCGTAAGGAATTCCGGGATCGACCAGTCGACTATATGAACGGGACCACTCTGAGAGCTCCTCTGGTGGCGCAACATCAAGGATCATCTATCGCAGCTCCATCCGAACTTCCTACTTCAGATGAACAACCCAAGGCTGTTGCGCCACCCAAAGTTCGGCTTGCTCAAGCTATTGGAGGGAAGAGCATTGTCATCTCATACAGAGATCAGGGCGAGCCCAAGAAGGAAAAGAAGACTGGCTTGCCGTGGTATACTGTTGGAGTTTTCCTCGACGGCTGGGGAGTCAAGGACTTTAATATGGGATACGGAAGCGCCCTCAATAAGAAGGAAGCAGGACAGAAGGCTGCTCAAGTGGCTCTCGATAACAAAAAGATGCTGCGTCGCTTTGAGCAGCAGAAGAAGGAATTCGATGCGGCTAAGAACGCCGTATAAATAAAAGTATTCGTACTCATCGTCTTTTCTATCCAAACCTCGAGACGAGTTTTGAGAACTATACAAAATATTTTCGAAAAAAGTTTTATTCTGGTCGGTGCAGAACAAAGTCCATCTAATATCCGACATGAGAAAAATAAAGAGAAGGTAAAAGAAAAGGCGTATCTTTGAAGTTCGAAGGGGAGATCATGGCAAGACACATGCATGAATCATACGCAAATTAATAGCTGCAATGCATCAACTAGGAATTCCTCCTCGGATGAAGTGACCCCGCTCGCTGGAGGAGTATTGCGAGAGTTCCGTCGCTTCGTTGACGCATTGCAACGTCCCGAGTCAGGGTCGACGCGGTACAGCGCATCAACTGTTGTAAAAAGTTAAAGTACCCCTAGTACCTAAGCCTCTATGCGCGCCCCGAAAGCTTTCCCCGGTTGCGCCGAGGCAATGGGCCAACCGCCGAAAGCTCCCCCATTCAGCACATGTGGGACGACGGATCCATCCATCTGATGGTAACTTTAGTTATCAATCGTGACATATTACAACGCAGCGACCAAGATACCTTACCTACCTGTATTACCTTCACGCCCTTTTACGACACCCGCTCGCAATCTTGTGCAATTACCCTTCCGAGCTTTCTGTGACTGTGCAGGGCAAGCAGAGGGCCGCCACCTACGGTACGACTGATTCGATTCGCGGAGCTGCAGAGACCCGATCCTGCGCGACGGTTCGGCATTTCTCCAACACATCGATCCCAATCGCCCCGTCAGCTTCCTCGGCTGCATTTGTAGTTGGGCTCCCAAGGAGAAGAGAGCGACGCGTCGCAGCGCCTCGGCCATGACATATAATATCGTATAATCATAATCGACCTTGACTTCGCTACCGCCGGACCAAGATCCTTTCAAGAAGCAGCTCCAATGGCCGACTCAGTTGGTGAGTTGTCTATCGTTGGACCCTTGTCTCACACTACACCCGACCCTTGGCGAGCGCAATCCACACGTGCTTTGGCGCCTTCGTGGTCGGCATCGACGACATCACAAGCAAATCATACTGCGAAACAAACAACCATATACTCTAGTGGCACCGATGACTGCTCAATGCTAACATGGCTCTGTGACTGAATAGACCGCGTATTTGTGCACGCACTGAACACAGTAAAGAAGATTCCGAAGACCGGCGCATCGAGGCCCCCACCGGCCGACCGACTCCGGCTCTATGGCCTCTATAAGCAAGCAATGGAGGGAGACGTGGACGGCGTGATGGAGAGGCCGTCCCACACAGCCCTGGGCGTCACACAAGACGAACTGCACCGCGAGCAGGGCAAGTGGGATGCCTGGAATGCGCAGCGCGGCCTGAGCAGGACCGAGGCCAAGCGCAGGTACATCGAAGCACTGATCGAGACCATGCACCGGTTCGCGACCACGCCCGATGCGCAGGAGCTCGTTTCGGAGCTCGAATTCGTCTGGAACCAAATCAAGAACAACAGCCCGAGCACGAGCGAGACGAGTCCAAAGGGCAACTCGCCCGAGCCGATAAGGAAGTTTGCGCAGCCGCTGCCCGGGACCGAGGGGCCCATGAAAGTACTGAGCCCCATGAGCGAGGATGATGAAGTCGAGAAGGAATATAGAGAGAGACTCGGCAACGAAGACGAGGGCGACTACGTCAAGAAAGGCGACAGGTGGTCGCGCAAAGTAGAGAGAGCCATGGTGCGCTTGTCGGCCGAGATCGCAGCCCTCAGGGAGCAGATCACGTCGGGCAGGGAATGGAAATCGAAAAAGGACAGAACACCCGGTGCCTGGATATCGTGGCTCTTTTGGACTGCCATCAAGCACCTGGTCATCGACTCATTTATACTAATCATTATACTTATTTGGATGCGGAGGCGCAAAGACAGGAGGCTAGAGGACCTGTGCAGGTCGGCGCTCAAGATCGGGAGAGAGTATGCGCGCAGAGTGCTGCCCTCGAGATGATGGGTCACGGAAAATGCATCAAGAAAAGAAAGAAAAAAGATCGATACCTCTGATGAATACTGTACCACTATACTCTCTGCGAAGAATCTACCCCCTAGATATCTACGGTCACCAGTGGCGTATGTCGTTGAACTGGTTATGCTGCGCAACGAAGCCAATATAAAGTTAAACAACAAAATAAATAAACTAAATGTAAGAGAATCTCGTCTTCGGTGACTATTTGAGGCGCGAATAAAGGTAATACCAGACTTAAGCGCCGATACTCTTGATGCCTTGGAAAATTATGCACAGTACCAGGTGAAATCTGATTGAATGCGAACTACGTATTCCACGTTCTTTGTATTTGGAGTTCATATCTTTGTATACTATTAGCCATGAATGAATGAATATATTGACCTGCAGCCTTAGTTGCAACGCAATGCAACCATTGATGCATTCAGGTCTCAGCGACAGGAGGTACGTTTAATTGACTGAGCCCCACGGTCCCCAGCCAGTTTAGTCGTAGATTCATCCAAGTTCCAACCTGCACGACTACATAAACTCTAACATCTCCCAAATCAATCACGAGCTACGGAAGAGACCAAACCGGATGACACATCGCATGCATAAGAGTGTAGGTACTATTAAGTTTTCTTGACAGACTTCGTGATTCCAGATGGAAGTTACGATTTTCTGGAACCATTGACTAATTATTTCACAGACATCAATAGGCGATTGGCCAAATATCTTGGAATTCCTCAGATTTTGCGATCGAGGCAGAGCGCAAGACAGGACCCGAAGCTACGATCTATGGGTGCTGCCTGCTCTACTAAACTTCATCGGACACCCGGGAATCTCGACCACAAAACCACCATGGCTCGCGCTGGGTCGCCGCATCCGACCATCCGGCGGAGGCGCCACGGGTCCCCTCATCCGATCGCTATGGGCGAGGATGAGCTGGATCCCGCGGAACGCATCGTAGCGCTCGAGGGGTCGGAACAGGGCAAAAGCGAAGGCCCACAGCTGGTGCAAGAGGACATACCGGAGCACCTGGGCATGGCGCCTGCCATCTTCGTCCCGGCGACCTTCGACTACACCAAGCCGCGCCACAGCAGCAATGAAGAACGGCGGGACAGCAACCCCACAGAGGTGGACGCGCTGGCGTCGACGGCGCGCGTCGACCGCGCCCTGGCCGAGCTGGAGGACCACATCCAGGCCGTGAAGCGCAACATGTCGACCATCGTGCTGGAGCAGGCGCGCAAGGCGCACCAGGAGGCCGCGGCGCAGGAGACGTCGCTGGCGTCCGCGGGCCTCCCGCCGCCGCGCTCCAAGAGGCTGCCGCCGACGGCGCAGGAGCGCGAGGCCATGCTGTGGAACATGGAGGCCGAGTACGTCCCCGGCAGGCCGTACGACGTGCCCGCCAGCTTTGGGCCCGAGCACCTGCCCGAAACCGCGCCGCATCCGAAGGACACGCCCCGCGAGGCTCTCGTCACGCAGATTATGAACCAGATGAACTATGGCCCGTCGAACCTGTAAGTCTTGATTGTCCTATTGGTATATAAACTAGTTGGTTCGATTCCGTCCTATGTTCAACTAGGCGGCTTCTTCTCGAAGCATGTATAACACACGACTCTATCAACATCCCCGGAAGCTACAAGAATACTGCAGCTAATATACATCGATACTCTAGCGATGGGTACGAGCGGTCTTGTGCCAATTCAAGGAGGAAGGTCGCGTCGCAAGTAAAGCAGGACATTGCCCAGGAGGTTGCGAAAAGTTTGGCACAGAACGAGGGAGACGCTGCAGGCAAAAAAGCAGCCACGGCGATTATGGGAGGTGGTTTTCTTGTCGACGAGCCGATGGACATTGATGGATGACGGAAAATGCATGAGCTACACAATGATGCACAGCATTCGTCACTGGCATGGAAGGATTGCCGTTGGCTAGGACTTTCTGGACTGAATAATGCTCATGAATCGTGAAAGACTTGTGTAGGTATGTCGCCAAAACAGAAGGTCAGCCTTATGGCCATTGTAGGCGAACAGCTATTTACGGAAGATTCCGTGAAGTATTGCATTTTGTTACCACTATATACAGACGAACTAAGCGCCCGTAATTCCTTGCACTATTCAATTTCTTCGATCCTTGGCCTGACACTGGGCGAAGTCGAAGGCAAGTCGGGTCTTCCGAGATTGAGACCAGCAAGCTTCTCTAAACCAGCAGGCGGCCCTCTCACCTCGGGCAGCATGCTCGTCATCTGCCAGTTCCGCAGGCTCTCGGCCACGTCGGCGGCGTGCTGCTGGACCAGCCCATCGTTGTCCGTACCCGCTACATAATCCAAGATCCTCGTGATCTCCTCGCGGCTGGCATCCGTCAGACCGAAGCCCAATCGCTTGCCGGATTCTCTCGCGTCCGCCAGGGCCTTGACAAAAGTCAGGATGAGTATGATGGCAGCCCGTCTCAGAATGGCCTTTTCCATTTCTGGCTCGATGGTCAAGATATTCAGACACAAGTCCACGCTAGCTTCCACCAGAGTCGAGCCATATCCGGAGATGTTGGTCTCCATCCCGACCGAGAAGACGGACAGCGCAGACGTGCGGATCCGGATATCCTCGCTGCCGCGCTTGCTCTCCCAGCCCTGGAGGATCTGCGCCAGGATATCGTCCCGCGCCTTGTCCTCCTCGGTTTGCCCTGTGGCCTGCTCCTGCAGCTCGCTCAGGTCGGGCACGTCGCCGCCCCACGCCTTCTCGGCGGCCTTCTGCTTCTGCTCGCGGAGGCGCTGCTCCCTGTCCTGTTTCGCCTCCGTCTTGGCCCGGTGGCCGCGCCGGCCGGCGACCGACAGCGTGCTCTCGCCGACCTGCGCGGCGGCGTCGCTGGCGAAAAGGCCGCCGAGCCGCTGTACGACCTGCAGAATCGCCTCGCCGAAGCGCAGGCGTGTGTCGACGCTGGCTCGCTCGTCGGCGTCCACGTAGTGCTCCAGGAGTTCCTTCATGACCGACTTGGGGTGCTTCTCCGACAGCTGCACGAAGAGCTTCATGACGCGGAGGTTGATGTAGTCGTCTTCCTCGCCGAGGAGCGAGGAGCACAGCACGAGGAGGCCTTGTATATCGAGCACGGAGCTGTTCGCTTTGACGAGATTCGAGATGAGGTTGAGGCCTTCGGAACGGACTGGAGGAGGGGAGTCCAGTTGTGTGATGTAGGATAGCGCCAGGCTGTAGGTCTTGCGGTCCTCGATCTGCTTGTCCGTCGGTGCTGTCGTGCGTTCGGAAGGATCTTCGATTTCGTCCCTGTATGTCAGGAGTAGGTGTAGGTTCTTGGCTGTCTGTGATATATCAGGAAGGCCAGCCTGGTTGATGTTTGCCAACGATGATTCGATGGACTCGAGGAGATCCTTATTCATGTGCGACCTCTGAAAGCTGGGTGTTGTTATGACGATGTTGAGAAGACTCAGTGCGACTGCCACCGACTCGGAATTATCGGGCGACGCTTCGAAATCAACTAGGACCTGGCTGGCCAACTCAAGTAGACCTTTAGCATCTGCGACCAACTTGTCAGGAATCTTGTCCATCATGGCCTGCAGGACTTGAGACTCGATGATCCGCTGCACTGGATCTTCCTTCTCCTCAGCTTCCTCGACCTTGATCATGATATCTTGCTGCGCTGTCTTCTGCTTTGTGAAAGATCTACGGAAAAGCGCGAGAAAGACTTTTGAGATGTCTCCATCAGAAGCTGCATCTTGCAGGAGTGTAACGAAAGATGCAGCCTTGGGCCCTAAACTCTCCCAGTCCAGCTCGACAATAGCATTTGTAACAGCACCACGGGCTCGTATGACACATATTTGTGTCCCCTTTTGGCTATAGCGCCATACCCAGTTTTCTGAGAGAGCATCTCCGTTATAGAGAAGAGAGTCGATTACGGCGAGGTACTTGTCCGCCTGCCCGGCGATTTTGAAGTAGATGGCGAGAAGTTTCCTTGCCGGTAGACAGACCGCGTCGCGAGTTCCTTGATCGACACCAGGCCAAGAGCTCAGCGTCCATAGTGGCTTGAAAATAGGCGAAAGAAGCCTTGTTGTCAATCCAGGGTTGGGATGCGAGTTCAGCTGGGAGCTCAGACGCTTCAATGCAGCAGCCAGCTGGGCTGGCTGCAGGATCACCGTTTCTTTCTGCAGATCAACCACATCATCAGGCCCTGCGCTGAAGATCAAAGTCTCGCTGGCAGACTTCTCCGACGAGAGGGAAGGGTTGATAGCTGCGAGCATGGGCTCTGCAAATGCTCGCCACCCAGCCGTGCCTGGTGCGCCAAATTGCCTCCTGCCTAGAACGCCAAAGCCTATGACATAGGCTGCCACTTTGACCAGATCCGGACCTTCGGCACCATCAAGAAGCGCGAGAAGCTGAGGCGCGATTCCCGGGAACCACTGCTCTGGTGCAACACCAGCGGGAGGCGCAGCCAAGAGGTTGGCGGCCATCTTCATGGCTTCCATGGTAATGTTCGCCCCCTGCTTCTGGGGACCGGCTGCCTCGGACGCCTTGACAGTGCTCGAAGGGTGGGTTGAAAAGATGAACTCCAACGTGGCCCTCACTCCATCAGGTCTTTGGGGGAGGAGAGTCAGGACATCCATCAATCTCAGGGCAAGCCATCTTGGTACTCGGTTGGGCTTGATCAGGGCATTTAGCGCTGCAATGAGTGACGAGGTCCCGGTGCTGCGTCTATGTTCAACTACCGTCTGGAAAAATGATCATGGACAACTTGAATCATACCTTGATATGAGCGTGCCGAATTCCCGCTGGCCCTCTCCCCGCGACGATTCATCACTCTCAGGATTGAAAGCCTTGGTTCCTATAGTTTCGAGTGCCGACTGGAGGAAGCCTTGTGTTCCGGCTGCATTACTCATCTTGATCCCAGCTTGTGAAATGTCAACGTCAACGGAAAACAAGGAAATCCTCGGGAGGCTTGAGCCGGGTGCAAGATGTATTTTTCAAGATACAACGATTTGAAAAGGCTTATTTCATGTCACCTTGAAAAATGTCCGAGTATGTATAGAAGTTATGCTAGTGGCTTGAATGCAAAAGCAGCATAGCATCATCGCCGCCCAGGGCAGTAACGAGCAGACCCACTTTTTAGACTGTGCTAGCCAAGCCCGCAAACCGCCCAGCGCGCCGTTGCTAGGCCGCCAGCACAGGGCACGTGTCGGCGCACCCCTGGCGCGACGTCCACTAACTTTTAAGTAACTCTCAACGCGAACGCGTCTTGGTTCCCTTTCACCATTCCATCACACCAAAGCTTCAGCCAAAGCGACCATGACCGAGTTGCACGACCAGCATCTGAAATATGTCTAATCCGCGCAGTCAATCGAGATACGACTACGGCTTCTCGCTTGGATTCGCCACTCCGCCTCAAGAACACGCTCTCTTGTCTGATCTCCTCTGGTAGGAAAGAAAGACGCCACACAACTTGCACCTTCGCCTCCCCCACAGTTCTCCGATTCCCGTTTTCCGAAAGGAATGTCCTTGGACCCCATGGCCGGTCCTAATCAAATCCCGTCTGGCACGTCGCAGTACGGGGTCCGTAGCAGTCCTAATGTGCTTGCCGCGTGAGGTTTGCCAGACGAGGGGAGCCAGCTGGCCTGGCATACGGACCAGCCGATGGGAACGGCGTTTCGGAACTTAACCCTAAGCTATCACTTGGTTCCAAGTCTTGCGCTCATAGTCGCCCAACTTCGTCTTCTAAGCTGTCGGAACGTCTTGTCTCGCCGTGCGCCGCTGAAAAGCAGTGTGCGCCGGGCGGGCCTCTTATGGTGGAAGGGCGATGGGGCATTCCAGTCGCCGTCAGGCGCGTGAGGGCTTGTGCTATGAGCTTAACGTAAGAGCCCCTGGTCCGGTGGCCGCTCGTCAGCTCAATGCCGCTGGAAGAGTACTCTGGCCATGATGGATCGTTTCGGCGAAGTAAGCTTCGTGGCTGCTGAGAAGATGCGTTTCTGCATATTGTTATCTGCTTGGATTCATGTTGGCTACCCTGCCACACGTGCGCCCAGAGGTTCGAGGGAGAGCTTAGCACTGGCTACACACAGAACTGGGTTCACGAGACTTCTACTTCTTCCTTGCCAATGGTTCATTCGCCAGAATCACTCGTCATGGGCGAGCGAGAACCACAAGGGCTACCACAAAAGTCTCACCAGTGGCCCACTTCATCAATCGCCTTGCTATCCGCTCTCAGTACCCTCGAATCTCGTTGTCACAATCCTGCAGTGGGAGCTGTCGGCGTAAAACCCGATCTGCTTTGTTCTACAACCCAGACGCATCCAATCTCAGCGCCGCCCGCTTGCAGACCGAAACCATGTCATTGGGGTGCCAATGATATGTCACTTTGTGTGATCCGGCCAGGCGCATCAGCTGGAAGTCGTTGACCATGTCAACGACGACTGGGCGCCAAAATCCGGGCGATTTGCTTCCCAGCAGTCGACCATTTCCCTCTGGTCTGTGCAATACCAGACCGGAGATGATAGCATGGCTTTTATGAACGTCTTTTATCCATGCGGAATGCCCTCCTTGCTGTTTTCCGGAACTCGATGGAGAGGAAATCAAAAACCAGTTCTTGTTGGCAGTGCATACAACAGAGAGAGCTTCTCTTGAGGCGCATGACGGCCCATCTTGAGCTGTAGTCACCGAGCTCGGAGACGACATATTGAGGACGATGCTGGTCAGATGGAGCAATCTCAACCATGGTTGCAACGGTACTTTGGCATGAACGCTTACCATGTGCGGCGTGACACTCGGCCGGGACCCTTTACCGGATGTCAAAGCTTAGTGCTTGTCCGGCCTTTTGGATCGTTCGCATGTGGTATTGTTCAAGATGACAATTTTTTGTACACAAATCCATGAGAGAAGTCTCATACTCGCTGCTTGCTCACAATGGTGACGGCACTGTGGTGGCCCTTGACCTAGGGATAAGTCATCGTTGGCCTTTCTTTGCGCCCTTGCTAACTATTGTACAGACGCTGCGAGACGAAATCAGTACGACTCGGGATACCCCTTATTTGCCCAGTCTCTGAAAGACAGTCCATTTGCCTTGCTGGGGAGTTTGACCATGACTGGCACTTCCTTGTCCGCCTTCTGGCCTGTTGCCGATGCTTTGTAGACAAGCTTCTCGTCCGCCAACATCTCGAAACCTGCCTTTTCAAACAACGGCAGGCCAGCGTCAGATGATTCAAGGTACATGGGAAGACCCAACTGCTCTGCAACATCGATGCCCCATTGCAGCAGCAACCGTCCAATGCCTTTGCGTTGGTACTTTGGGTGTGTAGCCATTGTGACGCAGTCTCGGTATTTGTTAGCATACCTACATCGACTGGATTGGAATAGAAGACTTACAGACGTGCCTTCGCCCACCGAAGAGCTTATCTCTCATGGTCCAGTTCGGGATCAATACCGTCTCGGCATTCTTTCGTTTGTCGCCCTTGAGCCACTCTGCTCCCTTGGGCTTCTTCCACAAGGTGTCCTTTCCTGGACGCCAGAAGATTTCATACTGGGCCATACCGACGACGGTGCCCGAGTCAGAGTCTACACACTTGATTGTGTATCCGTTCTGGTCGTGGTGCAGCCAGAGGGTAGTTCCATGTTTGTGCGCCTGCCGATCGATGCCTCCTGGGAAAAGAAACTCCATGATTTGGGCATTCTTGAAAGCTTCAAAGTAGACGTCATACACGGAACTGATGTCCGGCACAAGCATTGGCACCACTGCAAACGGCATCTTCGCTAATGACAACAGAGTATTCCTAGGAAAGACCTGCGCCAGATGTAGGTTGATAGTAGTATGTCCAGAGACGGGTATACGCCTGTTTTCAACACGAACAAAAAATGACGACAGAGCTATAATGCGTCACGAAACACGGAAGTTCTAAAGCTTTTGCGGAAGGACAACGAGAGGAGACCACTCACTCTTTACTGAAAACTCTCATCTCTCATAACACAGATCGATCCGGGTCTACGGCACAGTTTCTTGCCGTAATCATGACCCGCCATAGTTCACATGCAAAGCAGGTAAACGCATGTCTCGACATCTTGTTACGCTGGCTTGGCTGGGCAAAATGCTACGGCAACCAGGATTAATAGCGATTTGGTCAACCTCGTCGCCGCACCGACGGCCGAGGATTGGTTGTCCGATCCGGATCGTGGACCCCTCCACAGCCGCCTGGTCGCCGCCAAGCCGGACAGCGTTGCTCAATCACGCAATTGAGCGCCGTGTTTGGGCAATGCTGGCCAGCGGTCCAAGCAGTATTTCATCTATTCTCTATTCCCGGTGCAACTGGGCCTCGTAATCACTGAGACGCGAAAGGCCAAACCACCCGCATTCCTGCAATTGCCAGGCCTACAAGAGATAGACTTGGGGCGCGACGACCATGATCTCCAATAGCCTGACCCCGGCCCGCATTGCGCCCGTTGAGGCAGCTCGATCTTATCTATCTGGGCTATCTTTAGTCCTTGGTCTCCGACATCCGAGCACAAAGACTTTGTTGCGACGACCATATAATTGCCAAGACGACATCATATGTGCACCGTTTATGCTAATTGATCTTGGGGATTTCTCGACGGAGAGCATTTTCCTTAAGGTTTAGATTGAATACATTTCCCATCGAGTGAGAGCCAACAAAGATAAATCTTTCGATTTCACGTGCTTTTTTATATCATACCTCGTATACAGTCAGGCCCTCGCAGATCACTACTCGTTCAGCCAGGTTATTCGGCTTCAGTGACTCCACGCTTACATATTGCGGATCGTCACGTATGTATGTGAGGTTTCGGTCAAGCATCTGTCCTCTGCAAGTGAGTTTTGGCTTCTCACTCGAGGTATGCACGATCGAGGGAGCCGCACGGGTCGACCGGGGCGTAGTGCAGTGGAGTGGAGCATGACGATACGGCAACATGTTACGAGGATCCTGCGTCGAGCCTTTTCTCTCATTTCTCTGTCCCGAGACAATGGCCGACCGTCCACGATTACCTCCGAACCATCGTTACAATGGCGCTGTGTTCCCACATTCATAACCTACCTAGCGTGAGACGCAAGTCACACACAGGACCGCAGACGCGGCATTTGCTCGGTGCTCCCTCTCGGATATAAAGAGGACGTTGCGGAAACCAATTGACGTGCTCGCACGCATCGCAAACATTTTGCCAAGACTCATTATTAAGAACCCCATTTCATGATTCTGTACTTAATGTGACAATCGCCGTTATGTAAGTCTGGCCTTCTACTTACAAATACAAGAAAATGATAGTTTGGTCTTGGCATGGCAGCCATCATCCCCATTCAGCACTCCGGAGAGGATTCCGAAGTGCATCGGATCCATCAGGCGTGCTGAGCTTCACCGTATCGCATTACTACTTTCCTCAATCATGGACACACTCATACACATCATTGTCTAAAAATAAAGCCCACGCGATGAACCAGACATACGCAATTATTCGTTGGGTAGGTAGGGCATCTCAGCAGTGGCTGATGTGTCTACCGCTTCTGAAACCTCTAGAACCTGCATCCTCAAAAGAGTCGAAAGGAAGAAAATGGAATGGCGAGTTGCCAAGAAATAATGAAGACAGGCGAGTAAGTAGAACCACAAACAGAAGACATAGTAATTAGCAAAAGTCTCATCAGACCCTAGAGTCTAAAACCAAAAATTTCGTGGCCATCTCGGCTCCACGAATTCGTCGTACTTTCCTCGTCTGGCTAAGCTACCAATACATCGATGAGCACGCTAGAAGACTAGGAGAGCCCTTTCGTACGGCGGCCAAGAATTACAAGCATTTGCCAGGATAGAAGTGCCTGATGTACCGTGTTGTGCGTTCGCGTGGAAGTTTCTGAGCCGGAAGCAAAGCAGAAGTCGCGATGTGTTGGCAGATCCGACCCAATGCAGCTACCTGCCTCGATACTTTGCTATCTAACGCCAAATTTCATTCGAAAGCCGTTTTTGACCCTATGCTCGTTGAACGATCACGTATGCTCTTCTGCCTGCCGCGATATCGGTGCATCTCTACCACGATCAACAGACTGGTATGCCCGTGATGGTTGACGCGTTGCACATCAGGAACATGACCTGTTACATTGGTATTGAACTTCACTCGGCAGATATGAGTACGGATAATAGAATATTGCCCGAAGGTCATGTGAATCATTGCGTAATTCGCCATCACAATGACCATTCATGAACGTTTTGGCCATTGGAAACAACACTTGCTCCGACTTTGATCGACAAACAAGCCCATAGTGGACTTTTCATTAAAGTCATACGATTGAAGGACGTTTGAGAAATAATCATGACTCCCACAGCCTCTATAATTCTTTATACCACAAGAAGATATTTCCCGGCATCTAGTGTTCGAAGAGCTGTGCTTGTTTATCGACATGAGTCAAACCTTTTCGTTGCATTCGGCCACTTGTCGGCCTGATCAAAGATCACCAGCAACATGCTCCGCTGCCAGCAATAATGTATTCTAGAAAGTCTGGGGAAGCGGCATGCAGATATGCGGCAGGCGGGCTGGTGACTTTGCGGATATCAGGTCCCATGACCCGCTGTGGACTTGAACGACAGTCAGGTCAGACCAATAAGAACAGCCATGCAATATTGGATTATTGATAAGCTTATATGTTTATTGCCGGAAAGAAGCTTCTTGGCCCTTCGGATTGACAAATTTGTGGAGTTTGTGCTCACGACTGAATTCAGCCGCCTCGGTACTTTTACCCGTGATGCGACGTCCAATATCGACCAGTCCTTTTGCCAAGAAACTCCTCGGCCAGTGACCTCTGAGTGAGAAGCCGCTCGGAACATGGCTCTGCGAGGTTGTAAATGGCTGCGGTAGCAGTTGCCGCTCGTCGTCGCGCTGCTCATAAGAAGCCCATCTCCTGGCCGACGATTCGTAGGCTTGCTTGTGCACCCACCGAAACCAAGCCTCTCATCCAACATTGCTGCTTTCCAACGGCACTCGACACCTCGACATAAGGCAATCCATCCAAAATGAAGGGCTTCCAATTCACCGTGCTGAGCGCCCTGGCCGTCCGCTACGCGGCCGCCCACGCCACGTTCCAGCAGCTCTGGGTCGACGGCGTGGACAAGGGGTCCACGTGCGTGCGGCTGCCAGCGTCCAACAGCCCGATCACGAACGTGGCGAGCGCCGACATCAGGTGCAACGTCGGAGGCACCAAGGGTGTGTCCGGAAAGTGTGCCGTCAAGCCCGGCTCGACCGTCACGGTGGAGATGCACCAGGTGCGTAACGGTCTTCACGGAACGCTGGGGTTTATGAGAGACTTTACTGACGTTTTTCTGGTTGGACTATAGCAACCCGGCGATCGGAAGTGTGCCAACGAGGCCATCGGGGGAGCTCATTACGGTCCCGTGAATGTCTATCTGAGTAAAGTCAGTGATGCGTCGACGGCAGACGGCTCGAGTTCCTGGTAAGTCTCACCGACAAGCCTCCCTGTTCTTCGCCCCGGTGGGCATGGTTCATACAGAGTGTCTTTAATAATCAATGGACTGTTGCTGACTCCAATTCCCAATCCAGGTACAAGATCTTTGCCAACTCCTGGGCCGCCAAGTCTGGAGCCGGGTCGGGCGACGACGACTACTGGGGAACCAAGGACTTGTCTGGCTGCTGTGGCAGGATGGACGTGCCGATTCCTGCCAACACACCAGCAGGTGATTATCTGCTCCGAGCCGAGGTCATTGCTCTCCACACGGGTAAGCTACTGGTATTATAGATGTCAATATGTGAAGTCGGCTGACCACGGCCTACCGAAACAGCCTCATCCTCCGGTGGTGCCCAATTCTACGTGTCCTGCTACCAGATCACCGTCGACGGCGCCGCATCTTCTTCGGCCGCCGTCCCGGCCGGCGTCAGCTTCCCCGGCGCGATCAAGGCCAGCGACCCCGGCGTCCTGATCAACATCCACTCGAAGCTCTCGACGTACGTCAACCCCGGCCCTGCTGTGGCGACGGGTGGTGAGACGAGGACGCCTGGAGCTGGTTGCACAGGCTGCGAGAAGACCTGCTCGGCGTAGATTTGTCCCGTCGGGGATTCCTTGTAAATGTTGTGCGACTCGTGCGCTAGGATCTCCAGGCAAGGTGGTCGTCGATAGGGCAGCATGTGGTGGAACACTTATATCGCTGTACTTTCAAACGGTGGTGGTATGCGCCACATAATATTGAATACAGACCTCCGAGTATAATTTGATTTCTGAAACTCTCGAGGCCTTGAGAGATGGGATGAAAGTTCATCAAAGCTCACAGCTGACGTAGCGGTTGTCCCCCGTGGGGTGAGTTGTGACATACGCGACAGTATTTCCGAATCTGGGCATACTCGGGTGGGGGTACGGTTCCTGTGGCGTATCCCTTGCTGCTGGGAATGCTGGGAGAGACCGGGGGGTCACGACACCCTCAGCTGTCTTTGCGGGTTGGTGGTTGGCCACGATGGGATTAAGCTTACGACTACTCGAGATCTCCGTCCCATCCCCTTACGCGATGGCGGAGTCGTGGGCTTGTAATAAGTCGAGAGCGGTCGCGCACGGCCTTGGAGCATTTATGTGGCTTGAGTTTGACATCTGCCAGCATGGGTGCACTCTTCACGTTATGGTGTGCTAGTGGACATTGAGATGCATGGCGAGAAATCGAATCAACCAAAAGCCAGAGCCTTGCCTTCGACTGAGAATTTCGGAAAGATGCTCGGTGTTTTGGAAACCAAGCGCGACCAGATAACACACAGGCCAAACCACTATATCGTATAGGGCGCCTCATCAGCACGATTATAAAAGAACTTGGCTTTCGGCCAGCAGGATGCTAGTGGAATCCATCTCAACTCTAGCGGCCTAGTTGTGCTTTGGCGAGATGGACCACGGCCGTCCTAGACCGATTCCGCAAGCTGGTTGCCGAGTCTAACGATTTGAGTTGAGCGAAGTCTTTGCTGCCGTTGGACGAGCACTTGGACCTCGAACAGAAAGCGCCGGGTCAGAGCGCGCATAAGAGCAATTAATGAACCCATCTTGGCCATCTTGATCATCAGCCCACGAGATATTAGCCCGGACAGTGTTTTTTATGACTGTTCAGATGGTGTTTGATTGCGTCGCATGAATGACCAAGAGTCGCGGCTTTCGCGGTAACAATCTAGACCCAAAAAGAATGCCAGGACCCTTGACCACGATAACCCTACCCGAAGTGACGGGCGGGCAAGGGGGTGGGCCAGGTCCTCCATTGATGCTCATGGTTCCCGGATCTGCGACCGGGATCCAGCGACACACCCATGATTGATCTATCAGCAGTGCCAGGAAAGCTAAAACCTACCCAAGACGCGAAAGGGAGGGGAGCCAAGGGATGACATTGCTTTTATACTCGCGTCCTCGCGTAGCTCCTTGTCCCCAGTTGGCAGCTCGACGGCCTCGTACATTGTACGCACAGCTCAACACCCCAGAACACGTTCGGAAGGTCGGCGGTGCGCCGTCTGCGGCCAATTGGCGTCGCTCATCTGGCGACCCCCTACGCTCGAACCCTGCCGACTCGAAATAACATGGCTTTTCCCTCATCCCATCTCTCCCAATGTCGACTTTCCTTCAAGTGGTCCGTGGCCTGCATTCAGTGGTGGCTCTTGCGGAGTCTGGGAGAGGAACAGAGAACAGAAATGCGGGCCTGAGACCTCTTTTGGGACTGCCCTTCCTCTCATCTACAGTCCAAATCTAATATTGACCAATGAGTACATGAACATGTTACGGCGCTCGCCTAAAAAGAAACATGGAAACGATAGTATATTGCGATCTTTGGGCTGAACATTGACCATGTTGCTTTGCCATCTAATGCACTGTACCATACTGCCGTACTGTAATGTATCTCTAGTCCATCTGCACCCTGCCCGATCTTCGACATCTTCCAACTTTCTTTTCCCAAGCATCAACCCGTGTCAAAGTGCAGACAAACGACCCACCGAACTGTCTTGTTTCAACCTTATAGAGATGTAGATGTCCCTCTCAGGCAGACTGGCGTTTACATTTTGAGCTCGACAGGCCGTGGATCCTTACTCGACAACCAATCGGCTTGCACGCCGCCCCCTTCTCGCAAGATCGCACCCGACTACTGCTGATCTCCGACAGACTAGACTGGCCGTATGGTCTGAGAGGAGGCCATAGGAAACCAAACGGAGATTGGAATCGATAGGACATCCCGTGCGACGAAAGCTAAGTTCGGCGTGCCTGTTCTAGCGGCAGCTCGAACTGCATGCTTGAGAGCCAAAGTCGTTTGCTAGCTCAGGCGCCTATACGGGTGCTGGCTCAGTCAAATCGACTAGAGCATCAGACTGAGGCTCGAACGCATCGACATACTGAGCGGCAAACCACTACCGGCGGTCGTGTCACCGGAGTCTTTGGGAAACGAGGTGCATTGCGCTTCGGTAATCAACAGAAAAAGTAAACGCCTGTACCACGGATCGAAACTTCCTCGAGTGGACTATCCTCCTCCGACTCAACCTTTTGACGACTTGACTTCTTTCATTTCATTTGTAACATGTTGATCGGGAAAATATAACAACAAAATGCGGTTCCAGAACACCTTTTATTTGGCAGTGGCTTCACTGGTAACGGTCTGCCAGGCGAATGATCTGATGCAATATGCCAGTCAGCTTCCACCATGTGGCGTACGAATCTTACAATTTCCCTTGCAATTTCGGAATGTCTTTTATATTTGCCATTACATGCTAACTTCTGGGTACCCCTTCAGTTGACTTGCATTCTCGGTAACCTACCAGAGTCGGCCTGCAAAGTCGCAACCAACGCGACTTGCATCTGCACCGACACAGATTTCTACAACACAGTACAAACATGCGTCCTATCGTCCTGCACCGTGGAACAATCTTTATGTAGGTCCCTACCGACTCCTCGAATACACTGATGCACGAGAGACTAAAACGGCTTTCCAGCGATTTCCCGACTGCAGGATACAGCATGCGATCGAAGTTATAGGTCACGAAGAAACGATTTGTGGGGCTTCATCGCCGTCGAAGTCGTGGCGCTGGCTTTCATGATCACGCACTTTATTGCTCGACATGCTAGCGGTCGAGAGTATGGCGTTGATGATTACATCATGTTTGTTGTTCTGGTGTGTTCAAGCACTTGAGACAATTTCTGGGGCATTTGCTAACTATGCCGTTGAAGGCTCTTTACTTGCCATTCACAGTCATGGGACAGTACGGTTAGTGGTATAGCCAAGAAACATGTGCCGGCGTGGTCATTAACAGTTTGCAGCACGACTCACGGCATTCGGTGTAGACATTTGGACAGAGAGCACCTCCACCGTCACCACGGCGCTCAAGGTATTCCCTCCCATCGACCCTTTTCGGATACAGACAACTAACCGTCACAGCTTTTCTTCATCGACGAAAGCTTCTACCTGGCACTCTTGGCTCTGTGCAAACTAGTCATGCTGTGCTTCTTCCTTAGGATCTTCCCAAACCGGTGGTTCCGTATCACAGTCTACGCAGCCATCGGCTTCGTCGCCTGCTCCGGTATCGCCTTGGTCTTACTACAGGTGTTTCAATGCGTACCGCTCGACTACAACTGGGAAGGATGGAAGGGGACGTTCGGGAGCCACAAGTGTCTCAACGTCAACGCGCTAACCTACACGGCGGCCTCGATCTCGATATTCCAAGACGTCTGCCTGCTCCTGCTGCCCCTGCCGCTGACCGTAACGCTCCACACGAGCTGGCGCAACAAGCTGAACATTGTCGTCATGTTCAGCCTCGGCTTCTTCGTCCTGCTCACGAGCTGCATCCGGCTTCGCTACATTGTGCTATTCGCCCGCACCGTCAACCCGACCTGGGACTACACCGACACCCTGATCTGGACGGCCCTCGAGGTCAACGTATCTATCATCGTCATCTGCCTACCGGCCATCCGCGTCTACCTCTCGACGTCGCTGCCCAAGATCTTCGGCAGCACGGGCGGCTCCAAGTCGGCGTCCTCGCACCATCACGCGCACAGCGCCAAGCGTCTCCGCAGCAGAGACCCGGGGGCCAGCGCCAAGTTCTCGAGCGTCTTCTCCACGACGCGGCGGGCGGACGGCGGGGACTTGTCCGAGACGGAGAGCCAGCTCGAGCTCGGCGACAGGAGGCATGGCATGATGGATACCGAAGGCACCGCGGACCACGATCGACCTGACGACGTGTCGAATTACTCGGACAGCAGTCACAAGGGTATCAATGTGCGCAGGACTACAGTGTGGACGAGAAGCGGGGAGAAGCCAGGTCTGTGACTTGGTAGTGTGCAGTACAGGTACGGTCACAGGGAATCGGAATACTGGGATACTCGGAAGGGTTATGGTCACTTCGGTACAGGTTAGGGCGTTCTCGGTCGGCAGTAGATTTAAGATGGCCTGCGAAGGGAAAGTCATTTTGTAGGATGTAACAATAACATGATTACACCATAAAATGTGCCCATTATGGTTCAGTGATGGCGTGGAGTATACCCCCGTGATGCCGAGGGCAGTAAGTCGTCACATCCTTGACGGTTTCGCCCATTCACAGAGCGAGTGCCTGTGGATACGCGTTGACAATTGATTCATCTGAAGTTCAATGCACGACATTGTGCAATCTGGGGATGACACGGACGCTGCCAGATGTTATCGGCCGAGTCGAGTGGAGGATGCTTGAATCCGAGACGGAAAAAAAAAAAAAAAGTTCTACATCGTACATGGATTAGTCTTTGCGCACCTGCGTGACCATCATTAATGGGTCCTATGCAAGGTACATTCATCAGTCACCTTTCGAGATGTGATACGAATTATACGCGCTGGCATCAAACGAAGTCTCCCTCGCGCATGCTTTCTTTTATTTTATTATGACGTGACTCATCAACGAACTACCTCGTAAGCCTTGGAAGCTTATTGTTTCAACGCTTCATATAACGCTTGTGCCTGTCAAAGGAAAATCAAAAAATCCTAAATGGGCAGAAGATATGAAAGAAAAAGCAGGATTTATGCTTCGAGGTCAGGGTTGCAGGGGACCGCTGTTCTGCTGTGCAACTTTCGATACAGCTGCAGATATGGCGATCATATCCGTAAATCATCACTCTATCTAGCCGTAATTCCAAGCAGAACTTCAAACATAATTGACCTCAAAATTTCTCTAGAGAAGGTAAAATTCAAGCTCGAAATCTGACAGTCATGATTCCATCTCAATCGATCTCCTCTACCGTTGGGCCTTGATATTTGTGCTCCGAGTGGGCAGACTCGACCTGAGGCGGCAAGTAATGCTCCGCCGAAACGTCGCTTTCATACCTGTCATACCCTTCATACCTGGACATTTCCCCGCCCGGCTCATACATTTCATCAACGTCGTTGTTACCTTTGCCCTGCCTTAGCTGCTCATATTCCCGTTCCAACCTCAACCGTTCTATTCTAGCGCGTTGGACCTCAAGTCTCTTCTGTTCTTGCTGCAATTCTCGATCGAGTCCCTCCTCAGTAATGAACGGCGAGGGTGTCATGTGACTGTATCTGAAGACGCGTATGTCACGCCGATCGGTTGAATGCGTAGCAGCACTCTCGGTGACATAGCTCAATGTCTCGCTCATATCCTCTCCTTCCTCTGGTTCTACCTCTTCCTCTTCTCCCTTCTCATCCCGCTTCTGATGCTGCCAATGTCGCCTAGTAATATGAACACGAGAATCGTCAATGTTGTCCTTCAGACGACTGTTGTATTCAGCTCGACACCACGGTAATTTCTTTTCGACTTCGTCCATCAAGGTCTTAGAAAGGTGGTCGATTCTGTGATTAGATTTGGCCGAGTCGTATATTTCCCGCTCGAGATCTTTCGCACCGTCCAGAGCTTTAAGAAGACTGATCGCCATAAATGTCGTGTCAGAATCTAGACATGAGAAGACACCTTTCCTGTCTAGCTGGACGCTCAACTCCTCGACCAAATTGATCCGATCCTGAGGACTTTTGTTGCCGCTAACCAGGATCCGCGTCAGTAACGTCTCCACATAGCCCTGAGTGTCGCCGCACGCCTTGAACAACTGAGATATTTCGGCGAGATGTTTACGCGGGTCCGCGGATAGCGCAGCCAGTGACCGTCGAGCAGCAAACTCCAATTGGTAATCGCCGAGCTCGAGTGCTGTTCTCAGCACTAAAAGCACAGGCTCGCGAATTTCTGGCTCAGCATCCCCTTCGGTCTCCCAGCGCGGGCTCTCGCCAGAGATCGGGACATACTGTGGGAGCCCTGTGCGGCGCCCCTTGCCAACGATTCCAGCGTAAGACTGCAAGTTTCGGAAATGACGGCCTGCGAAGTCGATTTCAAGGGGAAATTCTGAGCGAACTTTTCCCAGTATCCAGCTTGTGTAAGCCCTGCTTTTCATGGCGGAAGGATGGTACAACAGGATTGAGTTTGCAAGTGGAATCGCTCCCTGAAGTATTGAAGTGGCCTCATCTACAGGTAGGGGATTTCGGTGTAGGGCGGTCATCAGCGTGGTCAAAAGGTCCAGCAAGGCTAGCGACGATGATAAATCCGGGTTGGTCTCGTCATGAGCTTTCCAGTCATAGATCAGCTCTTCGACCCCAGAGCGCACGTCAGAGCGACCGAAAAGGGCTTTGAAGGTGTGGCGTACTCCGCGAAACGGAACAAGAGTCGCTAGAAGGTCTCGCATATCCCAGACACGGCCTTGCCGTAAAAGGCCTGTATAAAGCGATTTACAAGTGTCTTCAGAAAATGCCTCCTCGAGACAACGAACTAGCTCTGGGCCATACATCAAACAAGAGTTCGATGAAAGCAGGAGCGCAATGAACTTGACCTAGGGTATAATCAGATGTAAGCTCAAGAAAGTTTCCAGCGTGACCAATAAATGACACTTTGAACGACACTCATGAGAAGAACACATACCTGCGTCGAGCTGATTGTACTCGGGTTGGCGTCAAGAATCTGCCTCGTCATTCCCACCATGTCTCTCAAAATGGCTCGGTCCTCGTGGCGTTTGCCAGGTTGATAGCTTTTGGCATACTTCCTGACCAAATTCTCGTAAAGAAGGAGTGTATCGGAGTCAGAAAACTGATCAATTTCCAGGCCCTTCACCCTTTGAACGCGTTGTTTTGCATCCAGTAGGTCGACAGCCCCCTTGTAGTTTCCCCGTGCAAGAAGCATCTCGGCACACTGGATTTCAATGTATGTATATGCGCTAGAGTCCCGCAGCTTTTCCGAGAAAAGCCTTTCCGATTCTTTGAAATGGCCCATTCGGACCAGATAGGCGAATTCCTCGAGAGGTTCATCGAGATCTTCGTATGATGCCAACTCGAGGTGCACCGTGAGATTGCCACATTGTGCGGGGTTACAGATCGCGTCAACGTTCTGCGTCTCTAGAAGAGCGCGCATATCTGCGCTTCCGCGATAGAACTCTTTATCTCCCTCTTCCCATCTATCATGCAATTCCCAGTAGGCCTCGCCGGGACGATTTGTTGCTGGCGGTCTAGGTGGACCAAATTGCGGTGGTCTTGGTGGGCCATCTGGTGATCGACTACGCCGTCGTCTATGATGCGTGTAGTGGTCCTGCTGCCCGATCCTAACATTGCGACGAACCATTTTGTTGTTATTGTGGTGTGATTCGATGCTATTGCGCATTGCAACAAGCAAAAGAACCAAGATGCTACTGCCCGTGTTCGAAAGCTTACCAGCATGAAACACAAAATAGCGCGCACTGCGTGCTCATAGCGCAGTAATAAGAGGTTGCAGATATCGGCGCAATACATTATCTCGAGTGGCTGGGATATGGGGTGCCACAAATTGTTCTCCATTCATATACTTGTACGAAGTACCACGGACGTCAGGCTTGGATATGCTAATTGGAACTCGGCGACAAGCAGGAGCAGTGGGCGGCGGCTGAGCATCCTAGAATAGCGATCGAGTAGCAAGTACCCAATTAAATGATGTTGATCATTCCTTTGCATATCAATATCTTACCACGCGGCGTCTCACTGCAGCTAATCCATGTTCATACGGCCGCGCCAGCCTGATTCAACTTGAAAGAGGGGCGCACGCAACTGAGCGAAAGAGAAAAAGAGAAAGAGGGAGCGAGGGGAAAAAGATACCGCCGATTAATCTGCACCCGAACTTTTACATCTGAGCCTGTATTGATGGTCGACCATTCCCGCAGTCAAGTCACGTCTCCAATAAAGACCTATTCGTGTCTTCAACTGTTTCGCAACCTCTGCATTGATACTGGCCTTATTTTACTCCCCCATGGAAACATCAGTGCGCCCCCAAATACGACGACTGGGGAAGAAGTTTGGAAGGACTGACTTTGGGCGTTATGAAGATATCGATTCAGACGAAGCCTCGTTGGGGACAAGAGCCTTGCACAAAGTCGTCATCGACTGTCGTTTCCTCTTCAAGGAATCTCATTGGGGTATTCTCACAGAGAATGAGCACCCTGGCGGCGTCATCTATCTTGACCTTGACTTCAAACAGCCTGGCGAGTATTGCCTGAAGCAAGCTACGGTTACGGTCACTCTCAATGATGATGACGAGAACCTGACACGACATTACCCTTTCGAGAAACGCGAGGAAATCAGGAAAACCCCCCTGCACATCAGCCATCATGGCCCCGATGGAATTCGCGGACAGTCGAAGTATGCGAACAAGACCGTCGAGCATAGTGCCGCACCCGAAGTCGAGGTGGCCAATATTGGAAGCCTGGGAAACATGGGAAGACGCTCAGAGAAGAGCTTCACACAGTAATTTAGATGGGTTCTATCAAGCCAGAAAGTCCCAAGCAAGAATCACAGCCCGACATACAAAAAGCTAACGTGGGATCTTACCGAGAACTATCTGGACCAGCAGTCAATTCATGGCAATATTTTTCACACTGCCTTCGCCTTCCAGCATAGCGGCCAGCCTTTCTTGCTGCAAGTGGGAATTACCGGAAAGCTGAAGAGCCAGAGACGAGATCTAGCGCGCAAGTTTTCGTCTATGTGGGACGATTCATTCGCCACAACATTGATCAACTTCAATGGCCATGAGGACTATAGAAAGCCGCTCGATAAGATCGCAGACAATCTCCCGAATGTCATGGAAAAAGCGAATGGAAGACCGAACGATTCGAATGACCTCAATCAAGACATCTCGTCGACGTATCCCACCTACCACGACAGCAGCTCTGAGACTACTTTGGTGCAGGACCCGACTGTTGTTGATATTATATCAAGAAACCAGGATGATGGGTCCTCACTGGAAGAGTTGAAGGATATCACATCTTCGCTGGAGGGTGACCCCATGCCTGAGGAAATACCTGCCTCGGTAAGACATGCGCTAGCTAAGGTCGCCATTGATGATCGCACGGCGCCACTGGAGGAGAATCTCGCCAATGCGATGATCAATTTATTGCATCCCAGCGTCATGAAAAATGAGCAGAGGGGGTCTCCGAGAAATGGCAAAGAGAAGGCGAAAGAAGACAGTCAGGTGCACCAAGAAAACCCGAAAGAATACAGCCAGATGCACCAAGCAGACCTGCACATGCAACAGAAAAAGCATTCTCGAAATCCTTGGGACTTCCTTGGGAATACATCAACGAAACTCTTTAGAACGGATCAACAGCCAACCGCGAAACAGGTCATGGCGTGGTATGATGAAATTCGGTCTGTGGAGATCCAGATCCTCGTTCGGGGTCTCTTGCAGATGGTAGGGCTTTTGATCGTCGTCCGCGGGGTTTACCATGAAATTGTGCGACTGGTCGCTACATGATTAGGCATTGAATCCGACTCTACCTTATGAAACGGGACCCAAGTGTTAAATGAACTAGATGGTTTGTTATATGGACGTACGTAACACTGAAATTGTTCGACGAACAAGGCACTGTCAGGACCGACATTGATAAGCGCATGTGAAAGGTAGTACAAAATTGTGCGAAGTGGCCAAGAAGAAATTAAACTCTGGTATCTACCCCGAGGACCTGAACGAGCAAGCTGTTGATGGCGTTCGAGTCAATTATGGCGCCATAACTTCCGAGATATCAGCTCTACAATCTTTTGGGTTTGCGGGGCGAGGAAGGAGGGTGGGGAGCAGAGGCAAACGTGGTTTCTTACCCGTGACACTTGACAGAAGCCCCCAGCCTTTCCACCAAGAGCCAGAGATCTCCCTGCGACAGCGTGCCGTAGTTGGGATGGTGCCGAATCAGATCCCACGCCTGTATCGGTGTCGACTCGCCCGGCGTGCAGAGCAGCGGGGACAGGTTGCGCAGGCGCTCGAGGATGGCGGCCGAGGAGACGCGGGTTGCCTCCTCCTCGCCCGGGCTGCTCTCAGCCGGCCGGTGGTGGTGGTTCGGCGAGCACAGCTGGGCCGTCGCCGTGATGGCGTGGCCGCCCGGCTCGTCGTGGTTGTGCGGGTCGCCGTGCAGGTGACCGCGGCACGGCTTTTCTATCCTGTTTCATTGCAGCGACAAGCCGGGTTAGACGGTGACTCGGTGCTGGGGACTCACGCCGACATGGCGACAGGATTATTCGGGGAGACTTACGACAAGATGAAATCCATACCCACGGAGACCTCGTCAAACTCGCAAAGCAGTGCCGTGCCATTTTGTGTCAACGTTGTAGCAGCGAAATTTCCGTCGACGGGTGAGTGCGTATGTAGAGGCTCTGAATATGTGTCTGAGGGCGGAGTCAACCCGTTGACGGCTTGCGCAGAATACTTGATTTGTGGCGGCGACTGGTGTGTGCTGTGGGAGTTGGCCAGTGACGAGTCGCTCGTCGGACTGCCTACCCACATGTAGTCCTGGTTATACGTCGTGTCATCGTGTTGTATACAGTCTTCTGGGGCCTGTATGCCATTCTGATTGAGAGTCTCGACCAGGCGCTGGACGGTGGCTCGCAGACGTGCGCGCTCTTTGAGCAGGAGCTCTTCGTGAGCTTGTGACCGCGCGAACGCCGCCTCCAGAGTGCGGGTGTACTTCTCCTTGCGGGATCGGTATGTTCTGGGATGTGCTAATGAGCAATCATTGAAGCAGTAGTCAGTGGCATGTCTCTTACCGCTGTGCTCGACGAAGCTGATCCTTCCTCTTTTCTGTAGGATTCTGCCGATGCTCTGGAATTGCCCCAGTGAGTAGGTGATCCCAAGTATCCGCCATCCAGGTCCCAAGAAAAATAACAAGCCAATAGAGACTCACCTTTCGGCTGGAAGAACTTGAAGACAGTGGCGCTCATGGTCACTGAGAGTGGTATATAACACTGAGTTCCGTCAGGGTTGTATGAGTGGGGTCGAGGCCAGAGCAGGCTTCTGGTGCATGTGCTCTCTTTGTGCCCGAGGAGCCGTGCCGATGAAGATCTACCAAGTTGATTGGCGTTAGTATGAGTGGCTTTTGATGATGAGGTGATCACATCAACGCGGAATCTTGATGGAGTACTCGAGAAGGTGATATCTGCCAAATGTGAAGAGCACGGCAGATGATGTGTTGAAGACTGATGCCTCCAAAATGGACAAGCGATCCTACGATTCTCGGCTGTACACGACTCCACTATGATGGTAACCTGGGAATGATTCAGCCCGCAAAGTCATCAGAATTACTACATCGAGTCAAGCGCACGTCCCTGAATCCCCCGTAGCATGCCTGAGTTTCTGAAACTACTATAGTGCCAACTTAGTGCTTAGCACCGCCTGTAAGATCGACGTTGCCATATCGGGAAGTTTTGATCTTGTCAACGGCGTCGGAACAATATCTATGCCCATCAAACCGTCGCCAACGGGCGTCATAATTGCACGATGCGGGTACGGCGAGGCTGATGGCGCGTGAAGCCATTGACTTTAGTAGGCATAAGGCTGGGGAGGATTGTGGATTGTGGATTGGAAATGTTGGAAATGTTGGAAATCATCCTGAATACCGTCAGAGGGGTTTCAGTGCCTGCTTGGACTCGATACGAGAAATGTCTGTCGATAAAGAAGGAAAGAAATCTATATAAGATGCAGCAAATCTTCTTCTTGCGAAATGGTGGTATACAAGAGCATTCAAGACATCGTTCAGTCACTTACGTGGATCCCAGTCTTTTTACAACCTTCTTTCCAAAAAGATGTCTCCTCTCGGCCAAATCATCACCCTGGCTTCGCTGGCGCTGGGCGCTACAGCACTTCCATACACCTCATCCGAGTCATGTCCAGTGCCTCCTCGAGCACTTTACACAATCACGAATGACTACAACAACAGCGTGCTCGCTCTACCTGTTGGACCAGATGGCAAGATTCCGGGATGTACTGTTGGAAAGCTAACAGCTACTGGTGGATGGGGAGGCAACACCATCAACGATGGCAAAAAGGCAGCACCAGATGCTCTTTCCAGCCAGTCGGCGTTGACCATCGCAGGAAATGTAAGCACATTCACCATACATTGAACTTGGATTTAATAATTGGCAACACTTACAATTTTGATAGTACATCTTTGCTGTCAATGCTGGTTCGAACAGTGTTTCCATGTTCTCCATCGACGAGCAGGACCCTACAAAGGTCACGATGATCGGGCAGCCAGCCTCCGTACCGGGTGACTTCCCAGTCACCGTTGCCGCCTCTCACAACTCGACCCAGGTCTGCGTTGGATGTAGCGGTGCCCGTTCCGGCGTGTCTTGCGGCTCCTACTCCGCAGAAGGCATCGGGGCCATGGACGATCTTCGCCCATTCGGACTCGGACAATCCAACCCGCCTCTGGGGCCGCTCAACACTGTCTCGCAAGTCTTTTTCAACACCGACGAGTCAATCCTGTATTCCACCGTCAAGGGCGACCCGTCTCAAAACAAGACCGGCTTCCTAGCCGCTTTTCCTGTAACCGACGACAAGGTGGCGCAAGAGGGCGTAAAGACATCGCCGAACGGCACCGTCGCCCTCTTTGGCACCACGCAGATCCCCGACAGCACCAGCCTCTTCGTGACCGACGCCGGCTTCGGCAGCGTGATCCTCGAGGTCGACGGCACGGGCGCCGCGACCCTGCAGGACAAGGTGAACATCCAGGGCCAAAAGGCGACGTGCTGGTCGACCATCAGCCCAGTCACGAAGACGGCCTTTGTCGCCGACGTGGCCGTGAACCGGCTTGTCGAGCAGTCCCTGGCGGACGCGAGCGTGGTCAGCGAGATCGATCTGAGCATGAACGGCGACCCGGGCCTGATCGACCTCCAGGCGGCCGGCAACTTTGTCTACGCCCTTAGCCCCGGCAACGGCACCACGCAGGCTGCCATCACGGTCGTGGATGTGACGACGAAGCGCCAGGTCCAGCACTTTGGGCTCCAAATGTCCGGTGCCAGCAAGAACACGCAAGGAATTGCGCTTCTGTTTTGAGTCTAGTATGCAGCGAATGTCGATTGAAAGATTTTGGGGTTTTATATTGTTGATTGAGAACATTGTTTTCGATGCAGCGGTCTGAATGTTAAATTATCTGATTATAGTTCCAGGGATGAGTAGGCCATTTGCAAGTATATACCTATACCTGGCGATAATAGAATCCCGTTTGATTTTTATGGCGAAAATGATCCATTTGAAGAGAGAATATGCGTAGTGGGGATTGGCTGTCTTGTACTGAGACTGGAGCTTCCTGCTTCTTCGATATATAGAGCAAACGAATGCGGCTTTATAACGGTACAGTGTACTAAGTTACTAACACTGCCCGCGAGGGACTGCTGATGGTTGTATTAAACGCCTGTTCTACATCACCGCTAGCAATTTCAGACCCTGGAAATGAAACGGAATAGTCAAAAGAAAACTCAATAATGAGAAATGGTTTTAAAAAAAAAAGTCATTCAAGCAACAGGTCTTTTGCGCCGTGGATTGATTGTATCAGAGTTGCAGCTTGCAGGTATACATTTATTTATGGTGGGCGTGATCGGCCTTGGCATCGGCCGAGGGCCCCCACTAAATAAGGTGCTCAGCATCCATTCCAGAATCTAGGGGACAAACCCAGTGGACCCTGACACTCAGAAGAACGCCGACGCATTAACACAAGGCACAAAAAGTTTACTTCTAAAACACTCACTCCGGATCAGCATCCGTCGCATCCGTCGACATATCTTTCTTTCTCAGCATCTCCAAATCGCCTTCACCCAAGATGGCTGATGATGCCGCCGCCGCCGCCAAGGAAGCCGCAATCAAAGCGCGCGTCACCACCCACATGAATAAAGACCACGGCGGCGAGCTGGAGCTCTACCTGCGAGCCTTCAACGGGCTGCCCGCCTCGGCCGCCGCCGGCGCCCAGATCACCGACATGTCGCTCGGCGCCATGACGGTCAAGTCGGCCTCGGGCACGCACACGGTGGCCATCGACCCGCCCCTGGCCAACTGGTCCGCCTCGCGCGTCCGCCTCGTCGAGATGGCCGGCGCCGCCCTGGCCAAGCTCGGCCTGAGCGACATCCGCGTCGACGCGTACGCCCCGCCCGCCGGCTTCGACTGCGTCGTCTTCTTCGGCGTCGTCCTGTACTACTTCTGCGCCGCGACCCTGCCGCTCGTGCACCCCGGTACGGCCGCGTGGGATCTGCTGGACGCCTTCTTTCCCTACGGCGCCTCTGGGTTCCGCTGGCTCGTCAAGGCCATCTTCGTGCCCGTCATCCTCTTGCACGTCACCGAGTGCTGGTGGATGGCGTCGACGCGGCTCGAGAAGCACCGCGTCCCGTCCGGCAAGGTTTGGTGGCTCTGGGCCGTCTCGCCCTTCTTTGACGGCGTGTGCTCCTTCAACCGCTTTGATGCCCTCGTCAATGTCGAGAGGAAGAAGAAGGAGGCCGCTAAGCACTAAGGAGACGGATGATCTTCGACGTAGTAGAGGCAATTACGGGAGCAAATTCATTGCTAGAGAGAGGATTTAGAACATTGCTGATTCTTTCAGACAGAGACTTTCGGTGTGCTGTATATAGAGAATATACGGCAATGTCTTAAACCACCCGATGTGCAGTCTGAAAGGTGAACGACAACTATCTTCATTTTCAAGCCGCCCAGTACGCAAAGGGCTCTTGAGAAGTGGTGACACCCTGGTTCATGTTTAGATCAGTTGTAATGCGACGAAATTCAATTATCCTCAGACTTTGATCCATTTCTCTCTCTCTCTCATGTCTCGTGTAAGTTTCCATAATTTATTGCCTACTTCCACGTATCTTCACATCCGACATTCTCCGTACTAATCCACGTTACTAAAAGAAGAGATTAAAGCGATACAGATCAAGGAAAAGCACAATAGTCTCGTGATTGTATTTCCGATACATCTTGCACGCCATTCTGGGTATTCGCACAAACTCTTAAACCGTGGACTTCTCGCTCGCCAACTCCTCAATCGTCTCAACGACGACGCCGACCGGATCGTACCCCGCGATCTCGGCCTGGATGTCCAGAGCTCTGGTCTTATACCTGTCGTTGGACAGAATCTCGTCGACCGCCCGCTCGATCTGCCCGGCGGAGGGGTAGCTCGTCCGGAGGTTGACGCCGACGCCGGCCCACTCGCCCCGGGCCGCCGTCTCGGGCTTCTCCTCGGTCGTGCCGGCCATGACCAGCGGCGTCGCGTGGATCAGCGCGCGCTGGAACGACCCGTAGCCGCCCGTCGTGACGAAGACGTCGCTGTGCGGCAGGATGTCGTCGTAGGGGATGTACTTCTCCACCCTGCAGTTCGGCGGTATCTCGACGTGGTCCGGCAGCGCCGCGTCCTCGCGCGCCAGCGCCACCACGACCGTCACGTCCGCGCGGTCCCGGAACGCCGCCATGGTCGGCAGGACGAGCTGCTCAAAGTCCATGGCCACGGTGCCCTGGCAGACAAAGATGACCTTCTTGGTCTTGTCCTCCACGATCTCGCGCCACCACGCCGGCCTCGCCGCCGGCTCCGCGGTGCTGCGCGGCGTCGTCGGGTAGCCCCCGGCGAAGCGCAGGGTCGCGGGCGCGTCGCTCCGCGCGTACTCGACGCTGGGCGCGCACATCTGCACGAAGCGGTCCGGCAATGCGTACAGCGCGTCGAGCAGAAAGTGGCCGGGCGCGCCGGCGCCGACGCCCGCGAGCGCCTCGGTAAAAGCTTCCTGCGATGTGGCAAACACCTGCTTCTGGGCCTCGTTGGCGAGCCGGTTCCGCGCCCGGCCCTCGGGGGTGGTTTCCGGCAACATGCCCGTACCGAAGGGCGGGTGATCCATGCTGGTCAGCAGGATGGGATTGAGCCCGATGGCGACGAAGCCCGCGGGCCGGATCCCCGGGGCGCCGAGCTGGATGGCCAGGGGGCCAAAGTTCAGGCTCTCCGACATGAGTATGATCGGCCGGTGCGGATGCTCGCTGCTGAGCGCCTTGAGCGCCCGCTGGATGGCGTCGTGCTGTGACGGCAGCGACTTGCAGAATATGTGTATCAGGTCGTGGTTGAAACAGTCTGGTCCCTCCATGTGTTTCTTTCCGACGGGCCCTGAGAACCGAGGCGGGCGAGTCAGTTTAGATGAACATAATAAGAAACCAGAGACTTACAGTCTTGATCAAGATCCCAAGAAGTGAGATCATAAAAGTCTCCATAGCCCTCGACCGACACAAAAGACGCGCCGACGGCCTCTACCTGTTTGCGATATCCCGAACCGGACACGAAACAGACATCATAACCACGATCGACGAGCTGTCTGGCAATAGCAATCATGGGTATGATATGGCCAGAGACCGGCGTGCTGCTGATGAGCACAAGTGGCTTGGCTGGGGGTGCTGCGATCGCCATGGTGGAGGTGTGGCTCTAGCGCGAGTAAGCAATATAGTACAGGGAAGAAAGAGAAAGAGAACGACCCTGAGCCCACGAAAGGAGGGAGTCTCGCATTATATAGAGAAATCGAGACAGGTTTGCCGTCAGCGCGCTAGTTTACAACTATATATAGATCTGCTCAGTTTGTATAATTCGTCCCATGACCATGTTGAGACCTCTCGAGTCTTTGAAAGTCACTGGCTCACGAGTGTAGATGATCGTTCGCCCGCTCTTCCTTGCGGAAATTTGAAGTCAATCCTATTATTCCTTGGGTATTTTGTTTCTACATCAAATAGCAGTTCCTCTATGGTATCCCTAGAATTCCAACCACGGTGCAAAAAAACAAGACACAACATATTCCCGTGTTAGATCAAAACTCCCAATCGCTTCAGTTTGTTCTTACTCCAGTGGAACCCCATTTCCTCTCATCTTATGATCTAAATCTACTCCGTCTTCACAATGTCGCGCATGATTCTAGCCGCACGATGAAGCTCATTCACAAACTCGCCAGTCCGTTCCTTGGAACCACCAGTGAGAGACACACGGATCCTAGAACATGGTTAGCACGAAGGTCCAAAATCATGAGTCATGAGGCAAATCTACTTACTTGTCCTTTGATGGTGTCAAGAAAGACCAGAATCCATGGGGATCAGGCAACAGATGAACATAATCGTCTATGATCATGTTCGAGTCGAGGGTGTTGGTCTGAGCAAAGATCGGGGGGCTAGGCCGGCCGAAGAAAGTCATGTCGCCCAGGAAACGCGGCTTTGGTGTGGTGGCGTCCGACGGCCACATGTGACTCAACACCTCAAAGAGGCGCAGGTAGTCGCGGCCTTCGACCATGGAGATCATACCGGACTTCATCTCCGCCACGGCAGCCGATAGAAGGCTTCGGAGCTCGGCTGAGTGTCCAGTGCCGTCTTCAGTGATCTTGGCGGCTGCATCGCAAAACGCATTGGCAGCTGGCGTAGCTCTCTGGATCGCATCGGAACGGCCCTTGTGGAAATGAACCGCGCTGGTAGGCTCCCAGGAAATCATGTTCTGACCAAAGAACAGGCGTACGGCAAGCTGGAAGGTCATGTCAATGACTCCCTTGACGGGAGATCGGGACTGCATGAGCCAGTCGGAACCGAACTCGTCCAGCTCCTCTCGCACGTAAGTCGATGCTGACGTCTTTGCGACAAATCTGGCCCTGAGAATATCGATGTGGCTATCGATTTCAGGAGTAGTTTGAAGGACAACTTCATCTAGCTTCACGTCTGTTGAAAGACTGCCGTTGAGGCTGCCGTTCATGACGGGGTAGTTGTCAACAGCCGCGGTCAGCCATTCCGTGAGACGGGCCGGAGTGGTTCCATCAATCATGCCGTGCTCCTGGATGTGACCGGAACGTCCATTGGTTCCGACATAGATTTGCAGACACTTGTCGAACCAGCGGTTGAAGCCGTCGCCAATGAAGCCCTGTCGTGCGATTTCTTCGGGCGTCTCTGGACTTCCGGTGTCCAGGCACAAAACGACCATGGCAGAGTCAATAGCCTGGAAATACTCCGCGTTGCCAACACAAGAGGCCGACAGGCTTTCTCTGATCTGTTGAGGAGGTGGGTTAGCCTTTGGTTGCGAGGCATCATGGTGGCTTTGATTATGCTTACCTCTGCCCAAGAATCTCTCTCATCAGTTGTCAACATGCCTGACCATACACCATCATCTTGTACTTTCTCGTTGATTGCTTCAAACGTAGCTTGGAGTTCACTAAAAGACACGTCCTTACCAAGCTCATCCTGAAGCATGACCTTGAAGACATGACCTTTCCTCAGGACAGCAATGTGCTCACGCGCGGTCTGATCATCAGAGGCGTAGTTCACCATCTTGTCGCATCCGACTTGAGGGACGCGAATCGAGTTAAAGAGCCACTTCCAGCCCCAGGTACATTCGGGCTTTCCACCCAGATCCAGCGGCTCAACTTGACCTGCGGACACAGCCCGCTTGAACGAAAGGGTCGACAGGGCGATGACGGCAGCGTGTTCAGCCTGCGACCGAGGAACCTTGCTCTGGCGATAAGCACCCATGATGCTGGAGCCCGGAGCGACGCTGGCCCTGCTGCAAAGGAATCGGCCCTTGCTGACGAGATCGGTGAGCCACCCGTTGGTCTTGTCGTCTGCATGTTCGCTGTACAGGATTTCGAGAATTTGTCGTGCGGGACTGTCTGCAGCTCTCAGGCTTTCGATGTCGGCATGAATAGACTCGAGTTGTTCGGGACTGAAAAGGTGCTCATTGGCCTCGAGCCAGAAGTCTAGCGAGACGTCGAGATCCGGCAGGGGCTGCACAGGCAACTCGGCATGGAACTTGCAGCATTCGTGGCCGTGGGCAGGATTTGATACAGCATTGTTGGCAGACTCGGATGGGGACTCTTGGCCAAGTTGCCCAACACTCTCCTGCTTCTGTTCACCGTCTGAGGAATCAGAAGCTTTCGGGTTGCATTTGAGATCCATTCTCGAAACTACGAGCTTGGCGAGGACAACAATGTTGGCAGCTCCAATGAGTTCCGAGGTCTGCATGGGCGTCTGGAACGTGTGCTTGACCCAGTTCTTGAGCTCGATCGAGACGAGCGAGTCCAGCCCGAGCGCGGCCACGGATTGGTCCTCGGGAACATCATCGCCGGTGAAGGCGGCAAACTTCTCGAGGATAGCGCCCTTGACGATTTCCTCGGCTTCTGCCAGAGTCACTGCTTGTTCGACGGCCTGGATGGCGCTCGCCTTCTTGCTGTCGGCCGCGCCAGTACTCGTCTTCGCTCCCTGCCTGCTCTTGCTCGGGACGTGGTCAAACAGGTGATCGCCCAGGGCCTCGGGACCCATGGCCTCTTCCATGGAATCACGGTTGAAAGGCATGAGACACTGCTTGGCCTGATCGACTTGAGACTGCGGCTTCATGGCGTACTCGATGGTGGCAAGGACCTCATCGAAAGAGACAGAGCCCACGGTACGCACAAACTCACTGTTCTGGCTGAGCGCCTGGTTCACTAGTCCCGAGCCTTCGACAGCACCGACATTGATCGTGGTGTACTTGGTGACGCCCTGCGAGTATTGGCTCTGGGCATGAGCGAAGGCGTCCAGGAAGGCATTACCCGCGGCGTAGTTGCCCTGCGAGCTAGATCCGAAAATGCTGGCTACCGAGGAGAGCATGACAAAGAACTCTGTGGACTCGGCTGAACAGAATGCCTTGTTCATGTTAACAGTGCCCTGGACCTTTGGCTTGACGGCTGTGGCCCAGTCCGCATGCTCCATGTACTCGAGAGGATGGTCAGCAAGCACCGTCGCACTCTGGACAATACCTCGGACGGGCGGGAGATGAGCCATACTTTGAGCGGCGGCGAGTGCACTACTCTCGTCGTTGATGTCGCACTTGACGACGTGGAGAGTCGCGCCCAGACTGCTGATCATCTCCTCGAGAGGTGCTCTCTGCTTGGCATCCAGCGTCCGGCGAGTCAGCGCTACAATATGACCAGCACCCTTGGACGCGAGGAAGCAGCCAATCTTCCTTCCGAGATCACCGAGGCCACCGCCGATGACAAACGTCCCGTCCTTGCTGAGCCGGAGCGGGGCGGACCTGGGCCTCGTTGCCTGGACCTGAGTCTGCTCATCGGCCACCAAGACCACCTTTCCGAGATGCTTTCTGGCAGCGACGAGTCTGAAGGTCTCTTCGACGCGCGCCATGGAATATGTCACAACGGGATGAACGGTCTTGAGCTGGCCCTGCTCGAACATGGTGAAGATCTCTCTCAAACCGCGAGTGACCTTCTGGGGGCGCAGCTGATACATCAGGGAGGGGTCAACAGCAGCAAAAGTCACCTGCTTCTCAAAGTTGGACATGTCGAGCTGACTGCGCCCGTTGATGTCCGCCTTGCCAATCTCTAGGAATGTGCCAAACTGGGCCACACAATCCCAACTGTCCATCAGCGCCTGCCCAGAGAGGGAGTTGAGAACGGCGTCGACACCCTTGCCTTGCGTCAAGCTCATGATCTGTTTCTTGAAATCACGGTACGAGAGGATATTGCGGCTTGGGATTCCGTACTGTTGCTGGAGAAGCTCCTTCTTGCTGGCGTCGCTAACGGTGACAAATATCTCGGCTCCGGCGAGTTTGGCCAGCTGGATAGCCGCCTGGCCCACGCCGCCCGAGGCAGCATGGATCAACACAGACTGGTCTTTCTCCAGTCGAGCGACCTGAGTGAGACAGTACCAAGCAGTGTAGTAGACCCACGGGATCGATGCCGCGTCTGAAAACGAGATCGTATTTGGAATGGCCACGACTCCATTGCCATTGATTCGCACTTGGTTGCCGAAAGGAGACGCGAGGAGTCCAGTGACCCTGTCGCCCGCTTTCCATGATGACACGTTTGATCCGACTGCGGTGATGACACCGGCCACCTCGCCGAGCATGGTTGTGCCGGGGGCCGAGCGGCCCAGAGCGACAGAGATGTCCTTCTGATTCAAACCGTGCGCGCGAGCTTCGATCTGGATTTGATCAGGACCGAGAGGCTCTGACATGCTCTCGTTGTCCACGAAGCGTAGAGTATTGAGCAGACCGGGCACTTGCACGTCGAGCATCAGAGGTCTGCTCTTGTCCAGGTACGTCGTCGCCTCGCACTTGTCTTGTGCCGGGTTCAGGCTCTCGACATACCTTTCGAAGCGGTCGTCCGGGACCACTCTTGGGATGGTCAGTTGTCCATCGTGAATGACGTACTCGTTCTCTTCAGTCTTGTCAGCCTCCGACTGGGGCCAGAACGACTTGGCAATGTCTTTTAGAATATCAACAATGTGTCCCAGACTGCCACTTTCTGACGGGCTGAACTGGTCTTGAATGTCCACAGTGATCAAATGCAGCCCGGGGTTCTCGCGACGCATCACTCGTGCCAAGCCATTGATCATGTGCTTCATAGCTACCGCTTCAGCAGATGGCTCAGCACACTGGAAACTGGCCCAGAGGATGTTCCTCCCTTGGAGTAGGAGCTGCTTGATCTGCTCAAAGGTTTCAGGGCTGGGATCCAATAGCAGTGGGTTCTCGGCAGAGTCAATGACAATTTCCAACTCATTGGCAGCTGTGGAAGGGTTCAATGTCCATGGCGTCTGAGTACACTTGACTCCTGCCTCGGTCAAGGAGAGACACAATCTTTCTCCCATGGCGGCTTGAGCGTCGTCAGAATGTCCGAGGTGAATACTTGCGGAGTAACTGGTGTTCTGAACCTTGGCCTCAGATGCATCGATGGCGCGCGTAACGATCATAGTGCTAATGTCACTCGAAGGACCCTTGTGTGCCGGGATAGCCAAATCAGTGCCACTGAAGCCATGACGCTTCAAGCAAGTATCCCACTCAGACACAGAAAGTAGCGGTCCGTTCTCGCGTCCGTCTTCGGACTTCCACCAGCTCGCCAGCGTGCCGAAGATGGCATTGTGCGCAGCAGATACGGCAGTGAGCTCCATAAGGACCAGTCGACCACCAGGCTTCAGCAGCGAGCGCACGTTGGTCAGGGCCGCGTCCATCCGTGGCACGGCGTGCAGCTCCATGGCGGCCACGATGACATCGAAGCTGTGCGCGGCATAGCCCTGGGCGAGCGGATCACGAGAGATATCCAGGGTCTTGAAGTTGATCTGGGATTCCCACTTGCCAAACTTGCTGCGCGCGAGCTCGAAAGATCCCGAAGACACGCTGGTGTAGGCGTACTCGTGAACGAGGAGCTGGTCACCACGCTCCATCTTCTTGAGTATCGGCAGAGTCGCGCCACCAGTGCCAGCATCGATCTCCAGGATCTTCATGTAAGGGTTCTTGTGGACGAGGTGTTGCATGTATTCGGCCATCTGTGTGTAGTGACAGCTGAACAAGGTGTGCTCCGAGTAGAGGCGTCTCAGGAGATCGTCTTGAGCCATCAACTCGACTGCGTTCACCTTTCCCGTCAAGAGATCCAGGTAGTGCGGCCCGAGACGACTCAAGATCAACCCGGCAATGTTTGACCTGCTGGCTTCTTCGATGAGCTGAGTCTCCTGCTCGGCAGTCACACCTTCAAGGAGTTTCTGAGCCTCGGTCTCATCCCACTTTGTCATCCAGTCTAGCAACTTGGAGAGTTGAGCGTTGCTGGCAGACGAAATGCCATGGGTTTGCATCTCTTGCAAGGCTCTGCGGATGAAGATTGCTGCGACTGTGTCATTGAGACCGAGTTGTGCCTCAGCGGATATCCCGACGGAGCTGTGGATATCGAATATGTCTTGACTTGAGAGATGATTCATGAAGTCATTTTGTGTCAAATAATCAACATCTGGCTTCCACTCCATGCGGTAGGATGCCTTCTTCTCAGCAGAGTCGTCCGACGTAACGTCGCCAACAGCCTGAGGACGAACCTTGTGGGCTGTGATAACGGGGCGGAATGTGCCATCAGACTCTTTTTGATAGGTACAGAACTCGGCGAGACCCTCGCGGCGACTCTCGGGGACAAATTTGAAGGCAACGAAGAGCTCTGATCCAGGCGTCTCATCAATGTCAACGGCGACGGACATGTCAGCGAGCGAGGTGGGCATGATGGGCATGAGGGCACATTCCCGGTGGAACATCAGTGCCACTGGCTGGATGATGGAGTCAAAAGTGCTGGGGTGGATCGTGTGTGGCTGTTGATACTGGCTGGGCATCTGTTGCACGATATTCTCGACAACGACCTTGAAATAACTGCGGTTCTTGCCGACGCGGATCTCCTTCATGCCTTGAAAGTTGGGACCGTACTCGTTTCCGGTCTTTGCGAGATCAGCGTATACTTGCGCAGGGTCGAGAAGCAGGTCGCTGTTGGTTTGACAGTCTCTGAGCATATCGGCTGCAGCTGCACTTGTCAAATGCCCAAGTGTGTCATCTGCGGTATCAACGGCTTCATCGATCTCAGGCTGAGTTGTGGCATCGACAGCGTCCCATGAGGTCAGACCGGAACAATTCTCCACCCAAGCATCATTCTTGGGGTCGTAGGAGACGACGCTGAACTCCTGCCAAGAAGTTCCTGCGTACTGACGCGAGGGGCTGATCATGAGGTGCATCTCGACCTCTTTGGTGTCCTGGGCGTTATCATCGGGCACCACGACGGCTTTCAGAAAGTTGACGTCGCGGAGATTGACATTCTTGATACTGCCCGGGGTCTTGCGCAGCTGGAACAACTGCTTCATGGCCTCGATGACCATGATCAGATAGCCAACACCGGGGAAGACGATGAGTCCCTCAACCACGTGGTCCCGAAGCCATGGCAGGTGTTCCAAGCTCACATAGTATCTCCATCGAGGCTCGTGGAGAGAACTATAGTAGTCATAGGTTCCAAGGAGATCATGACGAGGGAACGGACGAAGCCTGTGATCCTTACTGAGCCGGGACTCATGCCAGTAGGAGGAACTATGATCCCACGCGTAGGTTGGCATGTTGCCAACGACCTTGTAAGAAGAAATGGAAGCGGCTTTCCCCTCACCCATGGTCGTAACAGCATCCAGATGTACCTGGCCGCCGTACTCGAAGATCTTACCCGCAACAGCCAGGGCGGTCTCGGTTGCGCTTTGGTTGCGCATCAAGCACGAGAGATAGTTGTACTTGAACGTCGCCCCGGATTCCAGCGTGAAGCTTGACAGTGTCTGGCGCAGAGGCCCTGAAAGAGCCGCGTGAGGACCAACTTCAATCACCACGTTGGTGGCAGAGGGGTGCGCTGCAGACAAATGCTCCGCTACCAGCTTAGATGCGGCGTCAAACTTGACTTGCGAAACCAGGTTTGCAACCCAGTAAGAAGGACCAAAGTCGGCGAGCTTGCGCGTCCCAGTGACGGAAGAGTAGAAAGCAACGTCCTTGTTAGGCGCCCCGTGGGACATGTCGCTGAGAGAAGCGAGATATGACTTGGCCACGACCTCCATGTGGTGCGAGTGGTAGGCCGAGTCAACCTTGAGGCGTCTATTGAAGACGGACGCCGCGTCCAGCACGGCTTGGAGTTCCAAGATGGCCGGCAGATCTCCCGAGATGGTGGTGCTTTCGGGACTGTTTACACAGGCCACTGTGACTCTGCCGTTTGTCTTATCCAGTCCTTGGATCCTCTTACTGATGGCCCCTTCTCCCTCTCCAACCGCCAGCATACTGCCTTTGGTAGCGTTCAGGTCTTTGGCTTGCGCGGAGCAAATACCTCTGTTATAAGCAACCTGCATAGCCGCCGCACGGCTGAGAATACCCGCAGTATAAGCGGCTGCAACCTCACCGGAGCTGTGCCCGCAGAGAGCCTTGGGGCGGATTCCGAAAGACTCTAGAAGGTCTACCATGGCGATCTGAACCGCTGTAGTACATGGCTGAGAAAACCTGGCATCGCTAAGCCGCGAGGTGTCCTTGTCGCGAGAGAGCTCCTCGACAAGGTCCCACTCAGACCCGGCGTCCTTCATGATCTGGTTGCAGAGCGCAATCGAGGCTGCAAACTCGTGCGAGTCTGACAGCAGCTCGCGGCCCATCGCATGCCATTGTGCGCCTTGGCCGGTGAAGATGAAACCGACGGCGACGTCTCGGGATGACTTGACCGGACGGGGTTTGGCATCTCCCAAGGCGCGGGCGAGGTCCTCCGAGTTTCTCGCCACGACGGTCGACCGCCACGGAAGCTTGGAGCGGCGCACGTTCAATGTGTAAGTCAGATCGGCAAAGGATGCATCCTGGGACATGTCGGTTCCGAGCCACTCGCCCAGCCTAGACATCAAGCTGTTCAGAGACAGCTCCGAATTTGCAGAAAGAGTGATTAGTCTCTCCTTGCCATGTTCTTGTTCTTCCTCGGAATCTTCTACGACGACATTGTTATGACCGTTGGTGTGTCCGTTAGTGTGTCCATTGGAGTCTCCGTTGGCATGACCGTTGGTGTAGCCATTTGTATGGCCATTGGAGTGGCCATTGGTATGACCGTTTGTATGGCCGTTGGTAAAGCCATTCTTGAGCGAATTTCCATCGTATGCTTCAAGAATTGCATGTGCGTTTGTGCCGCCATAACCGAAACTGTTGACCGAAACTCGCCTGGGTCCCACATGACCTTTAGGAGTGAGGGGTGTCAGTTCAAGCGGGACCTAAGATGTATTGTTAGCTAGGATATACGTAGAACATGGAACAAATATTTCTTACTCGAATGCCTCTTTCTTCCAGACGAAGTGATGGTTTCGAGTTAATGAAGTTGAGCTGTGGTGGGATCTGGTCTTTTTTCAGAACCATGATTGCCTTGATCATGCTAGCTATTCCACTAGCAGACTCGAGATGTCCGATATTGGACTTGACACTTCCCTACAGTCAAATGGTGTTAGTCATGGTGGTCACAAAAATAACGACTCTAAGACAGGTCGGAAGGCCCGCTTTACTTACCACTGTGATCTCGTTTGTTCGTCCGGCCTCTCGGCCAAAAACCCTGGAGATGGAGCCAATCTCCTGATTGTCACCAGCCACGGTTCCCGTCCCGTGTGCCTCGACGTATAATGTGTCCATGGGGCTAAGTCCGGCATTGGCATATACCGTCTTTGCCAAGGCCTCCTGGGCGTCTCCGTTGGGCACAAAGATGCCGGCAGTCTTTCCGTCATGGTTCGACCCGGACTCGACGACCACCGCGTGGATAGTGTCTCCGTCGGCCAAAGCCTTGTCCAGGCGCTTCAGAAGGAATACTCCAATACCTTCGCCCCTTGCGTACCCGTGACCGCGGTCATCAAAGGTATAACACCTTCCATCCGCATTTGTAAGTTGCCTACAGTGATTGTCAATATCGTGCTTTGCATTTGCAGTTCATGTGAGAAAGTACTAACGACATGGCCATGGTCTGGTCAGGGTGGAGCATAAGTTGACTTGCTCCTGCCAGCGCCATATCGGATTCCCCTGCTCTCAGCGTCCGACATGCTTGGTGCAGTGCTACCAGGCCACCAGACTAGTAGACACGGCATTTCGTTAGCACATATAATACCATGCGAGCACCAAGTTCTACTTACACATCCCGTGTCCAGCGTGTTTGATGTTCCTTTGAGATCCCATAGATATGAGATCCTGTTGGCGAGAATGGCCTCGCCAGAGCCTATGACATGTGTCTTGTGCAAATGGGGTACATCTCTGTAAGCCATCCGGTCGTAATCCCTGGCGAACATGGCCATGTGCACCGAGGTATTGGACCCGCGAAAGTCCTCGATGGGGAAACCAGCATTCTCGACGGCCTCGTATGCGACCTCGAGCAGCAACCGCTGCTGGGGGTCCATGCCGCTGGCCTCGGCCTCGAGCACCTTGAAGAAGCGGGCATCAAAGGCCGATACGTCGTGCTTCAGGAAGTAGGCGTGGCTGAAGTTCATCACCTCGCCCATGTCTGGGTTCTTGTGATAAAACGACTTCCAGTTCCAGCGGTCCTTGGGGACCTCTGTCCGGCCGTCCCTGCGGTCTACCAGCATGGACCACAGGCTCTCCGGGTCGTCTGCGCCTGGAAGGCGACATGCCATTCCGACAATGGCGATCTGGCTGTCCTTGCCCATCTTGATCTAATTAATTCTATATGCTGGCTAAAGAAAACGACGGGAAGAAGTGATGGGGAGGAAGCACAGCGTGAGGGTATCTAGCCAAGAATCAAGATCTAACAGAGAACCAAAGGAATAAGATCAAGTCAGATTTGTTCCAACGGACAGATTATGACCAGAGTCTCGAGACTAACGAGACGACGATAGCATATTCCCCATCAAGTGACGATACCGTCCGAAGCAGCAGCCATGAATCGTTCTAACCGAATCTACGTCCATACCCAGATACCAATCGCCACCCCACCGAGGGCCGAGGAATCCAGACCATATTCAAGGATCTACGTTGTCGTTCATGGCCTGGGGTCTCCGTTCGATAGGCAGCCGATACATGCAACCTTACATTGTGCATAGCCCTTGAGACAGCTAGCTTGATCTTACGCTCTTGTAGCTGTTATGGGCGTAACGGGACGTGTGGTTGTGAGGCACAGTTCGTTGCCAAATTGGGTACCTAGCGACCCCTGTATTTGACTCGGAAGACCCCCTGGCAATTGAAAAGTGGTGGTGTGCGCTTACAAGATGTACCTACTCTGTAGCGGTAGAGGTACGTACCCAAGTGCCTGTAACGACCAGGATGACCCCCACTTACAGGGGCGCAGGTCAGCTAACCTAGTATACTACATTCTAGCGCAAGAAAAGTGTTCTTGTACCCAGATACTTGTCCTACTGCACCATCACAAGGATGCACGACCGAAATCAGCCCAGAATGAAAGGGCCGGTCCAGATAGCGAGCTAATTCCCAAACTTCGTTCTGTCCAGGACCATGGATCACAAAGTCCGGCATAGGTACGTACTTCGTGCCACGCATAATCGCCATCCTAACCTAGCAGTGCAAGAGGTGCCGACTATGCTGCTGCTGCTGCTGCTGCTATCTATTTCGATCCCAAATTAGTAACTTTTGTCTTGGCAAGTTCTGACACTGAAACATTTACACTTCTGTCAGTTCGAGTGGCACATGAGAAATCATATCGCGTCTTGTGACTCTTGTCTATGAGCGTCTGTAACAGATCTGTTCCACTTGACTGTCCGAGGAAATCACTTTGAAGTTGCAAACTGTTGTCTTGTTTATCCACTACCTTCTTGCCCATCAAGCAAAATGGCGACTCCAAAGTCTGGTGTCCCAAGTCGTAAACACTACTTGGATAATCTACGCTCCTACTCTACCGCTCATGTCATCACTCATCACACGGCGGCCTCTTTTGGCGTTGGGGGTCCCGATGGGCCCCCCTCGGCCATGTTCGACAAGCCGTCGCCGCTCCTGACCGGAGCCCTGGCCTATGATCTGGCTTTTGGCCTGAGCGAGTTCTTTTGGATGTCCGGCTACATGTCTGGCGAGTCGCTCTCCCGGTCGACGGACTGGAAGTTCACCAAGGGCAAGATCCTGCGCCTGGGCATCCCCGCCGTCGTCTCGACGCTGCTCCTGGACCCCCTCCTGCCCGTCATCCAGGGCCGCAAGTTCGAGTGGGCCGCGTTCAAGAAGGCGTACACGGACGCCTTCCGCAACTTCCGGGGCATCACCGGCTCCGCCTGGTTCACGGCGACGCTGCTCGCCCTGGACCTGTGCGCCGTGCTGCTCAAGCGCTTCGCCTACATCTTCGGCCTCGGCGGCGCCCGGTCGCCCAAGCTGCGCGCCCTGAGCAAGCTGTACGACGTGCTGTGCCGCTACGGCTGGCTGGCCGTCGCCGCGGGCAGCTTCCTGATCCGCACGCGCTTCCCGCCCGGCATGAGCATGCCCGTCATCGACGCCCAGCCGGCGTACCTGCTCCAGCACGCCTACGCCTATGCGCTCGGCCACCTGGCGTTCCGGACCAAGAAGCCCCGGCTCAGCAGCATGATCGAAAGAGGCGTCGGCGAGTACGACCCCACAAAGGCGTCGCCTCGCCTATCCCTGATCAAGCCCATCGTGTTCGCCATGGCGACGCTGCCGGTCGTGCTGCTGCCGACGTACATCGAAAAGATGAGGTCCAAGAAGGCGCAGAAAGCTGGCGACGTCGTTTCCGAGTCTGAAAAGACCGAGACAGCCGGCCAGGGCGAGAAGACCGAAGAGCCCAAGTACACGGAGAAGGGCGTCGGCATCAGCCTGGGCGGCTGGAACGCCACGGCCGCTCTGTACGCCCTTTGGACGGAGATGGCCTTTAGCACGACCGCTCCGGCGCACATTAGCTACTTTGAGCGGAACCACAACCAGTCGACAAAATCCAGCCTGTTCGCGCCCGCAAATTCCTACGGAGCCTTTATGCTCCACGGCCCCATCTCCTGGGTCATTGGCGAGGCCGTCGACGCCGTCATGTGTCCCGGAGGCAAGAAGCGGGAATGGATGAAGTCGAGGCTCTGGGAGGAGTTTGGCCCGCTGCTCATGAGCGGCGTCGTCGGCGGGGTGGATGTCGTGGCTTCGTTCCAGGCAAGCAGAATGTTGTCCAAGTATATACCTGGCTTTTAAAGGAGCTAGTCGGTGCTTTTTATTCAGTGAATATAAGGCGTTTCGTAAAAGCGTAGTATTCAAGTCTTGTTTTGTTTCATTTCAAAGCGCATTATGTTCCAGTTTCACTCTGTAGGTAGTCTCTAGAATTCATCTCGTACATATATCATTAATCCATACCAAAAAGCCTCTTTGCATTGCCCGAATTTATACCATCTCGCTGGGCCGCGTCAAAAGTCTTCTCGCACCCATCGTCAAACTGTTCCATCAGATCCGCCACAACTTTCTCGGGCGTAAATGGATAATCGCTGCCATACACGATTCTCTCCTCCCCGCCCTCGCCCAAGGTCCGGAGCAGGCCGTGGATCTGGTTGGGGAAGACGAAGCCGGCCATGTCGAAATAGAACCTCTCGCGCAGCAGCCGGCGGAACTCGTCGCTCTGGCTGGGCCCGCCGTTGATCAGCGACGCAAAGCCACCGATCCGGTCCAGGATCGGCGGCAGCGTACACCCGCAATGCGACATGATGTAGGTGGTGTTCTTGTACTTGGACACCGTGCCCGAGAGCAGCAGGTTCGCCACGGCGCGCGTCTCGTCGAACATGAACTCCATGACGGGCCGCGCGATCTTAGCGAGCGGCGCCGCGGGCTGCACGCCGCCGTCTACACCGGACAGCAGGTTGCATGTCGTGGGGTGGATGAAGAGCACGGCCCCGCGCTCGTCGAGCTTGGCGAAGACGGGATCGAGCGCCGCGTCGCCGAGGTAGACGCCGTTGGCGTTGGAGAGGACGGCGAAGCCCAGGGCGCCCAGGTCGTCGAGGGCGCGGTCGATCTCGGCGGCGGCGTCGGCCGCCGAGGGCAGCGGCAGCGAGGCCAGGAAGCCGAAGCGCGACGGGTGCGCCCGGCAGACGGCGGCCAGCTCGTCGTTCGTCTGCCGCGTCCGGGCCGCGGCGCTGGCGTCGTCGGCGGGCGTCAGGTGCGTCCCCGGCGACGTTATGCTGAGGATGGACTTGCTGATGCCCAGCTTGTCCATCATGGCAATGTGCTGTTCTGCGCTCCATGCCTGTCGCGAGTGGTGAGTGATTGGTCATGGTGTGGATGTAAAGTCATCTTACAGGAAGCGCGGGCATGCCGTCGGGCTTCTCATGGCCATTGTCGAGGGCATATTGCCTGTATGCTGCCGGTACGGCGTGGCAATGGACATCGATCCGCCCCATTTTGTTTGTATTCTTCGTCTGCACTGGTGTCACTTGCGATTTGAAAAAGTCAAACCAAGACATGGTCAAATCAGAGGGCCCTTTGTTAAGAGAGAATACTGTATGAAGCCGTGTGATTGAGTCTAGATTTCTTGGTGCTATGATAGTAGATGTTGTATAAGACCCATGATCATTAGTCATATTCGGGCTCCGCTCTGGGGTTATACTAGCCCTCGGAAACAAGTCGCGGGATATCATAGGACACCTCACGCAGAGACTGCCGTTCGGTATGGGATCTTTCACGGAAATTCCGAGGGCCCATGAGACCTCGAACAGACAAAGACCAAATTCAGTGATGGTCGATTTTACCCCAGCGATATGAAATCCGTGCCACAGTGTGGGACAATGCACACTCTGGCCGTCTAAACCACGCGATTGCTGTTTAATGCTTCAAGAGTTATACATAGTAACAAAGTTGGCGCCAGGCACGGGTGCTCCTGAACCGAACGGAGAGATAGCTTTACCGTAGTGGCGGGCAGCACCTTGCCCATCAGCCGTCGGCGTCTCTTCTCCATCAAGAGTCGAGACAACCTCGCCACGTTGTGGATGTATGGACGGGATACGTGCTCGATTCTGGCCATAGTCTGACCAAGCCAACCGAGGTTCAAGCAGGAAGGACCCTGCGTCACAATGTTCTCTGTTTATGCTTGTATCAGATCATGGCCATGTCCTCGCCTGTACTTGCATCTCCGTGATCCAACGGACTGCGTGGCTGCAGTTTTGCTGAAGGATTCGAACTAAAACAATCGCCCGTTATACTAGTATAATAGTGCTACTAAGGTTACGTGACATGGGACGATTTGATAGTTTAGTTTGTAAGCGGGTTTGGGGGCGTGAGAAGTAGAAAGGTATACTCGGCCGCAGCTAGCCTCAAAGTCGACTGACGTCTGTCAGACAATAGATGTGGATCTCGGCGTACCGAGTACAACCCAAGAGAAAAGCACTTGTCAGGGTGCCATTGATGCATGTAAGCATCTCACGCAAGATACGTACCGACAGTACCTCGTACCCATACAACCAGATGCAGAATGCAGGGCACCAATCCGATCCACCAGCTGGCCTGAATCAGGCAGTGGGGTGCGAGTCTAGAGGACCCTTGCAGAATCCTTCGGGGGGAACTCGCTTACAAGAATATCCACATGTGTGTGGAAAGCTGTCAACCAAACCTTGCGGTCATCAGGCGGGCGACGGCGAGGTCAAGGGTTCTGTGTTTTTTCGTCGGATGAGGGTAATCATATTTTACCGAGTAAAAGCCATCGGACTTAGTGCTGATTTGGGTCCAAGGGGCATAGTCACCTCACTTTGTACTGGGGCAATCTGCCAGACCAAGTGTCTCCATAGCCCCCAACTACATGGAACACTAGGCCATCGTTGACGACTGCGATACTTGGGAACATTTTAGAGCATTTCAACAAGTCGGCCCTCTGTTCAGCATTGACTTCACATGAGTTGCTTCTGCCATATGTGGTTTTCTTGACCTAATTGCACCGTTGTTGGCTTCGCCTTGGCGTGTCCTAGTCAGTTTGTGCATTATACATGCAGACAAGCCAGGACGAGACTCCACATAACTATACACAAGTCTTGTAGCACATCGTCCGGTATACTCTTTGACTTGGAATTCTTACCATTGCCATCGCGGCCATGTCCGCCACAAAGGAGCATTTGGTGTTGCTATTCGGGGGCCAAGGGTCTACAGCCATCTTCTCGCCGGCCGCCATCGAGAACGCAGAACGAGATATCCGATCCGCCAATGCCGGCAGCATACTGCTTTCGAGATGCCATGCGGCCTTCTTACGGGAGATGGAGTGCTTGGACGCCCCATCAAGAGAATCTCTCGCCATCAACATCGATGACTTCTCAGCTCCTCGAGACCTGCTGAGGCCGGCCGAGAAGTACCACACGCATGCGACAATACAGGCGACCACTATTTATCTCTGTCAAATGTTACACTATCTGGCCGAGGTACAAAACTCCGATACACAATTTGAGGATTACTACGAGAATATCCGAGAGACTGCGGGCTTCTCCTCGGGGTTGCTTCCTGCCACTATAGTCGCACGGTCACGCACACTGGACGACTTCATCACTGACGGAGTTGCGGGCTTCGGCCTTGCCTTTTGGATTGCATGCCGGAGTCTCCTCTGGGGCGTCGAGACAGCTGGGAAGCGCTCTGTTGAAGGCCATGATGATTTTGAAGCGACATGGTCCCTTGTGCTTCGGGGTCTGCCTCCAAACGAGGTAGAAGAGAGACTAGTCCAACATTTTTCAACACGGACGCAGGAGTCAGATTCCGCAACATCACGGCATTTGCAAATTTCTGCCATCTCCAGTTCGGATACCGTGTCCGTATCTGGACCCAGCCATGAGCTTGCTTCGTTTCGATTACAAGCTGTGTCGGATCTTGCAACAACCTTTGCACATGTCCATGGGTGGTATCATGGTGGAGATCAATTTGAAAATGTTGTCCACCAGGTTCTGCAGGACCTGCAATGGCGATCCATCTCGTTGAGGTCTTGCTCAGAACCTACGAAACCAGTCCGCTCAACATTGGACGGCACTTTACTGGAGACCTCTGGAGCCAGCTCCTCGGAATTGCTCAACTGGCTGGTTCGACACCTGTTGGTCTACCCGGTGAACTGGGCCGAGACGGCACAAGGGATTGGCGGTAGCATCGGTGAGCTTCTTAGACATGAGCCTTCTTCGGCGGTGAAGGTCTTGTCCTTTGGACCTAGCTCGGGCGCTCTGTTCCCGGATCTCCAGCCCCTCGACCCGAGAATCCAGTCACTGGATGTGTCCTCATTCAAGGCGGGGAAGAAATCACAGTTGGCCTCTGAATACAAGGACAGCATCGCCATCGTTGGCATGAGCGTCAATTTGCCCAAGGGCAAGGGAACGGAACAGCTCTGGGAGACGCTATCCCAGGGCTTATCTGCCGTTTCAGAGATTCCCGAATCCAGATTCAACGTCTCGGATTACTATTCGGAAGGCTCTGGCAAGCCACGCTCGATGCCGGCGAAGCATGGTGCATTCTTGGATGACCCCTTTTCGTAAGTCATGCCTTTGTGGCGGGTGATCTGGAAGACCAAGAAGCTAACTGACATGTGATCCAGCTTCGACAATGGCTTCTTCAATATTTCACCACGTGAGGCGAAATCAATGGATCCTCAACAGCGCATTCTTCTACATGCAGCACAGGAAGCCCTCGAAGATGCCGGGTTCGTCGCAGATTCGTCGCCCTCTTCCCAGAGAGCTTCGACCGGATGTTACGTTGGTCTTGCTACCGGAGACTATACGGACAATCTGCGCGACGACATCGACGTCTTTTACTCCCCGGGAACGCTAAGGGCATTTCACAGTGGGCGGATATCCTACTTTTACAGGCTCAGCGGCCCCTCCATGGTGACGGATACGGCTTGCTCGTCGTCCATGGTCTCCGTGTACCAGGCGTGTCGGGCACTGCAGGACGGAGATTGCACGTCGGCGATAGCGGGTGGTGTCAATGTGATCTCGAGCCCTGATGTAAGTCTTTCCTTTATAATATGTCGGTACATACGAAACGTGCAGATCCTGACAGGCCCATCCAGATGTACCTAGGATTGGCACGAGGTCACTTTCTCAGCCCTACAGGCGGATGCAAGCCATTCGATGCAAGTGCCGACGGGTACTGCCGAGCTGAGGGTTGCGTGCTCTTTGTGCTTAAGCGGCTGTCGGATGCCGTTGCCGAGAACGATCGTATACACGGCGTCATCAGAAATGTCATGGCCAACCAGAGCGGCAACGCGCACTCCATCACGCATCCGCACAGCGCTACGCAAATCGATCTGTTTCAACGGCTTCTGCGCCGGACAAATGTCGATCCTGCATCTGTCGGCGTCGTAGAAGCACACGGGACCGGCACGCAGGCTGGCGATGCGCGCGAGGTCGAGAGTCTGCGGGCTGTTTTTGGACCTCACCACTCCAAGACGAATCCCCTGACGATCAGTTCCATCAAGGGCAACATTGGCCATTGTGAAGCTGCATCGGGAGCTGCTGGGTTGGCGAAACTGCTGCTCATGCTCCAGAAGAAGGAGATTCCGATACAAGCCGCCTTCAAGAACATCAACCCGGCTTTTGCAGATATACAGTCTTCGGGCTTTGTCATACCTAGACAAACTGTTTCCTGGAAACACTCGCAGAGGACGCCGCGGAGGGCGCTGCTGAACAATTTTGGAGCGGCTGGTTCTAATGCATCGCTCCTGCTGGAGGAGTGGAACGAACCGCTAAATTCCCAGCGCAGATGCCCTAAAATTCAGAAGCGTTCAGCGCACGTCTTTACCCTGTCGGCCAAGACCCCAAAGGCCCTTGAGTCGGCGGTGCAGCGACACTGCCAATTCCTGCAACAATCCGAGCAGAAACACGCCACGATTGAAGATGTCTGCTACACCGCGACGGCGAGGCGGCAAGCCTACGACCATCGCATGTCTTTGGTCTGTACCTCTGTCGATGACCTTTTGAACAGATTGCAACGCTCCAAGCCCGCCGACGCTATCCATGCTCAGCATGTTTCCACCACCATCTTTGTCTTTTCAGGCCAGGGCGGCTTGTACGACGGCATGGGACAAGAGCTGATGCAGACGAGCTCAGTCTTTAGAGAGACCATCATGGCCTGTGACCACATCTTGCAGGGTCTAGGCCATCCGAGCATTCTCGGTATCTTTTCGCGCGACCCAGCAGTGGCCATACCGTTGGATGGGGATGAGTACATCATTGCTTCGCAGTGCGCATGTGTCGCACTGGAATATGCGCTGGCCAAGATGTTCATATCCTGGGGCGTGATGCCGAAATATGTCATGGGTCACAGGTATGTATTTCCCCGGTTGTCATGGTACTGTTGAATTGGCCTTTTGCTGACCACCTTATCTATATAGTCTCGGCGAATATGCTGCACTTTGCATCTCGGGAGTTCTGACATTGGAAGACACCCTGCGGGTCGTGGCTGCGAGGGCGAGGATGATGACCGATCACTGTGTCGCTGACGCGACCGGCATGCTGGCATGCAAACTCTCCTCTGCGCAAGCCGAGAAGGTCTTGTCCACGAGCCCGTCCCTGTCGCAGCTGACTGTGGTATGTCGAAACGGATCCAGCGACTGCGTTGTTGGCGGACCGTTGGATCAGCTCGACACTTTCCGAAGAGAGTGCGCTACCAGCAAGATCAAGGTCAAGCTGCTAGATGTTCCCTATGCCTTCCATTCGGCAGCTATGGATCCGATCATGGAGCCGTTGGAAGCCCTGGGCAGATCAGTGCACTTTGCACAACCTGAAATTCCCATCATATCCAACGTCTTTGGGCGATTATTCGAAGACGGGGACTTGACTCCTGACTACTTTGCGCTGCATGCAACCAAGCCCGTACAATTTGCCGAGGGCATCGTGGATCTGCAGTCGAGAGAATCGCTGGACGATGCCGTCTTCCTCGAGATTGGCCCGCATCCCACAACTCTGCCAATGCTACGCAATTCCATTCAATCAAACACATCTGCCTACCTTGGTACGCTAAAGCGAGGTGAGGACTCTTGGGCCTCTATCAGCTCAACTCTGGCTGCTTTATCCTTGCGCAAGATGACACTCAACTGGAGAATGGCCTTCGAAGGAACATCTGCCAAAGTCACAAGCCTGCCTGGTCATCTGCTAGAGGGTTCAAGTTACATGGTCCCTTACCAGGAGTCGCGCACAGGGACCTCATCCTCTCGTCAACTACGAGATGAGACGGCGCGCGTTGCGACCAACTTCAAGCTGCTTCCGTGGTTCAATAAGCTAGCATCTTCGAGCAACGAATCAGTGTACGAGACGACATTAGCTACCCTTGGGCCTTTCATCTTGGGACATGATGTTGGAGGTACTCCCATTTGTCCAGCCTCGGTGTACCACGAGATCGCACTAGAGGGTGCTCACAATTCTTTTGATGCTCGCAATGATCAGGTACTAGTCGTCACAAAGATGAGCTTTGCAAGCCCATTGATTTATGTACCGTCAAAGAGCACAGAGATAGTACTGGTCCGCATCAAGAGACAGTCTGCATCACATGCAGACTTTATAGTAGCCTCGAGATCCTCCCAAGTGTCGGAAGAGACAATCCATTGTACTGGAGCTGTTCAACTGCATGACTCCCAAACATGCACGGCTCAGTGGGTTAGGGACGCCGCGCTCGCAAAACGGCAGATTCGTTATTTGTCGGGTGCTGGGCAGGACGACTCCAGCACGTTTCGAAGAAAGGTTCTCTACGAAACCATTTTTCCACGCGTCGTGGCATACTCTGCCGAGTACCAGAGTTTGATGTCTTTGGATGTGGCCGATTCCAACCTCGAAGGTCTTGGCTCCTTCAGACTGCCACTTAATACTCATGGCGACTATCTGGCACCTCCTATCTTTACCGACACATTGCTACACGCGGCTGGCTTCATAGCCAACCTGGCAGTCAAGTCCGAGGAGATTTGCATATGTGCTCGAGTTGATTCCATCGAAGTAGCGTACAGAAAAATCGACTACACGGACGCTTTCACGGTCTACTGCAGCTTGCTCGAAGTCAAGGGTGCAATTTTGGCAGACTCAATCGCATTGGACGCCAACGGTAAAGTCGTTGCTGTTGTCAGAGGCATGGAGTTCAAGAGACTTCGCCTATCTGCATTTCAACACATGCTTTCGGGCAAAACCTCCGTCGCCAAACCTGAAGTCCATTCTATCGAGCAGGAAAAGTCGCGGCCATCTACTGGCTTGATGACTCCTCCTGAGAGCGGAAATGTTGCCAATACTCCCACAGACTCCAGCGGCGGGCTCCTGCACAACGTCAGAACGACCCTGGAGACTATCGTCATGGAAGTTGGCGGATTTTCCAAAGGCGACATGGACTATACAAAGTCGCTTGATGAACTCGGCATCGATTCGCTCATGCAGATTGAGATCATATCCAAGCTGACGCGTACATTTCCTGGCCAGACGGGTCTAAACCATCACGCGCTCTCTTCGTGCGAGACTTTGGAGGCCCTGGAAAACACACTAGCATCGATCCTGCACGCTTCGGTTGGTATCGGTGCACTCGTTGAGGCCGCAACGTTGACCAGCCGACAAGATTCATGTCAGCATACACTTGTTCCCTCTGAGTACTCGCCATCTGACATGGTGCAGGAAAACCCGGTCAAGCTCCACCACTCAGATGGTCAAAGGACACCGCTGTGTCTGTTCCATGATGGGAGTGGGCAAGTGAGCATGTATGCGCGACTTCACGACCACGATCGAACTACGTATGCTTTCTTTGATCCGCAATTCGCCAGTGATCAGCGACCGTTGGCGAGTATTAGTCAGATGGCACAACACTATATTTCGCAGATAGCAAAGGTGGAGCAAGCTCCAATCATACTCGGCGGTAAGCTGATCGCATAACTAGTACCTTTTTTCCGTGGATCGAGCTGACCAATACAGGGTGGTCCTTCGGTGGTGTGGTGGCATTTGAGGCTGTCAGGCAATTGATAGCGAATGGATTCGAGGTGAAAGGCCTTGTATTGATCGACTCTCCGAATCCGATCAATCATGAACCTTTGCCAGAGGAGGTGATTGCGAGCATTACCAAGTCGAATCACCAACCTGGTGCCGCTACTGAAAGGACCGCAATGGAAGAAGAGTTCCATTACAATGCATCACTACTGGGGCAGTACGACGCAGTACCCTTGTCTTCTTCAAACAGAACCAAGCTGAGAACCGTCATGCTGAGAAGTCAGGAAGTCATGGACACCGAGAATCTGTGTGGTGTCTCGTATGAGTGGCTCAGTGATCAGAATGCGCGATCTGACGCCATCGCCGCCTGGGAAGGGCTGGTCGGCGGGCATGTGGAAGTGTTATCCATTCCTGGGAACCATTTTGAGCCCTTCATACGGAATAATGTGAGCTTCCTCTACACTCTTTCCTCTTCCACCAAATACTGACTCATTTCAGATCCGAGAGACAGGAGCTCAACTATGGAAGGCTTGCCAATACATAGAGGAGCTGCGCGATTAGGAAATATGTAACGCGAACATGAATGATGCGGTTATGCAGATCATCATAGGTGGCAGTTTATGCTACTTCTCTTCTCTTTTCGTTTGCTTTTCATCGAATACCACTTTGTAGTGCTTTGAAAAGCGTTTTAAAGATATATCATCAATGGTTCTAGAAACATTAAATTTATTTCATTATTTGCGCAATAGAAAATAATTGTGGAAAAATTCAATAACTCAGGGCAAGATTAAATCTCGACATATTTCTTATCAATATATATATGATAGTTGTTTACGTATTTATTCGTATTCGTACTTCTTGAGGAACGGCTTCACGTTCTCATATTCTTGCGTTATGACCTCATTGTGCTTTGAAGAGCGCGGGGTGATCTTGATGGGGAATTTCTTGGGTGCGATCAGGAACCCGTCCGAGTACGCGGTGCTAACGTCATCGTCGACGTGGTCGGAGCCAGGCGCCAGGTCAAAGCCCCAGGCGATCTTGGCCATGTTCAACATCTATGCAGAAAGTGACACGTCAGAACTTTGCGCACGGGCTTGTTCGTATGCAGAAAGTCAACTTACCAGGGAATTCTTGGCCAGCCTCTGCCCCGGACACACGCGCCTGCCGGCGCCGAACGCGTACGACGTCCTCCGGTGGTCGTCGGTCTTCTCGTCGACGGGGAAGCGCGTCCCGTACTCGTTGCCCAGGAACCGGTCCGGCGCGAACAGGTCCGGCCGGTCGTACTCGGCCTCGTCGTTGTGGATCGCCCACGTGTTGGCGAGCACCACGGTCCCGCGCGGCAGCAGGTACCCCTGGTACACGTCGTCCTGGGTCAGCATGTGCGGGACGCCGCCGGGAGCGACGGGGCGCCAGCGGAGGGTCTGGTAAGAAAGATTGAGGTTAGTATAGTGTAGGGAGGAGGAGGAGGTGTTGGAGGGAACTTACTTCGGCCATGCATGCTTTGAGAAAAGGGAGGCGGTCGATGTCTTCTGCCGTCGGGGACCGCTCGGGTCCGCACACCTGATCGACTTCCGCCTGGGCCTTTCTGAACTCGGCGGGATATTTGATCATGGCTAGAAGAAAGGAGAGCAGCGCCGAGGCCGACGTGTCGGAGCCGGCTTCCATCTAGGGGATAGTTAGTGATAAGATCCCGAGTTTCGGAAGATTTGGAAGAGAGGGAGACTCACCAGATTTCCGGCCAGATACGCAAGGTGCTCGTCGTCCATGTCGTTCTTCTCCTGCTCCTCAAGCATGGTGCGCAGGAAACAGTCGAGACCCTGGCCAGCCTGCATGCGAGCGCGCGTCTCGCGCAGGAGCCGCAGGTACAAACTCTTCTGCTCCGTGCGGACGTCTCGGGCCCACCTCTTCCACGGCGCCAAAGCCTCGGGGATGAGCTTGAGCAGTGGAAATGCATCGACTGGCGGCGTGGCGCCCGTCTCGAGGATGGCCGTGAACTGGTCCTGGGCGTGGTACAGGGCCTGCACGTTGGGCGAGTCGAAGCGGGCGCCCCGGACGCCGTACACGGACGCCAGGATGACGGCCGTGGTGTAGCGCCGGATGTGGTCGTAGTAGCCCGCCGGGTCCGCGGCGAGCTGCCACATGGTCTGGGAGGCCTCGGCGGACTGGATCGGCAGCAGCTGGTCGACGACCTTGACGTTGAGCAGCGACTGCACGACCCGGCGCTGCTTGCGCCACTCAGGCCCGTACTGCAGCAGCAGCAGGTGGATCTCGCCGGGGCATACGAGCTCGTTGGCGACGTACGTGCTGGGGCGGCTCGAGTAGATGGAGCCCCGCTGGTCGTACAGTCTTGTGCAGTGTTAATATGCTTCCCGCATGAGGACTTGTTTGCGGGTTTACTCACGCCTTGACATGTTTGTAACTATTCAATACTACAACATTCTGAGAGCCGAGCTTGAGACCGATGATGGAGCCATATTGGGCCTTCCACTCATTGAACCTATGACATATGGTCAGTCCCCCGGGCGGCTTTGACGAGCTTTGGGTGCTGCGAATGACGAAGACCTACTTGAGGAAGCCCTTCACCTTTGGTACGTGGCTGATGTTGCCAATGAAGGGAACAGTAGAGGGGCCCGGAGGAAAGTTTCGAGGCCGGCAGCTTGCCAGGTAGTACTTGGCCAGAACGACTGCCAGCGAGCCCACGGAGAGAAACAAGAGTCCCAGCAATGGGCCGCTTGAGATGCTGAGGAGTTCCATCTCGGCAATGAGTGAGTGAGGCTCTTGTTGCAACCGTGCGTGTGCGGATGGTGAAACCAAGGCTCATCCAGAAAGACAGTAGGCAGGTGGCTTGGCTGTCTTCAAGACGGTTAGGCAGTATTGTATAGCTACACAGTCGCGGGGAAATTCCTTACACTTCGCATTATCTGGCTACCTCGCAAGTACGACAGCTCCAAGTCAAAATGATCCTCAAGACCTTACTAACATTTACCAAGCAGTCGAAATCTCTAGCAAATTGGGAACAGCTCAATCTGGTTCGATCTCTCAGCCGATATCATGAGAAGGATTCTCAGCCTGTAACAATGCCCATGGCTATGATTACGTTCTGGGCTGTGCCTACCAGCCACTATTGGAGGACATCGGTGGATTCCGCTGGTCTTTCACATGCCATGTCTTGCTGACCACGAAAATTCCCAAGCTTCACAGCATCCATGTTTACGATGGACAAGGCGACCATCCAAGTTTCGAGAGTTATATGGTATAACTACATAATTACCAAGCGCATTACAAGGTCCACCTATTGTATCTGACGGACGTTACAATCGATCCTGCGGACGGTCGCCGCAGACTATATCCACAGCCTCGGTACCAGTCCACCTGAGCGGACAGTTCCCAAACACTATCCAGCAGGACCCTATGATTGTTTCTTAATTGGGATGCAGAATAGATTTTAGTGCCGCACATTACCGACGGAGGCCAAGGCGCAGTTGTTAGGCATACGCCCCGGATCTCAAGTACCTCACTAACCTTACTTCGGACTTGGACTAGAAACAGCGGCCCGGGATGAGACTAGCGGCCGGTGGGTGGGTGGGGAGAGATCCCAGGGCCTTGGTCGGCGATGGGGGCCTGGGTATATGTAGCGAAACGGATATTCTGTGAATCCTTCGAGAATAGAGACCAACCCTAAATGGTAATCTTACCGGTGCTACAGAAAGTTGTCCTCCTCGCACCCCGGACCATGGGATACTCATCTCACCCGTCGAGCCCGTCACGACCAAGAAGACGACCCATTGTCGCGCCAGTCTATTGGCTTCGAGAGCGGTCTCCCTCTTAGCACCAAAGTTCTATTCTTGTCCTCTCACACCTACTACGAAGACGGAAACGCACCGGGTAAGCTAAGAGCAGATACACTACACTAAGGTTAGCACGTAGCGATTCCTGAATCCAGTAAAGATCAAGATAATTCTCCTGCCGCAACGGGGAATCAGCCCTGGATTTGGTATACTACTAATTGGCATAGGCCGCGCNTCTATTCTTGTCCTCTCACACCTACTACGAAGACGGAAACGCACCGGGTAAGCTAAGAGCAGATACACTACACTACGGTTAGCACGTAGCGATTCCTGAATCCAGTAAAGATCAAGATAATTCTCCTGCCGCAACGGGGAATCAGCCCTGGATTTGGTATACTACTAATTGACATAGGCCGCGCCACCTGAAATCGGTGTCCCGGGGATAGTAGATACCATCCTGCAAACTGATATGATTGATCGCGCGTCTTCGGCTGAGGGGCCAACGTCTGGCTGGGATCAACGTTGCCCTCTTTGCATATGTCGCCTCCAAACCTACCAGTCTCGCGGGATTCCCTCGTGCGACAGTCCAGCCTCTCGGGAGACGACGCACCCAAGTGGATGACGCTTGAACAAATCCTATATGCTTCTATCCGGTGGCAGCATTGGTTGTTGACTACAGCCCTCGCGAATATTTCCTTCCCAAGCATTGTCGCGGTTTATTGATTAGATCAGCCATGATACGACCAGACTAAAAACTTGCCGAAAGCGCCTCTCGACACTCGACTGGCTGTCAGCGTCCGACTGCACGGCACTTGTTTTAAGCCTCCATGCGCAATTGCCGATCCCTCGCTTCCGAGTTGACTATCATGGCGCTGTGGCTCCCCTCAGGATCCCGCGGCAGGTTCTCTCATGCAAGAAGATAGGCACCGTTGCTGTGACAGAGATAATGAGACAACGTCGCGATGTGTTGCAATATGTTGGTTCGTGCGTATGTAAGCTGGTCTGTTATGATATGATTTGATCTGATATGAGCGTTGTTAAGCGATCAGGATTCAAGGTAACCATGGTCTATCACTTTAGGGCTACAGAAATCACATCATTGTATCACCTGCAAGTCAGCAGCAGGCCCTTGGATCCCCTGATGCTGCAGAATCGCAGTGCATGCGCCGCACCGCCATTCTGGTAGCGAGAAATCCACGACCCTTGGCAACGGCCAGGGGCCCCGGGCTGTTGCGAAGTGTGGGCATGGGTCGTCAGCGCTATGTGGTACGAAGTAATCTGTATGCTGGGGTGTGCGAAGTAGCGGATACTTGGTATCTGTACTTTCTACCCTCACCAGAGTATAGAGCCCAGATTCCAACTCTGATTGGCTGCCACCCCATCTTGGCGTCAACACTTCTAGATGTGCGGTCTTTTCTTGCCTCCTTGTACGTACTCGATACACTCAACGCCTGCGTGTACGCGAACTAGAGCACAAGACGACGGCAACACACGCATCAACATCATCCCTCGTGGGCACCGATTGCCCTTCATCGCCATCGCTAACAAAGTCAAAAGCCCATCTATTTGATATCCCCTGCATGGACCTTTCGAACCGGGGTAGACGACCCCCATCGCCATTGGCTCTGCCCTGTATGTACGCTTATGACGGGCGGGTCTGGTCACCACTTAGCAACACACTTCGGCTGGCAGATACCCAGCAGCAGCATCTTGCCTAACCCATTAGATGCATATTTCAGAAAATTGATAGAATTCGCTATCTTGCCGTCCGATAGACATAAACTAACCTAGCGGACTGCCTAATGAAACTGTCCGCACCAGATGAGCGCGAAGAATTACCTACTTACACTACATACCCTCATCGGCCAATGGTATAGATGCCCTGGAAACACCGGAACTTCCGTCATCAACTGAAACCGTCGCGGAGGTCCCATATTCGTGGCATTGGTTTGCTTCGTACACCTGCCCGAAATGGGCCTCGACTAGCAATCCGGATGTCGCTACCGAGCCCACAATTGATCATACGTTGTTGTCCCCTCCGCAGGAAGAGACCCTGAAAATGGGCTTGCTCCATTCTCCAGCATGACCCACGAGTTCAACACCGCCAAGCTGCTGGGTTCTGAACTTTGAACAGCAGTCCATGATGAGGTTAGCGTGACACACGTTGTCCTGAGTGTAAGACCCCGCAAGCCGACCTCGCCGACGTCCACAAAGCACATTTTGCAGCGGAGTTGTCTGCACCTAGGACCTTTCAAGAGAGACGCGCCCCCAGTTTTGTGGGTATCCCGCCGACACTACGAGATTTATCGATTGGGGGCCGGAAGATGGACACAGGCGGGGTCCCGGGGATCTAGAACACGTTTCCACACGCTGTGAACGGCGATCAACTTGGACCCGTAGCCCGGGAACGAACTGGTGCGTCTCAGAGAACCAGCGAAGAAGAATCCTTCCGGACGTTGGCGGGCTCGAACCTTTGCCCTTGATGCGTACCTGGAACTCGGACCATGGCGCTGGGCGCGAGGAGCCTGTGAACCACCTGCGGCACAGCATTGGCGAATATGCGGTCAATTATTCATTCCTAATTTCCNGAACCTTTGCCCTTGATGCGTACCTGGAACTCGGACCATGGCGCTGGGCGCGAGGAGCCTGTGAACCACCTGCGGCACAGCATTGGCGAATACGCGGTCAATTATTCATTCTTCCTATCTAGACACTTTTTCTTTCATGGCGTATGGCTGGTAGTATTTCCAGACTGATGCTCGCAGTGCCGAAAAACTCCGGGTCCGCGTACAAGCCGCATGGAACTGCGGAGGTCGGCGACATCTTCTCTGCTGCGCCGCTGCCATGCGCTGTAAGCAAGTGTGTGNTTTCCAGACTGATGCTCGCAGTGCCGAAAAACTCCGGGTCCGCGTACAAGCCGCATGGAACTGCGGAGGTCGGCGACATCTTCTCTGCTGCGCCGCTGCCATGCGCTGTAAGCAAGTGTGTGGTGGGGGCTCCCAATACAGACACGGGGCCCCGTCGATTTAATATCGACGGACCCGTCGATATTATATAAGCATACTCTGCGCGCTGGCACCAGTATTTAAGATATTCGTATTTAGATATAATATAAATATTTTGAACCGTAATAATTATTTTTCGCGTTGTAACTATTATATAATTATCGTAATAAGCCGAAATTTGTATATATAATATTAAGAACTTATAAATTAATAATACAAAAACCGCTGTTCCCGCTTATTATTTTTTACCCTTTTCCAAATTTCACCTATTTTTTTTTTGGAAGGGTCTAATAAATTCGAATTAAATAAAGCATTAATACGTTTATTTTTAGTTTAGTTTTAGTCAAAATAAGCTATTATCTCCTTTTTTGTTTATTCCTTTAATTTTATTATATTTATATAGCGTTTTTTTATACGAATAAATTTAAGGCACTAATTAAAGTTTGCCTTACTATACCGCGCTAGTAATCTTATTTTTTTCCGATATTATTAGTTCGTTTTAATACTTCCTCGCGGTTACGCCTTATACTAAGCTTCCTTTGCGTTAATATACCGTTTATATATACGGCGTAGATTATTATATACTAAGGCTAGGGGACTAATTAGGGGACTAAATAAGGGACTCGATAAGTAACTGGCTGGGGGACTGGCTAAAGGATTAGCTAAAGGGTCTGCTAAAGGGTCTGCTAAAAAGTCGGCTAAAGGGTCGGCTAAAGGGTCGGCTGGAGGGTCGGCTAAAAGGTCGGCTAAAGGGTCGGCTAGAGATTCGGCAGCGATACCGGCCGCAAAAAGCAGTTTTATATAGCGTTAAAAGCATACTTTCGATAATATTATATAGCCGACCTAATAATAACGACTATACGTCGGGGCAGCACGTACCCGGGATTATGCTGCTGCTTTAATTGCTTTAAAACCACTCGGTTCTCGTCGGGTGCTTAATTATAGGATAAATAACCCTATAATTATCGGGTCGATACGTTATCGGGGTTTAAAAAATATTTAAGGTTGCTTATTACGCTATAAATATTAGTAAAAATAAAAGTGTTATAATTGTAATATTTAATTGTTTTCCAACAAATCCCAAAAAGTATAAGTATACGGGAGGCTTTAACTACGTATAAATATGCCCGTATAACGTGGTGGCAAAGGACGCTTTTTTTTTAACAAAAATTTCCGTTATTTATTAATTTTTCGAAGGGCTTCGTATAATACCCAGCCACGGATAATGTTGTATAGCGGGTTAAAAAGGTCGATAAATAGCCGTGTTTGTTACCGTATTTGTATATACCGTAATTTAGCAAGTTGGTTGGATAATATATGCTTAATAACCCTTTAAGCCTCGAACAAATCTAAGGTAGACTTTTTTAAATGTAACTTAATTAGTATATAAATGCCTTTTACTCGTAAAATAGCTATATTGCCAAAATAAAAGTGTTGATTAACCTAAACCTTAATAAGCTTTTTTTTCTAGTTATTTAACCAAGTACTTTTAAGATACGTAACCTTGTTTAGATATTTAGGAAGGTATTTGCGTTTAAAGTCGGATAGGCGTTAATCGAATAATTTTTGCGTTAATAACTAAACAATTATATACTATAACTAATAGAATTTATTTTAAGCTTTTATCCCTCCGGTTTGGCGTATAATTATAGGTTAACAATATCGGAGGACTGTTTTGTTTATATATTATAAACACAAAAAAGAATATAAAAATAGGAAATAAGCAATAATAGCATTAATATATGCTATATAACGGTTTGTAAAGATAGTCGATAAAAAACGGGCACCGTATATCTCGTATATAGACTTTAGTCGGTCGATAGCCTAAAAATAGTTTTTTTTGGTTTCGTTATTTATAAATACGAACCTAATATAAAAAGACTTTTGATAAATATCGACCCTAATTATATCGAGTAATAATATTTTATATTTATTGGTTTTGTAGGTATAGTCAAATATTAAGACGTTTAGGTAAGCCTGGAGGTACGATAAAAAATCCGGGTAGGCAAAAAGGACAGTTATAATACGGCTATTTTTATCGAACTAAATTCGACTTTAAAATCCTTTTGTATTTAATTAATTAGCAAGCGTTTATATTGTATTTTAACCGTTATAAACTGCCTTTTTTGCTTTGGCAATTTTGTTATAAATATTTTATTAGATAGCTATCGTATTATACGTTTAGCGTATATAGGTTTTGATTTTTTTCGGAGAAATACCGGTATTAGCAAGGTTGGCAATAGCTTTTTTTTTTCCGCAAATAACTTTCGAAAAGCTAAATAGGCAATTAAGCTTAGGCTCGGCTCGTAATTATAAAAAGCAAATCGTGTATCGGGACGATGTTTAAGCGACTAGGTTATATAATTAGGCGATTCCTTGGCTATTATAAAAAAAAAATAGCTAGTTCCTTGTAAAGTTGTATTACGCTGCCGTTCGATCGATAGATTTGGAGGTTTTGCACGACGATTATACGCGTACGTAATAGTAAGTTTGCCCGTTTTTTTTTTCGTCGACCGACCGACCGTGAACGCGTAACCCCTCGGAGCTACTTATATATTAATAGTATCGTATAACTCTTGCTTTAATGCGTATTCGGATTCGGGAGGCAAATAATTATCGGGAAACGAGGCTATTATGGTATTAATTATAGATGCGTTTAGTAAAATTATCCGTCGATAATTTCCCTCCCAAATTTATAATTCGAGCAAATTACTCCGTTATAAACCGTGCGCGATTAAGCCGGCCTAACACTAAAACCCGAATCGACGGATATAATCGAGTTTTTAATTCGTAATAGTTAATAATTTATAACGAATATTTTTAATAAAAGTTAATTTATATTAATTATATTTGCTAAAGTTTCCGTGTTTAAAGCGATATAACGCAATAAAAAATATAACTATTTTATAATTATCCGTAGTTAAAACGCAACCGTAAAACAGAAATATTATATTAATTTAACGTATATTAATTTAACGCTTTTATTTTATTATTTTTTTAGTAATATTTTCCAAACCTTTATCTTCCTCGTTATTATTATCGTTTCCTTTGCCTTTTTTTACCCTTTATTTTACTATTTTTTTTTATTATCTTTTTCGTTTTTTTCGTTTTTACCCGCTCGTATCGCGAGCAAAGACGCCTGTCGAGCTACAGCTTCGGCGTCCTTTTTTGCTGGTTTTTAATACGAAAACCAGGCTTAATAACTTATAGCTGCTTATTTTAAATAAATTATTTTTTGGCTGGCTGCTTTTTAGCAACTTTTTGTTGTCGAGCAGCTCGATTTAATTTAGCCACTCGATCTGCCTTAATTTTCCTTGCCGACCTATATTTAATTTAATAACCGGAAGGGATTAAATATATACTTAAAGCCAAGCCTTCGCTAGCAGTTAAAATATATCGAACCAGCTATATATTTTTAGGTATTAAAATAACACGCTTTGCGTAAACGGCAGCTAGGAAAAAAACTATTTATATATTAATATCGATAATTATAAAATTAATATAATTAACTTACTTTCGAATATTTTAGTAATCTGGCTTTTAGCTACCTTTTAAAATACCAAGATTACGGCAGATTAAAATCGTATATCAGGCCTATAATATCTTATAATTTTACGGACGAATCGCAAAAAAAGCGCCTTTTTTATTAATAAGTCGGTGCTAATCTGCAATTTTCTAATTTTACGAAAAGCCACGGCTAGGAAAAGTTAGTAATTATAACTACCGAAATAGTTATATTATTTACTAAAAGATAATATTTACTGCCTGCCTTTTAGCGACGTTTACGTTTTTACGGCTAGGCGGCCGGGCTTTTTTTGCCTTAATTAGGCAATTTTTTTAAAATAGCTTTGCTTTTAGGTTAGGCTTTGCCTTTGCCTTTACCTTTGCCTTTTTGGCTATAAGTTTTTAGTCGCGATATTTTGCTAATTACGAATAGCGTTTTCGATAGTAATATAGCAATTAAAATAATTATAATTTACGGTCGGAGATTTGTAATTTAAAATAAATAGAAAAAATACGATTAATCGGATACCTCCCGAGATTTTTTAGTAAAAAATTGGCAAAAATAAAAAATACAAGGATTATGGTATAATTGATTATTTAATAATAAAACTCGAAAAATTCGCAAAATTTATTATTCGTGCATTTAATAATAATCGGAATATTTTTTTATAGCGATTTTAATCGATTAATTATAATAATCGAAAATTATTATTATTTAATAAGGAAATCCGTACCTGCCTTTTTATACTTTTATTTTGCTAGCGCGCAAACCAGCAATTTTTATATACTTAAATCTGCTATATTTTTACCAAACCACAACTTTTTACTACTAAACTACTACTAATTAATCGCGTTTTTTTTCGCGATTGATTTTTTCCTAAATCCGACCGTAAAATAAATATATAACTATTTTAATTATTATATTATAACAGGCGGCAAAAAGCGGAAGGCGGAGGGCGAGTTGTTTATAAACCTTTATTTAGTTAAATCTAAATAACGAAAGTTAGGTTTGGCGCCTAAAAACAAAACCCGCGAAAAGGCTATAAAAGCGATATAGCAGAAAATCCGCCGAGATTAGGCAAAATAGGCCAAAAACAATCTTAATGCCTTAAACGCCGATATAATTATAAAATTCGAAAAAATAAAACAGGCTAAAAAAGCGAACCGGTAGGTATTATAACTATTTAAATAGTTATATTTACTAACTAATATATAAACAATTAAAGAATAAGCACCCTAATTAAGTTTATTAAATAAATTTTAAAAACGCTTTTATTGATTCGGATAAAGATAAAGGCGTTAAAAGTAGTTATGATAATCGGCTGGAAAAAATACGGCTCGCTAATTATAAAGACACCTAAATTGTAAATAAGGCGCTCGCAGCATTTTATCGACGTATTTTTCTAATTTCGCTAAAAGGCTTGTTTGTAGCTAAAAAAGCATAGCTAAAAGGAAAATTAGCAAAATAAATTCCCCGTCGCTAGGTACTAAGATTTTATGCGTTTATAAACGCGATCGCCAAAAATCTATTAAAACGGGCGTATATTAAATATATATTAGGCGAAATTCCCGATATAAATGCCTATTTAGCCGATATAAATATTACGATAGTTACAAAATAATTATAAATTAATTAATATATATAAAAAATACGTAAAAAGCGGTTCGATATTTAAAAAAAAGTTTGGCTTTAAATTATCTGCCAGCTTTACGACAAAATATATTCGTATATATACTAACTTTAGCGCATTTTAACAAAAATCAACGATAAATCGGAAATATTTATCGATACACTGCCTTAAATGTCTTTAAACGAATACGAAATTATTTTTGTTTACCTATTATTTTATTATCCTATTTATTAATTAGATAACTAAAAGCGTAAATACCTAGCGATCGCTTAATTAATAAGGGATAAATCCAAATCCCGATTATAAATTTTATTTTAATTTCGTTTATATTCGTAGTATTAATTATTAAAATAGCAAAAAAGTCTTGCGTCGACGAGCTCTTGGGGCCTTCGGTAATCGACCTTAAGTTACGCCTTAAATTTATAGTATTCGATTAGTATATAAAAAATTACGATTTTTGCTTTTTAGTCGTTTTTGCGGGCACGTTATACCTTACGGTATAACCTATCAAAATGAGGGCCTAGGCTATATTTACGCTAGTTTTAAGCATTAGCTTAAATATTTATACCGTTATTATATCCCTTAAAGTATTCGCAATTTTTTAACGCATAATTATAAAAAGATTATTAATCTTTTTTTTCGCTAAGTATATAAAATGCCCAAAAAGGCGACCTAATATATAAATTTACTAGGTGCGATATAATTAAAAAGTTGCAAAAGCATTTTTCGGGTTGTTTATATTTTGTTTTTAATATATAGCTTAAACAAATAGTTACAAAATAGTTATAATACAAAAAGGAAAATATTTACAATACGCAAATAAATGCAATACAAAAATAGTTTAAATTATTTTTATTTTTAAATACTAGTGCCAGCGCGCAGAGTATACTTATATAATATCGACGGGTCCGTCGATATTAAATCGACGGGGCCCCGTCGGCTAATAAATCGACGGGGCCCCGTGTCTGTATTGGGAGCCTGTGGTGGGTTGCGCTATATCCCGCCTCTTCTTGTGCTTCGTCAGCACGTGGGATGATCACACCCATGGATACTAACTCTAGAATGCTGGTTCGGGCCGTTGTGCCAAGGCCGTGGACTCGTGGTGCGGCACAGCCAATCATGACGGCCTTTTGGGTAACGTAAGAATATAAGTCCCTGCATCTTTGGAACCACCACGGTCCAGAGAAGAGGGTCGAAGGATTCAATGCCGAGTGGGATGGATGGTCTGATCGATTGGTTATTCAGGCATGTGAATATGATGGTTCCTTGGGGGAGAGGGGGGGTGGCTGAGTCTTTCCATCCCTGCTGATGGACCGGTATGGTCAGAGTTTTGGTCCATTACAGTCAACATGTGTGCTTCATCTCGAGACGATGACTGTTGTGTTGCAGATCTCGGCTGTCATTGACTCAACTCAATCATGTTCTCGGCAGCCTGCTCGCTTAGTTGCAAATGCGTTTGCAAATGTGAGGACTGCTGGTGGTCAGGTGCCCATGTTGTGAGGCTGTATCAAAGGAAATCAGTATTCGTCAAAAACGATGCGAGGAGAGACGATGATTACCAGAAAACGTAGAAATGAATGGAGAGTGTGAAACGCGACAAAGATAGAACGGCGCCGTGGATATGCAGTCTACATCCAAAAGTGTACTATAGCAATCATGAAATTAAGAAATACAATACGATTTTGGTTACATTTCGCCATGCCGTGATCCGAAACCATCGTCACTCCTGTACATCACCATCCATGGCAGAGTAGAGCGCCCTGAAAGCAGAAGTCTCGTCATCGAGAAGATCTCTCGGCGCTCCATTTTCCACAAGATGTCCCGAATCCAAAACAATCACCCTGTCAAAGTCCAGTAAGCTCTTCAAGCGGTGAGCAATCATGATAATTGTTTGCCGCTGGAAGCACTCTCTGATCACGCGCTGTATTGTGACATCCGTCTCCGGGTCAANCATCGAGAAGATCTCTCGGCGCTCCATTTTCCACAAGATGTCCCGAATCCAAAACAATCACCCTGTCAAACTCCAGTAAGCTCTTCAAGCGGTGAGCAATCATGATAATTGTTTGCTGCTGGAAGCATTCTCTGATCACGCGCTGTATTGTGACATCCGTCTCTGGGTCGANCAGTAAGCTCTTCAAGCGGTGAGCAATCATGATAATTGTTTGCCGCTGGAAGCACTCTCTGATCACGCGCTGTATTGTGACATCCGTCTCCGGGTCAATGCTGCAATATGTCAGTATGGACGTTTGCCATAGAAAGAAGATGAAAAGCAACATACTGGCCAGTCGGCTCGTCAAGTATGAGCACATTACTTATTCGAAGCAGAGCTCTGGCAAGGCAGAACAGCTGGCGCTGGCCGTGCGAGAGCGAGGTCTCCTCCAGCGGCACATCAAGACCGCCCAGCACCGCGATCTTGGCCCCCAGGCCGACCTTGCCCAGGGCGTCCAGCATGTCCGCGTCCGTGGCGGCGTTCTTCCAGGGGTTCATGTTGTCGCGCACCGTCCCCTCGAACAGGAAGGGCTGCTGCGTGACCACGTTAAGCCGCGCGCGCAGGGTCTCGGGATCCAGCGTGGTGATGTCGATGCCGTCGATGGTGATGCGGCCCTCGTGGCATGGTAAGAGGCACAGCAGCGCGCTCACGAGACTGCTCTTTCCACTATATTGGCACTGTGTCAGTCATTCATGCGCGAGAAGTGGAGTCTGTTTGGCCTATTCTCAACTTACCTTCCTGTTCTCCCGCAAATTCCGACATGTTCTCCGGGCAACACAGTGAGGGTGATGTTATTGAGCACCGCGTTGGCCTTGACATCCGAGCTTGGTGAGGTATTAGTTCGATATGTCCATGATGCATCAGCCGTATTTTACTTACCCATAAGTGGCGCTGATATTTTCGAAGGTGATAGAACCATGCGGGGGCAGACTACCAGCGTCGTCTTGTCCTTCCCGCATCTCCTGTGGCGTCTCTTGCGTGAACTGGAAGATGCGCGTCACCGCTCCCAGGCTCGTCTCGACTTCGGTCCACTGCACGATGAGATCGCTCAGCGTCTCGGTGAGCGTGGCGACCTGGACGATGGCGAGGCCGACCAGGCCGGCGCTCACGCTCGACCTCAGAGCGATGGCCGCGCCGATGACGAGGAGCTGCAGCGCCGCCACGATGAGCGAGAGGACGAGAAGAAGCCAGCGCTGGACGCAGAATAGCAGATACAGTGGCTTTTGGGATTCATCCAGGACTTGTACGCCTTTTCCGATGTACGCCGTGGCCCATCCGAAAGCCCTGATGGTAGTGAGACCCTGAATAGTGTCGAAAAACAAAGATACTATCGGGGCTTTCATTTCAATCCTGCATTGAAGATCTTAATATTTGAACAAAAAGTTAGTCAGAGGGATGACCAACTCAAGAAGTCGCAGTTGCCTCGACGTGCGCAGATAAAACAGCTGCAGCGCGTACAAGACACCACCGAGGACTGGCACGGCAATGGCGATATACGGCACAGCCGCGATCGCGACACCAATGCTCGCAAGGGCCTGAAGGAATTCTGCAAAGGGGACATTAGTCACCAACAGAAATGTGATCATGTAAACGGAGGCCTACCAAGTAGAGCTAGAATGATGGTGAAGGGTAGCTGCCAGTCTAACAATCGGATATCCTGACTAAACCTGTTGATCAATGATCCGATATCGGTTTTCGATAATACATGCATCGGTGCCCTGAGATGTCAGTCAGCTTGGTCTGTGATGTTGTCTTGCAAAACATACCTCATTGCAGATGTGAGCAATTTCGAATGAATAGCTTCGGATGATTTCGTGGCCAGATGCCCCATATAGTACCTAAGAAACACTCATGAGCGCCAATATTGGGTAAAGAAGTGAGGATACTGACTTGGATGTAAAGAAGAATCCAATGATTGTCAGCATAGCCCAAAGCACATATAGACCGAGCCAAAAGCCGAGGCCATGGGTATTGTTGGTGTCGTCCGCCCACCAGGTGACCCAAACCTGGAATATGGTGGCTATGACCACGCAAACGGCGGTGCCGAGGACGAACAAGGAGAATTGAATCCATCCCATGGAACTGATGAAGAACGAATACGATCTCCAGTCTCCCTTCTTTCGTCGCAAGTCGTCGATCTTCGAGTCGAGCTGTGCTTGGTACTCTCCCATGCTGGAACTTTCTTTGGGCTGCGGCACCGCTTCCCTCTTGGTTGAGGACAAGGCTGGTTTGAGCTGCTCGCTCAGCTGGTTTCGTGCGGAGAGGTCCGCATATGTCCCGGAGCCAACCACGTCACCATCCTTATCCATCAATATCACCCAGTCTGCCAGTTCCAGTATGCGACCTTATGAGAAGGTCAAATGTCAGCAAGTCTTATGCAGTAGAATCTGTTTCGAGGGAAGAGTCCGTACCAGAATGGGTGCCGACCATCACTGCGGACCCGTTCTTGCGAAGGACACCGTCTTTGCCGAACACTTGTTCGACGACCGCGCTCGAGGTCTGCGCGTCAAGTGCGCTAACCACATCGTCGAGAATGATTCTTTTCTTATTGGCGTACAAGGCACGGGCAATGGCCTGTTGCTGTTAGTCTCCGACGTTGTGATCATTCAATAAGATAAGAGATTCATGAGTCTACTCACAACTCGCTGTCTCTGTCCACCACTGAGTGCCAGCCCCATGCTGCCGACCTTTGTGAGTTCACCAGCGGGCATTCTTTTGAGGTCAAAGTCCAATTGACAGCTGCGAATTGCATCATCGTAGCGAGTGACGTCCCAATCAGACTGTCCGATGATGTTATCGCGCACGGTGCCCTCATGGATCCAGGGCGTCTGGCTACAGTATGCCATGTCGTCCGACTCCATCGGTAGACTCGTTTCCGACTCTCGCGGCAGCAGGCTGCGCAACATTGTTGACGTGCCGCAACCCGTCGGCCCAGCCACGGCGGTTATCGTTCCCGGTGTAAAGTGCTTCTCCAGGAGGGAAGCAACCTCGGGCTTCACGAGGCGCTCACTGATGCCCGTGTCTCGGACGGCCGTCGGAGTCTGAACGACAGAAGATGGCGCGGAAGACTCTGGGTCAGTAGGCAAAGTCTTTTCCATCAAGCCTTGCGTCTCCTTGGACTCGCCGGATGTGTTCGTCCCAAGCGAGAGGAATGATTGAATTCTAGCAAAACTTCCGAAAGCCTGCAGGCCAACGGCAACCGTGAATAAAAGTCGTCTCGCCGGATTGGTGATGAGGTTGAGGATAGACAGAGAAGTCACTGCCACCGATATAGACATGGAGCTCTGATTCGAAACCATTTGCATGATGCCAAACGCTCCGAATGTGATAAGCGGCGACAAGTATATAGGAAAGAAGGCTGTGATGGAACGAGCTCTGTTAGGCTACTGAGAATTGGAGAATCAATGGGAGCAAGATACGTACAAGTGACCATGACTAAAATGTTGGCAGTTCGAAATTTCTGTGATATTCCAAGCTCCTCCTTTCGTTTGTTTTGAATAGCGGCCTCCATTTCCCTGGAAAGTCCCATCTGTTTTACCGACTGCATGGAGCTCAGAGTATGAGATGTCAGCTTGATCCTGGACTCGACCGCCTGGAACCAAGCTCCTTGATGGCCTGGCAATCTGCCTGCCCCCAACGCGACAACGACAAACGTCACTGCATTCAAGCTTCGTGTTAGAAATTGATCAGAAAATAGGCAAGTATGGGGGATCTTACGTATGATGACAAGAATAGGAACGCAGCATATCGCTCCAAGCTGCAGGTACAGAAGATAGGTGCAAATAGCGATCTGGAGAATGCAAGACCACGGCTCCANTGTTTTACCGACTGCATGGAGCTCAGAGTATGAGATGTCAGCTTGATCCTGGACTCGACCGCCTGGAACCAAGCTCCCTGATGGCCTGGCAATCTTCCTGCCCCCAACGCGACAACGACAAACGTCACTTCATTCAAGCTTCGTGTTAGAAATTGATCGGAAAATAGGCAAGTATGGGGGATCTTACGTATGATCACAAGAATAGGAACGCAGCATATCGCCCCAAGCTGCAGGTACAGAAGATAGGTGCAAATAGCGATCTGGAGAATGCAAGACCACGGTTCCANGAATAGGAACGCAGCATATCGCTCCAAGCTGCAGGTACAGAAGATAGGTGCAAATAGCGATCTGGAGAATGCAAGACCACGGCTCCATGACAAGCCTCCACAGAGACTCAACAATGTTTTCAACATCGGTCGTCATCAGTGTGAAGGCAGCGGGCTGATCAATGCCGTTGACGGTGGTCTGCAAAAGCTTGGAGTAGATCATGGAGACGAGCGCACCACGGGTCATGATGGTCAGACGAAAGAGATAGTGGAAGAGCCACGGTGTGACCAGCTTGAGGGCACCATGTCAGTCACAAAGTAATTGTTTCATTGTCAATGGTGAGAACGCGACTTACTGCGATTCCGGCAGCGACACAGAAGAAACCTCCTATGAGACCATAACCAACATTGATCGAAGCCGAGGGCGAAGCGAGGAAATCGACCGTCTCCTGGATTAGAAACGGTTGACACACCTGGAGGGCTACCAACGCGGTGCTCGCGATAAATATCAGGCCGAGCTCTTGGGGAAAACATAGAAGCACATCTTTCAAAAGGTTTGGCTTTCCTGCTTGGATGCCTACCAAAGAGGGTCAGCGAGTGAGGATTATGATTTGTTTATGATTGAAGGCTCTTACTCTTTTGGAATCTCGAGTCGACTCGCGCATTTAGCGCTTCAGACGACAACTTTTCGTAGATTTTCGGNTGCTTGGATGCCTACCAAAGAGGGTCAGCGAGTGAGGATTATGATTTGTTTATGATTGAAGGCTCTCACTCTTTTGGAATCTCGAGTCGACTCGCGCATTTAGCGCTTCAGACGACAACTTTTCGTAGATTGTCGGNTATGATTGAAGGCTCTTACTCTTTTGGAATCTCGAGTCGACTCGCGCATTTAGCGCTTCAGACGACAACTTTTCGTAGATTTTCGGCAGTTCCTTGTCGTGCAATACGCTTCGAAATCCGCTCATCAGCAGCGGGTTCAGCCAGAGAAAGAGGGCGCGAGACAAGATGCTACTACGCGATTCTTGAGATATACCCGAGTGCTCCGGGAATAATATGTTTTGTTTCTCCTTGGTCTCAACAAANGCTCATCAGCAGCGGGTTCAGCCAGAGAAAGAGGGCGCGAGACAAGATGCTACTACGCGATTCTTGAGATATATCCGAGTGCTCCGGGAATAATATGTTTTGTTTCTCCTTGGTCTCGACAAANACTACGCGATTCTTGAGATATACCCGAGTGCTCCGGGAATAATATGTTTTGTTTCTCCTTGGTCTCAACAAAGAACATGATCACCTTGACCACCAAGCCCGCGACGAGCATGGCGGCAATGATGTTCTGCCCATGGCCGGGGATGAGTGCTTGGGTTCGCGCCCTCGCGGCATCCAGTATGCACGTTATGAAGAGATATGTGGTGACGAGAAACGACGGCCTGACCGTGTTCCTATGCTCCCAGTACGACAGCCCGGCCAGGATAATAGTGGCACATATCTGGAGCGTCGTCGAGGCCAAAAAGACTGCACGGTATCCAACGTCAACCTTGGCAACAAATGCGAGGAGGGCAGACTGCAGACTTCCAAGAATGATGAAGCCCAACTACATTTGATATCAGCGGAATAATTCGACAATTGGGCTGAGAAAGCTGTTTCAAGGCCTACCAATTTCAGTCCATCTGTACGTGAGCCCCTGGTCTTTGGAGTACTTCCCCGTAGGCGGAGAATCCGCAGAGGCAAGATGAGAATGAGAAGACATGCTGGAGCAATAGAAAATATGCTCTCTTCAAAGGTTACTATTCATTCTCATCAGTCTACAGCCAAGTCACCAATACCGACGACATCATCATCGTCATCGTTGCTCTCCATATGCATACCTGTGAAATCGAAGCCACCACGGCACTCCCCTGTTGGCGGGACGGAGGGACCAAACGAGGCATCAGTGCACATGCGGGTATAGCTGGAGAGCCGCATCGTGTGCAGAGAGTGCCCAACGGCCGTGTATGCCAGGGCCTCGAGCCTACCTACCTAACTCAGGTTATCTAGATCGGGACCAGAGCGGCGTGGACTGGAACGAGTCGGTTGGTAAGTGTGTACACACTGAATAATGGAAC